>CM043016.1:139007026-139462340 GCA_023690525.1 Holotrichia oblita | reverse complement strand
TCTTAGTGGGATCAATTCTTTCATTGATAATTGCCAAAATATTTTATAAAAACTATTGACTTCAACGAGGCAGACAATAAACAAGTTGAAATATACAGACACAAAAATTGGTTTAAACAACATCGTCGAGTTTGAAAACAATGTTACAAGTTAAATATTCGAGAAGAAAGTCTGTAAACCTGCAATCAATTATAATACAGATTAATACATAATTTCTGGCTATGTCAAGCAAATCAAGTATAATATTGGAACTTTGACAGATGGTTAGAACAAGTGAAACTAAGGTCCTTTCTAGAAGTAATGTTAAGGTATCAACTTTTTGAAATCGTAGCAGGGTATTAGGATATAGAAAATATTTCAATAGTTGATGCTAATAGTAATTCTAAATAACGGTAAAGTGCAACATATCTTAAAATATTACGAGGAATAGTATAATTGGAAAGACGAATGCAGAAGAATTTGTAAAACATTGCACTATTGTCAAGGTTAAAGTTTCCGAAACGATAACTTTAACAATTAAAGTGTATGCCTGTGATATTCGGAGATATATTGATTCCAAAATTTATGAACGATGTATATTCTAGATCAAATAACTATTCCGCAGATAAGTTGTGCTAATTTCAGCTATTAATAAATTTACATAGTACACTGAAGAACGCACTGTGAAATCAGCATCTTATTGCAATGAATATGCGACTAGATACATTAATTTAAGTTTATACAAAACACAAAAACGTGTCAGCGGAACTATAAATATTGTTGGATAAATGAAATTTTTAGTATACAAAGGTAATTTTTTATTTCGGAATGGTCAAGTAATTTTATATATTTGATCATCTTAATAATCTGAGACTTTATTAGCGTTTACAAAACAAATAGTTAGTTATAACACTCGTTTCGTAGTTAGTATATGCTATTTTATTTAATTTTATTATATTCGGAACTTACAGTAACGTTAACAAATCTATCATGCATTCATGAAAGTGTTATAAAAAGATTAATACATTTATTACTCTAATAATAAACAATTTCATTGCTCTCGCTATGGCAGTAATAAATAGTAGTCAGTAATATTCAGAATATTTGTGTAAAAAGTAATTAAAGTATGAAATTTTGCGATTTTGAACGGAATAAACTTGTAGCATGTTACATAATAATTACTACGATAAAATGTATTACGCAAATTTTATTATTAAATATTACACGTTCAAAAATATAGAAAGAAATGATAATCTTCATTCACAACGATTGCCAGATGTTACCCAAATTATGAACGACGAATATTTAATAGCCTGTTAATTTCAAAAATATACAGTAAAATTGTGGAGAGAATTTAATACACTCTCCAGTTCCCACAAGAAACGTTTTTACGGATATGATAAAAAGTGAAAACAATAAAGTATCGATGAGACTAAGATAACATCTCTTCAGCTATATATACTTAACGTTCATGATTTTCCAACATGATTTGACTACTGATTATAGGTATATTAATCACCAAAAGTATAAAACAACATTTATATGATTAATGTTTTGTAAAAACGAAAAATAGCAAGACAAAATCATGTCTTGCTTCACCTAGGCTCCTCAGTATCGAACATTAAACTTTTAAATGGCACTACGTCACATTATTACATTTTCCGATTCTACATGCTATTTGCAACAACTTTCATGCAGGACAGCCTATACCTATCCTTAATACTTTAGAAGATATCTTCTAAAGTTTCAAGGGCTATTTTTTACTTTATATAGGACAGGTAAATTTTCTTGCACTTCTTTTACTTAAAACCAAGTAACTGTTTATACTACTATAGACTCCAAGGGCAGTCTAACATTTTATTCCAAAGAAATGCGCTCAAAAAAGTTACAGAAATTAACTAAATTATATAGCAAAATGCCTTAAATGTTAAAAAAAATATTGAAAATGCACGGTAGAATTTTATTCTAAAAAATACAACCTTTTATTGAAGTAGCAAGCTTTACTAGTCGGTATCATTTATTTTTATCTCATACTGATATTTACTACTTATTATTTAGTAGTTCTCATTGAACAGCAAGTAGTATTTTAACCAAAATTAGGATAAAAAACATTAAATTAATTATTTCCTATAAAATATATAATTCATTTTCTAACATCATATGTTGTCTTAAAACAGTACTCATTGAGTATTCATTAATTGAGCAAATTTTCGCATGACATTTCGCTATTCCAACTTGATAAGCTACATCCATTTTGATATTATAACTTCGCTAACAAACTGAACAAGATTTCTACCAAATTTTCTTATCTGCATTTTGAACCGAATAAAGTACTGCATTAAGAACTATGGAGAATAATAGCACATTTTTCCTTCCACACCATCACGAACAACGTTCTCTGCATTTGTCGCTATACGAAGCAAAGTAGGAAACGCCACAGAAACAGTACAATAACGTAACATAATACATGTACATATAATAATGTTGCGTGCAAGTTGACCAATCGAATCAACAATTCCATTGCAATTCCAAGGAACGGGGCCACTTATTTATCTTGTACTGGTACATAATGAAACCTTTATCTATCTATATTTTGATAAAAGTATTCTCAACTTTGTTTTGCTACCGCTTTGGTAAATATATAGTTTCAATTGTACAACGTCGCTTACTGCTGACTTTAGGTTGAATAGGCTTCTAATATCTAATTATCTTTAATCTGCACTATTCTCGAAAATATATACAAGCTACATAAATAAATGTAGGTAAGTTAATGAAACACAACTGGTTTTCTTTATTGTAGTTGTTCCTGTAGTGTTAGATATTATAAAATACAAATAAAAATGAATTGCAAATCTCGTGCATTCAGTAAAACATAAAAATAGACTATTTATTCTTCGTACTATGCTCTCTATTCGCTTGAAAATAATCAATTGCGCAACGTTTGTTCCATTACGAATAAAGCGGCCGGAAAAGGCCTTTGCTAAGAATAAACTCAAAACAAGAAACATATCACACATGAAAGATGTATATGCTTTACTTTTGATATGAATCTATTTAATGACATTGTTAAATATTTGCTTAAAAGCTCTAACTAATAACATATTCAAATGAGTGTTATTTCATTTTGCCGTACGTAATTTTGCATTGAAAGTATTCCGAATCATAGAGACTCAAGAATATCTTTCAAACTCACAAACTTCGTAACGTTAGATGCATATCTTAGAGTCCTAACGAAAGAAACAAAAATGATAAACATATACTGTGTTTCTGTTTGTTATTTTTTTAAGTGTAAATGAAGTATAAAATCACCGGAGCCGAATCAGTTGTTTTTTATTAAAACTAAGGGATTCTAGTTACTCTTTTACTTGTAAAATATATTTTCATTCCAAAAATACGTAACTGAAAAATTGATAAAGTTCCATTTGATATACCTTAAAAGGCAAAACATCACACAAAAAGTTCAACCGCACAGCTTCAAAGAATGCAGGAATAACAAGTTTCTAAAACTGCGAATCTAATGTACAGTATACCATTATTTTCATGTTAATTACCTATTTAATAGTTGTGCTTCGCATTTAAGAATAAACTAAATTAGAGTACTAAACCAGTAGTTAACAGGGCAAACTAATGTAGGATAAGCACTTATTTGTTAGTAAGGTATGTACAGTCGAATTTTTGGATCTTGTCCGTTACGTCATGAGTAATGTCAGTATGAATCGACTCATATGTCATGTTTATATTTCTCTCTAATGTACGTTAAATGTCGGTGATGAATATTTTTCGTATATCTGTGTTTAATTACGCTGTTAATGACGTAACGGACAAAAATCAAAATCCAAAAATTCGACTGTATATACATACATATATACATACATACATGTACCACATTCCATCTATATTTTTATTTCCGAATGTAGCTTTCACACATATTCACTATATTGTGCATGCATTAAAAAAATTGCTAATTGCATTACCTGAGAATGTAAGTACTTTCAACTTAATACAAAAACTATTGTGTCAAATCAATAAAATAAGCAAAACTAGAAGTCAAACTAAGTCTTGTTTTTATTTTAAATACGAATATGAATAGCATGTAAATACGTAAGCAATATGATTATTCACTTAAAAGACAATGAAATAACGAATAAGTACCGCACTGTATAGCTATACAGCTTCTATAAATAATTATCTGTCAATGCAACACTTACAAATTTCACCGGTAAACATCAATAATATTAACTTTAAAACGACTCGATAGCCACAATAGTTAGGTGACTGCCTATAGTGGTGGTGGAATGATAGGAGCCGAGGTTCAATTCTCCGGAAGGACGGTAACATTTTTGGGAGTAAAGTGATTAACAGCACGGTATTATAAAGGCAGTATAATGCTGTCACAAGGTCATTTGAGTACAATTATGCACACACAAAACTACACAGCGGGAGTTACTGCAACTAGCACCCACCACACACAAAAAAAGACAGAATTAATGTTGTCCAATTTGAAAGGAAATGTATGTTTAGTAATCATGTGTGTTTAGTAAACATATTAAACATGTTACAACAAATTTAATTACTCTGAAAAAGTTCATCCAAACAGTATATTTTTTTCTCTTTAAAGCAAAACCTTCGTTTAGTAAATGTAAATTCACATTTAATTTGAACAGATGGTACATGTATTATGTTTAATTGTGTGAAATACTGCTTCGGCAACACTGGATACCTTTTTAACCAGAATTGAATTCTATCTCGGAATTAAATAACTGCTTCTTGATATTTTACGAATCATATGAATATATACCATTGTCGTATGGCTTTATTATTTGTAACAGAAATTTTACTTACACTTTCACAAAATCAAACACAAATTATGAAATAATACATAAAAGTTCTCTAAAACTAACGGTAAGTAAGCCATACGATTTCATTTGATCTCCAACTAGTAGTAGCAATCAATTTACACCATCAATTTATCATTTTTATGAATACAAAGAAATCGTAAGAAGCTTAGTTGGGAGAAAACGCCGAATGAGGAGGGACGGTTATACTGTACTTCCTTAGAAAATATGAAATCGGTCTGTATTAAACAATTATTAACCCTTATTTGACCTCTCTTCAATCTCTGCTTAATATACTAATTGATAATTCCTACTGTGTTCGTTTCCACGTACAAATCAACTTTCTGAACCAGCCCGTATATGAACTTGTCTTTAAAAAAACAATAGTGAAGCCAATCAGTTAAAAACTTATTATTGCACTTAAGAATGATATATAAAACAATATACATATATGTCTATGAAGTTGAACTAGACAAAAAGAAATATTTATTTCCCAATGGAATAACGGCTTTTCAAATAATAATAGTTTCTTGTCCTAATATCTAATTTCATTTGATATCGACAAAAATTAAATAGTAGATATGAATTATATACCTTTCACGATGTTCGCATTATGAAAGTACATATATAATAATTACGAAAGCTGTCGGCGTAGCGAAATGTTCTTAACACAGGTCTCGAACAGGTGATTATTCCAATGACATAAATTATGGATCTGAAATCTGGATCATTCTGGGTATTGAAATGGCCAATTAGGGTAAAATGTTCGGCTACCAATTATAATGAAGTGATCTTGGCCGTGTTACACATATGTGTTTAATCCTACACCGCCTGTTAAGACTTGGTTCGTTGTTGTGAAATGCTTAACGAAACTGCGTTGCACAAAGAATACAAAAGCGTTAATTAAATCTGATGCTACCGTACCTGTTCTCGAACACAGTCATCCTTACTTACTTATATAAATTGATGTTCTCTTATTCGATTAAATTGTGTACAGAAAAAACTACATTTAAATGAGAACCGAAATTGGTAAAATTATGAACGTTCTTTGTGGAGCAAAGATTATCATCACATAATATTTGCAAAGCATCCAGAGATCAGATGGCGTTCACAAGGATTTCAGTTTAATTAAATTATAAATACATATATTAAGACTTAAATAGTTCTAGTATTATGTAGTATTATTTATCTGTATTTTTCTGTTGTTCTATAAATAAAAGCAGTTTGCGAACCTAGCAACAGCTAAGGTATTGTCGGTTAGTGAATTCTCTCCTTGGTATGCATTGCTAGCTTTGAAAGTAGAAACTACGGACAAGAAAACCAAAAAAAAGGTAAACAATAAGAACAATTTTAATTTTCCTATTATCTCAGGCAGATATTTTGCAAACTCATTATTTTGAACTTGTGAACCGTGAGATCGAATTCATAGCTCAGTAGAATTAAAAATACTTTTCGTAGTATAGTGTACAATTTACTATATGAAATTAACCAAACCGATGAGCTACGCACGAAGGAAAATCAAAATGGTTTCAAAAGCATAATACAGTTAGCAAGAAGCTGGTGCGACATCTATAATAGACCACTGGAGCATCAGGGCAAGAGTGACATGGTTTGTGGCAATTATAACATTATTAAGGTAATCTAGCAGCTAAATGCTTATGTTGTTAGCAGATATGGTCGACATTTTGCATACATCTTATCCAATACACGTTCTACGAAACCGATTACATCAGCTTTTGACACAACCACATACAGATGATTCCAATGATATCTGAGAATATCATACACTTTCTACAAAATAAATCGGTTTAAAATTATTCACTATAATAACAAAATCATACTATATTCTCAGTGTTACTAGACGGCGATGATGAACAAGAGCTTGCGTTAGTATTTAACCAACGTACTACATTAGTGGATGATGATTCCTGAACATTTCCTTCAGCAAACTACTACACGCATAATTTGCAAAACGGACATACATACATATGTATAGACTGGTTACTTTACCTCAATAAATTTGCAATGATTCAGCTGCTATCTAACAAAAATACGTAATCCAAAATTAAAATCGAAATCATTAATGTACCTCAAAGAGGACACCGTAATTTGTTTTCCTAAAACAAATTACTGGTAATAACTAATTCAACTTACAAAACTGAATAAATATTCTTAGAGAGTGTGATTTTTGGGTACTTCCCTGCAAAGTATTGATAAGCTTCTTCAATGTTGTGTTCTTTTAAAAAATCATAAAGATTTACTTCTAAAATATCTTCGTTTGGCGTTAAATTGAGAACGTTTGTATTTGTATTATCCAAATTATACAACGTATAACCATCAGCTGATGATGAGTTCTTTACAAATATACAGACGTTTCAAACGAAATTATGAACAGTTGAATTTACAAACAAGCAAAGCGTTTGTTTTAAATGATATTTGCTTGTTCTATCAGTGCAATGCAACTTCACATTAAAAGCAGAATTTTTATATTGAACGAAATTAACATTGAAAGCCAACACATTTACATATTTTAAACCAAAGGAAATTTTTAAAAATACTTTTTGAGAGTCGCTTTTAATTTAACATGTAAAATATTTGATTTTACGAACTTGAGTTTTTATATTTTATAGTTTTTAATTAAAAAACGTAGGTCTTTAGAATTGATCGCCTTATTTTTCTGAGTGTGCCTTATTATAGTACTCAAACCCATCTATCGTTGGAAAACCATCGTTCTGTCATAAACTAAGTACTTCTCATTTTCACCATCCTATTCTGATTTAATTTTTCAATGCCAATATGTAATTTTCCAAATCCGTATCCATTAATAATCTCCCCATCTAGGAACTAAAACATATTGTTTCGATCACCTGCTTAGCACAAATCGACCATAATTTTCTCCTAGGACCGTCAGTACGAACAGAAGATTTATCAATGAAAATAACATAGCCTCCATTCTACAGCGCCTACCTCACAATTTGAAAAATATGCCAACATGAGAGACATAATTGGTATTTAATTAATTGCTGTTTTATTTGACCTAAAAGTGGAAATATATCAGGAATTAAAAGATTTCTCGATACGGAAAAATTTCCGTTTGGGTTAATTTTTAATTGAAAATGTAACTATGTATAGGAATACACAAGATATAAAAGAATGTGTAAACAAAATAAGAAATGAAGTACACAGAAGGCACATTGGTAGAAAATTAAGATGTGGATGATGCACTTTAAAGAATGATAAAAGACATTAAAACAAAGGAGTGAAAGAAAGAGAGACATAATAATGAAATATTTTAACGATATTTTAAACGATTTTTTTTAAGATGCAGAGGAAACTATTTTTACATAGGTTGCAACAGAAAGATAGTAATAAAGGCATAAATATGGCAAGCATATCAACGCTCTTCATTTCAGTGTTTAAAAAAGTTGAATTCCTCACCAAAGTGCTTCGTAAAATTGATGTCCTGTGTACAAATCGGGCAATGTAATACATGTTGTTAACAGCGAATCCTATTTATAAATGTTACTTACGTCATCGATAGCTACATTAACGAAATTCGCTTGTATATTTTCCGACCAATAAAATTATGTTGAAACAGTCGAATTTAGTTTTTAAGTTCTTCGACGAGCCCCTACACATCATAGGTTGCCATTTGAAAAAAAAGGGAGCTTTAGGGGTATAGGTTTGACAGTATACAGTCAAATATACGATTAATAATTAGTCTGAATAAAATTCTTAATTATTCCATGTATGTATAATATATATATCACAGCATACATTTTACACTATATTTTAAAAAGTATTGTTGAAACAAATAAAACTTTTATGAAAAATAAACTCAATGTATTTTTTTAAAACGTATTAGAATGCTGAAACAAATTAACTTATCACATGTCATATGTAACAAAAGATCTCAAAGCCTTTCACTTTTGATTAATCTGTTGTCAAAGTCGTTTTCAAGTTTTTTTTCTGTACATTGTATATACATAGATCTATAATGTTAGACTCCTTCTATGTATTGTGTATTTTCCAATAACATCATTTCTTTACTTTTTATTGTAACCCAATCTTCAGATAAAATAGAGATGTTCTTTTTAAAATAATTATACCGCATATTCAAATGCATTAATAACAAGCTGTCAATATCTATCCAATATAGTTGCCCTACAACAATTTAATGTAATAAATGTGATACTAAAAATAATTAAACTCAACGTAATCATGGCCTACACTTCTTTCTGATACCTTAACTAGGCAATTCGGAAAAAAAACACTACGTTTCATATTTGCGTGCCAATTCATTATTTTTAATGCATTCTTCAATATTATTGATAAACGTAATAAATTGTATTTTTTTTAACATGATACTTCTAAATTTCTAAGAAAATCAGACTTGTATCCGTTAAACGTCAATATTTTTATACGATAAAACTGCATTTGTATGCGAATTATAGTGATCGCTATGACATCACTCGAAGCTCTAGCATCAATCTACCAGAGACCTGCGGGTGAACGACCGCGGCACAAGCTAACCATCCATCCATCCGTCGTTGATATTCGCTTTTCCTACATTTTGATACAACTTACAGGAAGACAAAATTTACAATTTTAATCACCTATGCAGAAAATTTTTAAGGAAGATCCTATTGCCAGGTCTTCTGGGAAAAATTACATATTTTTCACGATATTCACTATAATGTGTTGTTTTCCAATGGCTAATAATTTATAGTCACATGCCATATTAAGGTATCACAAATAATTAATTTGCACATTAAAGAAAATTTCGAATAAAATAAATAAATATCAAATAATACAAGTTCTCTACAATCTACAAAGTTTGGAAAATAATTACAATAGGTGTAAGAATTTTGATTATAATCAATAAGTTCAGTATTATACATATATTACATCTGTTTTTTAATTTCAGCACTATTGGAGGAGATCGTTGTAATGTTTCATGTTTAGTGATTCTGTAGTATTACAGAAATTAAGCAATAAACTTAAAAATATTTATTTAAAAAGCAATCCACAATCACATCCACGTATTCTATGTAATTACAGTTACCATTCGACTATCTATTGATAAATGTACATATGTTAATAATAACATTTCGCTGAATATTGTCCGATTCCTCTTCTATAATTATCTACAGTCCCACTGCATAACTAAAAACTAATTCTTTTGAACATAAGCTTGGCGATTCTAGTGATATTAGCTTTCATGCTATCCTTCATAAACTAAACATTATTACTGATAGACCTAATAGCGCAAGGAATCACTGGATCTGCCCCGGCCTCTTCAATGTACATTGTACTCTCAGACCTCCTCTTTTCTAGCCGTTCTTTCTATGAAAACCAAATCATTTTTTCTAGCAACAAATATTATATCACAGACTAAACTTAATGACAGTTATAGGTAACGCATTCTTCAATACAGTACTGCGGCATATCATTTTCTGAACCGACGATGTACTCTTTCTTCCATGATTGTCAAGAAAACATATCCTGGTACCATTTGAAAGGGATGGTCGTCTATTGAATCAGGTTATTATACATTTAGAATGTTGCCGTGTAAAATTAAATAAGGTTCGACGGTGCACTACAGTCAGATTTGGATACTTTGCAGGGCTTTGAAATTGTTTTTCTTTGTTTTCTCGTAGTTGTTTGACCTTTCAAAAAAGCAATCATTTCAACAATAATATACTTTATACCAGCAATATTAACAAATTGTTATTTATTATATTATTAGTATAATTATTACCACCCGCACACATAATACAATCACATCATACCTATTACGTTATTTATATATAGAATATATTAAGCCATAATAATAATATTTTAGTTCAAACGCAGTTTGATTAAAGTTGCATTACAAGTGCAGTCTTATAATTCAAAGATTATCTAGATATTTAACTCACAGTAACATCATGCCGCCTTAAAGTTCTTAGCACTGATCGGGTGTTCCTTTTATGGTGGATTTAATATCTCAAAAGTGCTGCACGAAATATCATATTTCAAGATAAATTTCGTAAATCTGACGATTTAACTTACTACGGACGCAACCCAAACAAAATTAAATTCGTTATCGTGTATTAAGTCTCACGATGGCGACTGGTTGCACTTGCTATCTTCTTTTTTTGCACTCCGCCCAACCTACAGAAATTTATTGTTACTTCATATTTATGTAGGTTCTCGCGACTTCAAGATGAATATATTAGATAAACTAGTTTTGCGATGCTTTAAATTGCAATAAAACTTACGTAATATCTTATGCAAAGCGGATTTTAATTAAATGTTCGTTAACCAATGAAATAAGAATACATAAACGGTATATAAAATAAAACTTGTATAATAACTTTGTTTACGCCGAGTAGCTAAATGAGGTCTGAAGTGTAACCAAAACGTGGTAAAACCATAAAATCGATGTATCTCTAACTTGATCCGAAACTAATAATTTTTCAAGTTGTTAATAAGAATGTCATCACTAATACTAAAATGAAGTAACGTAATGTTAACAAAGAATAAGTGCACGTACTATAGACGATATTTGAGTTCTAGATAGACATATATCATACATACATAATACTAAATTCTAAAATACATGTAGCGACTGTTTGAGAACCGGCATTACTAATAAGTCGTATGTTTCTGTACGAGTTTTTGTTGGAAATATTGAACTATATAAAATAGGTGTACACTCTAAAGCTGAACAAGAAGGTATACACATCCAAGTACTTTAGAATGTAATACTTTATTTTTAATGCAAAGCAATCGTGTCTGATTGTCTTGGAATGTTCTGCTTTGGCTCGCATCTCTCCGAAATCTACCTAACTTCTTAAAATGTTTGGTTCTCTCCAGGATGTCCAGTTTGCTATGTATTTGCACTGTATCTCAGTAAACGTAACAAATAGAAACTTGAGGTTTTCACTTTAGTATACCTACTGCTTGTTTTGTAAAACAAAAACTGATAGAATCACTGGTTATAGCAAATTATCTGTTTCCGTTAAAGATAAAGGACGTAGGTATTGTGAAAATTTTGATTCGATTTTGAAATAATAAATTTCGCACATACATATACATTGCGCTGTATGACGAATTTTTGCTATAAAATTTTCTTTACTATGCTTCTTACTTTTCAAGTATGCTAGTAAAAAAAATCTAAGTGTGTCAAATACAGTGATCTGATTAGCCACGCTTCTTCGTATCTAACAATTCCGAAGCATCTCATCAAATTAAGTGCACCATCCTGCTAAAAGAGGTCATCTCTCGGAAAATCGAATTCTGCTAGATCTATATAGATACCAAACTATTAGTACAGAAATGAACTCATATCAGAGAAATATTTCGTCGATTATGCCGCATCACGCTTACACTTTCTGGGGATATCAGCCATGATTATCCGTCAGTCAGTTAATTTAACCATTTTTCATGAAATAACAAAGTTACTATGCATTAAACGGGTTCATACACACTGCTTTTGAAAAAAGAATGGAAAGACTTGTAAAGTCAAGCAACAGTAATAAACAACATTTCGGTAGCTATGAATCAATTGAAAAATATCAATGACAATTGTAGCTTGTAGCTTTGTGTTTCGAAAGATATAGGCAAAAAAATCTGTGTATCTTTACAAGTACAGCACATATCAAATAACCCTGTAAAAATGGTTAACTGAACAACCTGTACACAAAGGCAGAAACAGGCAATTTATAAACATGATACTGCATTTTGGCGATTACAAAATGATGGTGATTACAAAACAATAGGATTTCCAAGCATAATAGTGCCAATTGTAATTTGAGTGCTATACTTAGATGCGTGAACCTTACACAAACAGCGACATCATAATATTGCATTGAATGTAACACTTTACAAACCATAATACTAGTTACTAATAAAACAGATCTCCAGTATTGAGTGTTAGCAAGTATTAAAAATCATGTTTATTAAATTTTACTAACCGTAATGTGAGTGTACAACGTACTGCTTAAAATATACTAATATCAAAACTAAATGCCTGATTGATGAGACATCAATCAGTAACTAAAATCAAAATAAAATATTTTAAGTATCACAACTGTTGTCAAAACTGTGAATCCTCTATTACTTATACATATATACAGGATGGTCAACTAAGAATGTCTTTCGGCCATATCCCAGGAACGGTTTACAGTACAACTTTGGGAAAAAAATATTGCTGACTAAAGTGACACCGGGAAACATTTGGAAATTATTTAGAAAAGCGTAGGATGACCGCTGGAGGGCGTAACTGATCACCAAAAATTTTAATTCTTTTTTTACACAAAATTTACCAACTTAAGGTCTATCATAAATATGAAAATCGGAATCTACTAAAAATTTTACATCGGACAACTTTTTTGTATTTTGTCAATTAAGAGGAGAGGAAGTGGGGAAACTTTGTATTGAAGGAACGTTTATAACTTCGGTTGTGTTGAACCGAATTTTGCAAACTTAGTCTCGTTGAAAACAGCATTAATCCTCCAATCTAATGCTTACAAATCTGAACCGATCTAATATGTGACATGCATGCTAGAGGGCGCTGTTTAATTTTTTTGAGGAATTTCGTTTTCTCACGAAAATATTAAATGAAAACATATATTTTTGACAACAAATTAAAAAAGTAGGTCAAATTACCAAAAAATCAGCGAAAACAGGGTCTCCCTATCTTTTACCAATCTGAAGATATCTTCAGAAACGTGTGGATGGTAAAAATTTCTTCTGTAAATTTAAATTATTCTGCTTCCCGTCAACGAAATTTAGCAAATTTGGTCTTATTAGAAAGGATTTTAATTGGCCTATGTTTCGTGATTCAAACTCTTTAATATTGTTTCGTCCATTACCGCTAGAGGGCGTTAAGGAAATTTAAATATCTAAATTTTATGATTTTTGAAAAGAACAGTGCGTGGAAGGTTATATTTCTGCTCATACTATAAAATAATGAAATGAAAGCTCAAGATTTTAGTAAAAAGCACAACGGTATAATTAAAATAAACAACGCAGAAAAACAACAAAAAAGGAAACAACATATCTTCGGATTGGTAAAAGATAGCGATATCCGGTTTTCGCTGATTTGCTGGTAATTTAGCCTACTTTTTTAATTTCTTGTCAAAAATATACGAGAAAAAACAAAATTCCCGAAAAAATTAAACAGCGCCCTCTAGCATGCATGTCACATATTAGATCGGTTCCAATTTGTAAGCATTAGATTGGAGAATTAATGCTGTTTTCAACGGGACTAAGTTTGCAAAATTCGGTTCAACAGAACCGTAGTTATAAACGTTCCTTCAAAACAAAGTTTTCCCCTCCTCCCCTCCCTTATTTGACAAAATACAAAAAAGTTGTCCGACGTAGAATATGCAAAATTTTCAGTAGATTCCGATTTTCATATTTATGCTAGACCTTAAGTTGATAAATTTTGCGTAAAATAAGAATTAAAATTTATGGTGATCAGTTACGCCCTCTAGCGGTCATCCTACGCTTTTCTAAATAATTTCCAAATGTTTCTCGAGGTCACTTTAGTCAATTATATTTTTTCCCAAAGTTGTACTATAAACCATTCCTGAGATATGGCCGAGCGACATTCTTAGTTGACCACCCGGTACATACATTTAGACATATGTATACATATGTATAATCACACATCAAACTAGAAAATAGGAAAAATAATATTAAATTCAAAACAGAGAGAATAGAGAATTTAAAACAGCTAAGTTTTGCTGACGATCATGTATGTTACATAGCATTAGCATAGTACAAGGCGTGTTTTTTAAGTAAGCACCGTTTCGAAAATCCGCTGCTGAAGCACTGCAATGAACAGTTCACGCATACGTATTGTAATCCTTCATTTAACCAGCTCCTAATTTTCAGCAGGGCTGACTTTTCTTTCGCCAGGGCGTGTATTTCATTATACAATTTTGTTTTATAATATCGCATTCACATACGCGTTCAGGCAAAATTAAAGCATAAATGAACAGCTCAATAATGACGCAGGGTACAAATTATGAATTGAAATAACCAGTGCTCAATTTCTAAAAATTGAGGTGCCGGAACTACAACCTACAGCGTCCGGTTTTTAGCTTCTTAAAACGTTATTTAAACACCTAATACGTAATTTTAAACTCTCACTCCCGTACCTCTATTGATTACCTACCTACATTAAAAACAAGGCAACCATTTTTTTTTTTAGTGAGAGAGGTTCCGGAACATTGTTCCGGCGCGTTGCTCCTCAAATCGAGCCCTGGAAGAACTATCACCGGCAAAAGTAAGCCGAGCTTTTAAAAAAAGTAAAAACGAATACAAATTTTTTTATAGGTAACAGAAATGATTGGCAACCAAGTCAAAAATATTAATCATTTATCTGGAACAGGACTCTAAAAGGGCTTAAAATATTTAAATTAAGTTTGACTGCTTCAGGTACAAAAAATATATATTTGGATATTAATAGAATATAAATACAAAAAAATATGTACAGTAGGCTAGAACGTAAATGACGGAAACTTAAAATAGTTGAAGCTTCCTTTGCTTTAAATTTTCTTAGGAACAAATCGAAGTCGAGACATTTCGTTATTTTCTACTCAAAAGCCAAATAAATTAAATTGGCCATCCGGGATTGATTCATAGAGTACCGTTGTGGTCGGTTGATTGCTGTTAATGTTGAAAAAGATGATTCAATAACTGCAGTGCTACATCCAAGCGTATAAACGAATGCAAAAAGCGCGTAATTTTGGGCAGGGCTCAATTTTTTTCTACCAGGGCTTAGCCCTGGCCAGCCCCCCTCTAGCTACGGCACTGAGCCACAGTCGCCATTACGGCAACAATCCACCGTGTTTACACTGTTTTGTGCATATTTAAAATGCCTCCGCCGATTGAGAATACCGCCTACAAGCATGCGTTGTTATTCACTTAGTGCTAAAGGCGTGAAAGCAGCTGCAATTCATCGTCAGATCTGAAGTTTATGGAGTAAATGTTATGAGTGATGAAATGTAAGGAAGGAGGGTTAGAGCTTTTAAAGATGCTCGCAATAACGGGGAACGGGCTGGGTGACTTTCTGTCATTAACGATTTGATGCAAAGAGTTCATGAAAAGGTGAAAGAGAACAGGCGCTTCACGATCCCTTCGTTGACAGCGATAACCTCAAAACGACCTTGAATCAGTGGCTGTCAAATCAGACAGCAGACTCTTATGACAACGGCATGCAAAAAGCTTGTTGTTCGATATGATAAATGCCTCAATAATAGCGGCAATTACATGGAAAAGTAGGTTAAAGTACAGGCTTTTATGCAACATGAAATTGTTATAAAAAGTTCCCTAGTTTTTTTAATATTAAAGATTCAATTATCGACTAGCGAATGATAAATAAGCTAGTTTATCATTGAAACGTTTCCTACGATAATCTAGGAAATTTCTTTTTATATTAATAACTAAAACAATATAAAAATAATATAATTAAATCTTATTGTTACGCTACTGATTTCTTGTTATAATCATCGTTAATGAAATTGATCATAAATAAAAATGGCTTTAATTCAAATTTCCAGCAATAATTGATAGATGGACCTTAATACATGATGTATATATGTACATATACCGGGTGACAACGGAATAAGGTAACAGATTATAACTTTTTTATCGTGTAATAGATTTACTTGACATTTAACATTAAGTTATTTCATGTAATCGCGCATCTTTCTAAACTTCGCCACCTCCTCTTTCATTTCCTGTTTAACCGGAAGTGACATCAACTTTTTATTTTTAAATACAACTATGTTTGTTTTTTGTTATATTTTGATCCGCTGATAAATTTAGAATACGTTGATATGTCACACGATAGGGTTTTATCTCAAAATGATCGGGAATAGTTAGTTTTTGGTAACAACAATAAAGTGCTCTTGAACACATATTCATGATTATTTCTTAAGGGTTCGTTGCATAAACAAAATAACAATGAATTTGACATAGTCCATCTACAATTTTTGTCAAAAATATGATTTTGAAATAAAGATATTCGAAAAATATGAAAAAAAATTTTTTCAACTTTTAAATAGCCTTAACTTAATTTTTTTAAATACACCCGTCCTATTTTTATACAATTATTTCCTTCGTGTTTTTATTTGCTTTGATTTCGTACTAACAGAATATCAAATTGTTCATAAATAATTAAGGATAAGTGCAATTATGACTGTAAAATATACAAATTAATGAGGCTGACAATACGTGCGTGCATCTTTAACAGGTAGTGTGCCTTGATACTAAATTTCACGAACTGTCATTAATTGTCAAAATTACTAATTAATCGGTAGATTGGATGACTTAAGGCATTTTTGGCAGTAAAATAAGTGTTAAAAAGAAACACATACAATGAATTTTACCAAAAACGAGCAAGTAGATATGCTATTAGTTTTCGGCGAGTGTCAACGAAATTCTAGACGAGCGCAAACGTTGTATTTCCAGCGATATCCAAACCGACGACAACCAAATAATGTGTACTTCATAAGATTAGAGAAAAAGTTTCGATCTGAAAATGAACATCGTGATGAAGGAGTATTCATTGTGAGTGAAGAAGTAGAAATAAATGTGTTAGCATATGTGGAAGTGGAGAAGAACGCATCTATCCGCCAAATTGCTCAAGATCTGGATATAAGCCGCGAATCTGTGAGACTAATTTTAAAGAAACACAAGTACAAAAGTTTCAAGTACCAGATTAATCAACATCTATATGTAGCAGATCATGAGCGTAGATTGAATTTTTGTAATTGGTTACTAAATCATCAACGCGAAGACGAAAACTTTATACGCAGAGTTATCTTTTCCGATGAATCAAGATTTACAAATTTAGGTGCGTTTAATAGACAAAACACACGATATTGGGCTCGAAACAACCAACATTTATTTAGAGAGGGTGCATATCAAGAACGTTTTGGGTTTAACGTGTGGTTAGGAGTAGTAGGTAACCAGTTACTACCGCCAATAATTTTTGATGGCCCTTTAGCTGGCGAACGATATCTCGAATTTCTTACAACCGAAGTTGATGGGTACATTAATGCGTTGCCACATATTTTGCGACGTCGTGTCTATTTCCAACAAGATGGAGCTCCTCCTCATAATGCGAGAATAGTGGTAGATTACCTTAATCAGAGGTTTGGGAATCAATGGCTGGGAACAAATGGGCCCATTAGATGGCCAGCGCGATCGCCCGATCTGACACCACTAGACTTTTTCCTTTGGGGTCATTTAAAAAATATAGTTTATGCTACATCTCCAACAACCAGAGAAGATTTGGAAGCTAGATTAAGACAAGCAATTAATGAAATAACTAGGCAGCAATTAAACAACATGTTGCAAGAAATTGTTAGAAGAGCAACTGTTTGTCGTAATTGCCATGGTCAGCAGTTTGAGCATTTATTATAGTTTATATTATGTTCTTGTTTCTTTTTTTGTAACTTTGCTAGTCTATTTCTATATTAATATACTGAAATTATTGGTTTTCTTGTTGCAAATGAAAAGGTTTGTTTTAATTACCAGAAAAATTTTTATTTATTCTTATGTGGTAGATGCTATGGCCGTATTAGTGCATACTACGTATCAAAAATTCAGGTACTACCAGCCTCATAAATCTCTACACCACGTTAATCGAACGCACCTTACCACCACCAACTCATTTACTGCCAAAAATGCTTTAAGTCATCCAATCTACCGATTAGTTAGTAATTTTCACAATTAATGACAATTCGTGAAATTTAGTATCAAGGGACACTACCGGTTAAAGATGCACGCACGTATTGTCAGCCTCATTAATTTGTATATTACAGTTAGTGCAGTTATACAGTAATAATTGCACTTATCCTTAATTATTTATGAACAATTTGATATTCTGTTAGTATGAAATCAAAGCAAATAAAAACACGAAGGAAATAATTGTATAAAAATAGGACGGGTGTATTTAAAAAAATTAAGTTAAGGCTATTTAAAAGTTGAAAAAATTTTTTTTCATATTTTTCGAATATCTTTATTTCAAAATCATATTTTTGACAAAAATTGTAGATGGACTATGTCAAATTCATTGTTATTTGGTTATGCAACGAACCCTTAAAAAATAATCATTAATATGTGTTCAAGAGCACTTTATTGTTGTTACCAAAAACTAACTATTCCCGATCATTTTGAGATAAAATCCTATCGTGTGACATATCAACGTATTCTAAATTTATCAGCGGATCAAAATATAACAAAAAACAAACATAGTTGTATTTAAAAATAAAAAGTTGATGTCACTTCCGGTTAAACAGGAAATGAAAGAGGAGGTGACGAAGTTTAGAAAGATGCGCGATTATATGAGATTACTTAATGTTAAATGTCAACTAAATCTGTTACATGATAAAAAAGTTGTAATCTGTTACCTTATTCCGTTGTCACCCGGTATATCGTATGTACTAATAACTTTATCCTAACTATTTTCAGAAACACAAGGTGAATAGAATTATTTTGTTATTTTCTAGTAGTAAATCAATAACTTTTCAAGAATTTTTGCTCTATCAAACTAAGTCTCAAGAAATGTTATAATTTACCTCCGCAGTGAAAATAATTTATTACGGTATGTCTAATAGCGTAAATATTCCCATGCCAATTAATAGAATCCGTTTTAGTGTTGCAGATAAATATCTATACTATAAACGAACATAAATCAGACTTGCTACAGTTCTTTCTTCTTGTTTTGTCCCACGCAAAACGATATTTCAAGTTTGTACACAGAAAGCCGGAGACAGTTTATCCTACCCAAGCTGTTTGGAATTCTTTTTGTATAAGACTCACCTAATAGCCGTGCCACTCATACATCATGAGTTAATGATAATTGCACCAAAGATAATTACATTTTACATCTACCAGTAGCCTGCGTAGTTAAGACTTTTACTCAGGAACATTCTTTACTACAATATACACCTAGTGTTGTTAATATAGTACTACACAAAATTAAAGGATTTTGTTTTAATAAAATACAATTTGATAAGTTTAAATAAATTGCAGTCATCTTTTCAAACTAACTTAAAATTACGTACATATATAACAATATTATACCACAGCATTTTTTTGTCGATCGGTTGTTTCGTCCACACATAACGACAACTTTTTATCTTTCAATTTTTCTTCTTTCAACATATTCACGAGCAGATAGCATAACGTTTCTTGTCGATGTCCAACTTGGTAATGTATAATCCGAATACTTACTCCAGAAGGAGACAAATGCTTCTTGGTCTAGTAAAGTGAACAGTAGATTACATAGAATAAAACAAACACCTATACCAAATGTTAATTCGTTCGCTGTATCGTTTGCCACAGATTACGGAACAGTGTTTTATATTGTTTAGGTGGCGTTGACAATTCCACCTGCTGGTAGACGTCAAATAGTTGTTGCACCTTACACATTTAATTCTATCACCTTCGTATTCTAAATCTGGCATACTTGCTATTACGTGATCTAGTATTTGCAATTTACATCTTCGAAATTTTAAGTTTTCATTTCAGAAATAGTGATGTTTTAAAAAATAATCGTTTCACGCATAACTACACCACGCGCAACAAGCTTAATTACTGTTATCCTAAACACCGTTTAACTCTCATGCACCTATGGTCGGTGCTTGGCTTAGTCACGAACAAAATTAGCTCTCCTCGACATTTTGTAGAAAATTCCATGCTCTACAAAAAAAGTCTTAAAAGTTTTCTTGATATCTTATACGGTTAAAGTTGGATTCGCAAAAAAAGAGAAAATATCGCAAAAATAACCCTAATTGTCCCTTTCTGTGCAGACGTAGGCTTAACGACAGAAGATATCAGAATACTTTTAAGACCTTTCCTAGAGCATGAAATCTTTTCAAAAAAGTCTGCGAGAGCACTGTTCTATAATAATTGTTATGGATTTTAAGTTATCGAGCTAATTCTGTTCGTGATTAAGCCGAGCCCCGATCATAGGTGCACGATTTGTACTGTATATATTTACAATTTGAAATTTCATATAATTGGCAGTTGATGAAAGATTTCTGTAAACGATGTATGTATATGATTTATATAACTCAATTAAAAGTAGTCCGTGGATTTTAAATCTGAGAATCTGGCAGGTCACTCAGAAAAACTTTTTCGTATCTATTTTTCTGTAAATTTTCTATTTACGTAATTTCTCACCATACCTGCTCATAAACAGAACCGTACACGCTTGTCACCTTTTATGTAAATTTTGATTGATTTTTCCATACACTACTGTGACTTATACCTGTTTCATTAGCCATGACTCTTGTACTTGTATTTGATCTTTCAATAACAGACTACAATGCTCTCAATTTATTGTTATCATTACTTATCAACATTTTCAATTAATGATACCTCAAAATATGCCCAACTACATATGATTATTTATTAAAAAAGCGAAACACCGTTATTCAGCCATATCAATAGCAAATATATCATATTTATTAATTCGCTTGTGCAATATATAAACTGCAAGTGCATACAACGCATGCAACCGAGATACGAAATCACTCACTTAACACTACATCAAATTGCAATCCTAAATTCTTGTATATTAGTTTATGCAATGTGTACTTACAGTATGATGGACGACTGATAGACATGCTCGGATAGCGCGAGGCGTGACGTGCCACTATCTACTATCTTACTCTTGTCGTGCGGGAGTATCATAATGTCCCATTTCTTTTTTCTTTGAGTGCACAGTAGATAGTGTTAGTCGAATAAGAAACAATATTGATATTATAAGGCAGCAAAGGGCTTTAATTTAATAGCCAGCAGAAACGAACAATACCAATTGTAACAGCACTACAAATAAAATAAAGAATAACAACAAAATAACCTATCGATTATTAAAATAACTTGATTAAGGAAGGAATTGTGATAATGACGATATAGTATAACTACGAGAGAACAGTTCAACAATTCATTCGTATGAGCGTAAATAATTTTGAATAAAGTAAGGAATCTTTTAAATACGGAAAGGCATATAAAATGCGATACAATCTGCCATTTTACAAACAAAAAAGCTCTGTTAAGAATACAAAATATCAATTTTTTCAATATAAAAATCTGACTACTAGAGCAAACAAAGAACCTTATAACAGTTTTCTGCAAATTATTTTAAAATCAAAAACGACAAATAATTTTATTTACTTGACATTTGTTTTTATTATTCTAATATCTCGAGGCATACAACATTTTCGCTTACTCCAGCGATGTTTTTATATTTAAATGAAATGTCTAAAATACCCTTGAACTGCACTTCCCACGTTTTTGCTTTTATATCGCACCTATTAAAATATATAGATAGACAATATAATGATATATAATGTATGCATATTACATCAATAAATAAACATCATACCATATATGTTACATAATAATAAAACAATAAATATCGATAAGTATCGACATAAAAATATCAAAGGTTTACAGAAACTCCAACAAACGAGCAAATCTGTATTTAAACACTTCAGATAATTATAGATTATAAGCAGTATTCTTCATATGAATGATTCCAAGCTTTGAGAAAATTATAGATTATAATTTCAATAAAATAAATAAAAAGTAAAAGTTTGGTAGCAAGTTTCTTGATGCAAACTGTTAAACGGCTGTCTATAAAACAATATATTCTGTATTTGTCTCTCGTTTGTAGTTACTGTAGATTTTGAAATTCAATTTTCATAATTAATTCATAGTAATGTGAAATGGAAGTAATCATTCTAGTTATAGGAATTCTATGAGAGACAAGAAGACGGATATAAGGAAATAATTACTCTGTAAGGTAATGGAATTTGCAATTATAGAAATTTAATGTATCCGTGATTTATTCAAAATAAGACCAATTTTATTTATAACAAATTTCTAGTGTTGGAACGATTTCTATTGTTTACTAACTGAAGGAAGTGCTTGCAATATTACAGAACCATTGAAACCCAAATATAGAAATCAGCGTGGGTTTTTAAAGTTCCGGTTTCTGTACCCTTGCTATGTAAATCTATTTACATTATAAAAAATATATCAATATAATAAAAGATTTATCAATTATATGAGAATTGATCTAACATACGGAAACTATTGTAACAATTAATTTGTGTCGCTTTCACAATTTCGTACAACCTCCCTCGTGCCTGTTATTAATACTTAATGACATTCAATTCCAAGAATAGTTTCAACATATGAGTATTTAAATATCCGTAATTGCTGTATTTAATGTTTTGAAGGGAATTGTATTGTGAAACTAATATATTCATTCTGACAATGAGTTGCGCCTAGTTGCGGACCCTAACAATAGGTTCATTCGTGCGCAGGCCACCCATCGTTCTCTTGTAAGTAATAACAGCATCACTCCGAAGCTTATAACATCGGATACGGTGAACTCTACAGCTCGAAATAAAATTTGATTTATTGTGCACTGCGTCATTTGCCGGCGCAATCGTGGGTTTAGTTGCATTAGCAGTATTAATCATTCTTGTAATTGTGGCATCGTTTACTTACCTGATTTGTCACTTGCGAGAGCATGCGAATAAATCAAGCAGTTCAGATCAGCATCGCGCAGAACTTACTTTATTTGGTGATGTGGTATAAATATGTCATTTGAGAAATATAACTTTATTTACTAATTGCAGTAAATAGTGAAACAATTTTATTACGTACAGGAAAGCAACTTGTGTTCTTTAACTCAATCTCTGTTATTGCTTTTTATATACATATACATGCCGGGTGGTCCTTGTCTATACCGAAAATGTTTCCTTTTCAGAACTTTTCGCAAATGTAACCGTTACATAAGAACTTGAAAGTGTATAATATATAATTAAATAGTATTAGCACGTGACGCATTAAGGTCAAAGTGTATCAAAACTATAATATTCAAAAACCAATCAATTAACGTCACTGCGAAAATATGTACGTAAAACAAAAACATGAATAATGTTAAGAAATGTTTATATGAATAAAAGTGAGATGTACAATTCATCAAATTTTAATATTATTTAAATATATACACAGATATATTTATAGCCATTTCAGCATCCAATAGCAAAAATTATTTAGAAGAACTTATGTAATATGAAATATATAAATATAAATATTAAACAATATCCAAGTTATATTGTTATTTGAAGTTGTATATTGTCACACTACTTATCAATCTCTACAGTCCAAATAATTTTTTAATCGAAAGATATAATAACAATTTATTGTCTGTTATTAGTGTTTCTGAGTTTTGAGCGCGTCAATATACGAAACTTACTAAACTCCATGTTTCGCTATTAATGTAAATGGCTTCTTCGGGAGCAAAAGTGAGTAGTGGGCGCCAAAAGGTACCCTGGTGCAGGAGATGCGAGTTACAGGAGGAAACAAGTTTACATATAATCTGCACATGTGAGTAACTGAAGGTACTCAGGCAGAAACATTTCGGAAAGGATCTACTGGAGCCTTCGAGGGTACTCAAGTTTGCAGTGGGCAAGTTACTGGACTTTATAGAGGACAGTAAACTTCTCAACTGGAAATGAGGGGTTCAATAGGGATGGTACAAAGAGCACCCAGCTCAAGTGCCTGGACTATAGGTGTCCAACCCTAACTGAATAGATAGATAGATAGATAGAAATGTCACGGTAGATCGACGTGTAAACCACGTTAGAGGTGAAAACCTTCAAACCTTACATACTTGTATTTTGTCGCCAATAATAAGTAAACATTTTTAGATAGACTGTTGCCAGAAAACTTCGTATTGTTACCGTAAAACGAGGTGACTTTGTGACAGCATTGGCCTTTCACTAGAACACAATGTCACCTTTCTGTGAGGCGATTTTGGAACATTGTAAGCACGTACATGTATGCCAAGCTCCAAATTTGTCACAAAATCACCTCCTAACTGAATCATCAATATATTGCAAAGCCAACCCAATTAATAATAATTATCGTTTGGCACAATTTATTTAGAGAAAATGTAAGAAAACAGCGTAAATTAAGTTTTAAATACAAAGTATTGCGATGTATTCCATACCTAAGCAAAATCGAAATTATGAAGCACATAGGACAGATCTATATTACTTCTAAGTATCTTCCTTTTCTTGTGCTTCTCGGAGGGATATTTTTGTTTTCTAATTTCACTTAAAGCTTTTTCTAATTACTAATAACTTTTGTATTCGCGCAGAAGAATCGCTATATTTATTTTAAGTGTACAATATCGCCTTGTTGTATATGACACGAAACCAACTACACTAGAAAACATGCAGCAGAGAATACGACACGCATATGCAGACATTTCTGCAGATATGTTACTGCGCGTGCATCTTTCTGCGCGAATACAAAAGTGGATTGAGGCTGGTGGCTGCCAATTTGAACATTTAATTCGATAGCCGTCTGCTTCCTTCCACTGTTTACCGTATGTAAACAATTTGTAGCTACTATTAACATTTATTTTCTACTTTTACATTAAACAAAGAAATGGAAAACATTTGCTGCACTGACTTTTATTATGTCCTATTTTTTCGAAATATCATTTCAAAATATTATTTTAAGGGATCGATGGCCCCAGTGGTTAGGCGGCTGACTATCGTTGTGAGAGGACGATAGGTGCTGGGGTTCAATTCGCTGGAGGGACGGTGACATTTTTTCAGAGAGTTTAATCCCGGATCGACTTGCCATTCGCTGTTGGGAGCAAAGTGATTAACAGCGCGGCGTCATAAAAGGCGATATGATGCTGTCACAAAGCCATTTGAACACAACTTACACACACCAAAACGACATCGGGAGAGTTGCAGTGATAGCCAGACAAGTAATACAGCTTACGGAGTCACTGCAACTAAGCACCCACAACACATAAAAAAAAGAAATATTAATTTGAGGTCATATGTGGTTTACTATTTTTCTATTCAGACCTTATTACTCTTTTAGAATTCGATAAAGGAAGTACAATATGCTATTTGAAAAAAGAGAGTTAACCTTGCTATGACTTTCGTGTCTTTCTTTATAGTGACAACAGTAGCGCTATCGAATGAGCCCCTTCATATAGTTAAACTTTTGTCTAACACTTTTCTTCATAACACTAATGGTTTCGAAGATTGAAGTGTTACACCTTAAATGGACCAGCCTGTATATATACATACATATATAGATATGGATACCATATTACATGACCAACTTACTGACTTATCCGTTAATTACCACTACTAATCGCTTAATCTTCTTATGTTACATGAAATCACATGTTACTCTTCCTAAATACCTTTTGATGTGACATCCATTCCGAAGATTATATATAGCTGCTAATTAATAGTGGCCATCGTTCTATATCTATATTTTTTACATCAGCTCTGTAATGCCTTAAATAATGTTTAGTATACAAAGGTATTGTAAATAATCATTTATGAAAAACTTTAATTCGGTTTACACATATATGCACTTAATTCAGGCCAATTTGGATAAAGTTTAATGCAGGGTTTGTATTTGGTTAATTTTATAATAAAGCATATACATTATTCATTCAAGTTCAAATATAATTCCTATTAGTTTAGTAATTAATTCTGACTCATTTCTAGAGTATCTTTGTTGAGTTTCCTCTAAGTACATGAATTTTCCCAATGTCTCTTTACAAACGGCTCTACTAACTTGCCATATAGCTCAATTTGCACTACGCTTTGCTGATAAAGTAGCCAACTGCTATAGAATGTTTTTGACGATTAATGTTATCCTGCTCCTCTTTATTTTCCGAATGCCATTCCTATTTTGTTGGTTTGGATGGGTTCTAGTTCTAAGGGCTGGATTTGTTTTGCCCTTTGTTGGTACTAAGTAGTGGTTGTTAATAACACAGAACAACAAATTTTCATTTTTTCTATTTTTCTTTATGAATTATATACAAACTTATTTTGTTTTATATTCCTAATAATTATTATAAAAACAAATATCTTCTATCATGTCTGGTATTATAAACAAATGAAATTCATATTGATAATAGAATACTAGCACTAACTAAGTATATGCTATTCTGGGACGTATTGAGAAAGTCTTTCTTTTCACTTTTCTTTTATATTGGGATTAAGAACATTGCGAAATTAGTCAGTCCAACAGTAGTCAGTAAGCATCTCGCTATTGCACTTGCGCTGATAGCGTTTTTCAGTAGTGCAACTATCCTGATGAAATCTTTCCCCATGCTCGTTCAGGTGCGAATGCAAGAAATATATATATATATAAACATATATGTATTAAAAAACCATTTCTCAGAAACCTGACGTGATAGCCAATTTTTGAAAATATTTTCAGAATTACAACAAAAAAGTCCATAATGTACACGTATCAGAGTGTAAGAAAAAAACCTGTTGACCAGTGTAATTTATCATGCATTATCGTAATTTTTGCCTTGATTCTTTTCTTCAATGCCGTCTTTGATATATTAGAAAACTATGAAGATTATTCAGTCGTTCATAAATCCTAATGATATTGATATTCTAAAATTTGTGGGAGCATGCTGGTTAGGTACTAAAGAATGACTGGGCGATGTATTTTGTTGTGGTTGGTAGTTTGGGTTGTTGAAGATTCAATTGTTGTTCTGTGTTAAGCGGCTTACAGACGAAACGATCGGTTGTACGACTTGTCGTACTACAAGTTCAAAATAAAAACGTAAAAACAAGTCAGTCGCTATTTTTCCTCGACACCTAGACCGTCGAATGAACTACGGTTGTACAACTGATTGTATAACCGATCATTTCGTCTGTAGATCCCTTTACCTGCGCTTGAAAATTACAAATAATGAAGTGCATCATCCAGAAATCGACGATTACAGGTGGCATACCCTTACAGCAATTGGGCAAGGTGCTTGGTTTCTGCTTGCCAGTAATTGATTGTTCATAGGTTGTCTACAACAAAATATATTAATATATGAATATAACATACATTCATTCATTCATTTCTCTATATGAATAATATAAAAAATTATGGAGATAAATATTAATTACAATAGTTCACACACTGATTATTAAGTATTAATTAAGAAGCCAATAGGTATCCAAAGCTAGTAACAGGTTATATTCATCTTTTATTTATGGGAAGAGATAAATACGTCTTCCTAATTTATAAATAAGTACAGTAAAACTTCGATCAACCGGCACTCGATTCATCGTCACCTTCTGTTAACCGTCACTATACTTGCTGCCGTGCGAATTAATTTTTAGGAAACTTGTTTCTAGGGCGCAGGCGCCGTTTTGATTAAACACGCATTTATGCAAATGTAATTCGTTAATACATATGTATATGTAATGTTATTTAAGAAATATGTACATTACATTAAAATACATATACGTACATACATATATTTAAGTAAAAATATTATATGTACTAGTTGTGGTTGAAAGAAAGAAATATAAGTACATACATAAAATTTTGTTTCTGTTATCCGTCTTTTTCTCATATCCGTCACCTTCTGGTCCCGACCACTGACGGTTGATCGAAGTTTTACTGTACTTCTAATGTTTGACATTTAAATATCTAAATCTACGAGTATTTTAATACATTTGTTTTTAAAAAAGATTATCATGAAATGTCAATATTGCATCTCGTAACGACAACTTTCAATTATCTTTAAAGATCTCCTGCTAGTAAATTACCTATGTATATACATTAATCTTGCTCATTGTTTCCCTCTCAAACACGAATAACATGTTTTCCTGCTGTGTAACATGAACTTTCAGCTTAAATGACCACACCTTACAGCTATCTACAGCAAGTGAAAGAAACGGCACAGACACTAGTGGTACACTAATGATTTTCACAATAGGCATTTTGCTAATAAATTATAATGGTTCACTTAAAATGGTTAGTTTGTGATAAATTGCTGTTCTGTTTTTATAGTATATCTCCTACTGCAAATACTTATTTCGTACTTGTACTAAATTCGATGGTCTAATTTCAAATTATGATAAAAGTAATATTAAATTCTAAGCGTAATTATATATCGACAAGTTTGTTGTAAGATCATTAATTAATTATAGTACACTAATTTTTTTAGTAAATTTCATTTTAAATTATTACATTACAATGTATGCTAAATTTAAAGTATTCGGCAACTCTTTATACAAAACTTTCGTTCAATACATTTTTTATTCTAAATAATAAATAATATACCGTTTAACACCGTTTTTGTATCACGTGTATATTACCTGTTAAAGAACTTCCTTAATAGAATTTTCATATACTTTCGCTTCTTACCAAGAAATAAAAGAGCACTTACCGCACTTACCTGTCAAAGATAAATTGCTCTGGCATGTTAAAATCATAAATTACCTTGTTCCAGCAGAACGTGGACGTACTACTGATATCATTATTAAATATGTAATTTTTCAATAACGATGTTAAGTTACCGTCTGTTGCAAGTATATACCTTCTAATAATCTAACGATTGATTACTTTATAGTTACTTGTATTCAGATGTCATATCGCTCTTTAATGAAACGAATTAATATCATCTATATTAACTTTGCTAGTTGTCATGAAAGTAACTGTCCAACTAGTCGATAGAATCTTATTTGAATTTCTTTCTATTTTAATCTCACAGTATACATATAATTACGAATCATACACACAACTATAGTAATATAGAATACTGACTAATTTTTTAATACTTTATACAGGGTGTAACAATAAGAACGCCATGGTCTCTGGTAGTCAAATGGTAACAATTTTTGGAAAGTTACATACTGGAACATATGTGAGCGGATTAGATCTACAATTTAAAAATAATAGGCAATATACAGGGTGTTTCAAAACTCAGCAATGTACCAAAGTTATGTTTTTCTTAATGGAACACCCTGTATTTTATGACATTTTTGAGTTGTACACTGAAATCTAGATCAACTTTATTTAAGGTTTCCTATGTCTAATTTTTGTAGTTTATGAGATATTTCAAGTTTTTTGAAAATGCAATGTTGCACGAAAACTTTAATATCTCGAAAATGACTTAATTCAGAGAAATTGAACGAAAAGCGTAAATAGTAGATCGTTTGACTGATTGAATGCCATATTCAAAGTTATCCAGTATTCTACAGGTCGTTCAAGTACCGAGGCCAAACTTTGTGAACTTCTTTCGTGCATAACTTTATTATTTTAAATGGAACACCCTGTATGTATTTATGTTATCAGATAGAACATTTTATTGTCTTAAAACCAGCATCAGAAATCCCTATGACTTTCTGTACTGGTTTTTAAGTAATTTGCGTTTTTTAGATAATTTAAGTGAACTAAATTTTTTTGTAAGTGAACAGCCAGTATATCCTTACATCGATGGATAGAAATATTATTATTCGAAGAAGCTGATTTCATAGTGTCACAATTTATATGAAAACATAAATTCCAAGTAATAAAAATAAAATAAACAAAACCGCAGTAAATATTTTTGTAGTTGGATTAAGAAAAAAGGATTTCGTATAAAATAAACGAAACAACATAACAACAAAATAAACGAAAAACTGTTCAAATGCTGTTCTAACGTTCCTCAGCATATCCGGTATTACTGAACTAAAGGCGTCTCTGATTCTCGTTTTCATATCCTCTGCTGTAGTGCGCAAGATATTGTAAACGATCCCTTTTACATACCCCCATAGGGAAAATTCCATACATGTTAAGTCCGAAGGCCTTGGTAGCCAATTGCACGGACCATCTCTTCCGATCCACCAATTAGGAAATTTCCTGTGAACGTAGTTTTTAACGGACCGTTTAAAATGGGCAGGAGCGCCGTCTAATTCAAGCCACACCCGGTTTCTAATATTCAAGGGAATATTTTCCAAAAGGGTCCAAAAGTCCCTTTTAAGAATCTTAGAAATTCGGCTCCGTTTAGGTGCCCATTGAAGAAGTATGGTCCAATTACATAATCGCCTATAATGCCTCCAAACACGTTCAAACTCCAGCGATGCTGCCGATCCAAGGGGCGAAAAAGATGGCGATTTTCGGTATCATTATTAATAATGAAAATTGTGACGGTTTACTAATCCATTATTATGAAAAGTCGATTCATCGGTAAATAAAACGTAATTAAAAAAATAATTATGTTCTGCGTTTCTATCAAGAGCCCACACGCAAACATCAATTCGCCATTCATAATCCATGGCGTATAAATTTTGATGGTATTGTAAGTGATAGGGCTGGTATTTGTGTTTTCTTAGTATCCTAGATACGCTCATAAGAGTTATATCTAATTCCTTGGCAATCTGTCGTGTGCTTTTATGCGGTTCTTCAGTGACTGCTGCCAATACCACGAATTCATTTTCTACGTCTACAGTTGTTGTTCGCCTTTTGTATGCAACGCTCCCTGTGGCACGAAATCTATCCAACAAATCTTCAAATACCCTTTTATCTGAATGTTTTCGATTTGGGTACTGCTGCGAATACACCCGAGACGCAAGGAAGCAATTTTCCTGACACTCACCAATAACTAAAATCATATCAGTTCTTTCTTGCAACGAGTATGCCTTCATGATGTTAACAGAGTACACGTCAAATTGACACTTTCTCTATGAGGATCCAACCTCCTAGGTTAAATAATAACAATTTTCGTAAGTTATCTAAAAAAACACAAATTACTTAAAAACCAGTACAGATAGTCATAGGGATTTCTGATACTGGTTTTAAGACAATAAAATGTTCTATCTGATAACATAAATACATACAGGATGTTCCATTTAAAATAATAAAGTTATGCACGAAAGAAGTTCACAAAGTTTGGCCTCGGTACTTGAACGACCTGTAGAATACTGGATAACTTTGAATATGGCATTCAATCAGTCAAAGGATCTACTATTTCGCTTTTCGTTCAATTTCTCTGAATGAAGTTATTTTTGAGATACTAAACTTTACGTGCAACATTGCATTTTCAAAAAACTTGAAATATCTCATAAACTACAAAAATTAGACATAGGAAACCTTAAATAAAGTTGATCTAGATTTCAGTGTACAACTCAAAAATGCCATAAAATACAGGGTGTTCCATTAAGAAAAACATAACTTTGGTACATTGCTGAGTTTTGAAACACCCTGTATATTGCCTATTATTTTTAAATTGTAGATCTAAGCCACTTACATATGTTCCAGTATGTAACTTTTTCAAAATTGTTACCATTTGACTACCAGAGACCATGGCGTTCCCAATGTTACACCCCATATATTCGTATCGTTTATTTCCTTTATAAAATGTTAAAAAATCTTGTGAAACATACGGTCGCATTTATGTAACTTCTTCGCCTACCATAGAATAAACAGACAAAAATTAAACCGCCAAATATTGTTTATGAGAAAAGCAAACTGTATGTAGAAATTGTGAAAGTGCTGAGGAAATTTCTATACACACCTTCTTAGCGCTTGTCTCTATCTGTAGACAGGAAATGGTGAATCTACTTGAGCTAACCCCAACTAACATGTAATTAACTCTTACGAACTTTGCTGTTCATATAGGTGCTGCAAGGATGAAATCAAAATCGCATGGGGGCACAATATGTCACCCACCCATTCGCAATTCAGGAAATTCTCATCAAAAAAAAAAACTAACCCAGGAATATTTCTGTGCAAATAAATGCTTTAATTTACAGTTCGTCAATGACTATTTTCAGTAACAATCTAACTAAATAATTAACAAAAACGATGTTGCCCATTTTCTGATCGAATTATATGTACATATACAGATTCATGAGATACAGAAGTATCTAACATACACTTGAATATAAAAAATAAAACCCAACTTCACTTGAATATGTTATGCGGTATGTAACGAAATGGCAATCCAATCAAAGAATACATTCAAGTGAAGTTTGGTTTTATTTTTATATTCAACTATGTTCTGATCCAATATTTTAGCACACATTTAAAACGTATAAACTTGAACTTGAAGGAATTTTCTATGTAATCGGATGCGATGATACAAAGAAAACGAGTACGTTATGGAGTTTAAAGTGTAGTTTGGCTTAAAAGGCTTATTTTTAAGCATAAATTAAATAAAAGCCAAGTACAGTATCCGCCAGAATAAAGAGTACCGAAATTAAAAATTTTTATTTTTTAAACTTTGCAATTTAAGTGTTCAAAATGTTCACCATTACGACGCAAACAAGCTTCATATCGATTTTGTAAGTCACCGAACATATTTATAAAAAGCGGTTGATGTAACTGCCTGAAAAATGTTTGAATTCTTTTTCGTAGTTCTGCAATATTCTCCGGCGGATTTTCTGAGCGAAATATTTTGTCTTTCATCATGCCCCAAATGTATGCATCAGGTGGCGCCAGATCCGGTGAATGAGAAGGATATTCGAAGTCTGTTCTTCGGGAAATTATTCCATTATCAAAATGCTGACGGAGTAAGTTGAGAATGCGCGCAGCTGTATGGCTCGTTGCACTATCTTGTTGAAACTATTGTGTGCGCATCCGTAAATTTCGTGCACGGCAAAAGTTCTGTAAATCTCTCACAAAAGGTATGATAATGTTCTCTCTGCAACGTTCTTGGTTTACAGTAAGTGGATTTTGATTATCGTCTTCAATGAAATATGGACCAATTATTCCAGGATCAGAAACCGCGCACCAAATTGTAACTCGGACACTGTGGAGTGGTTTCTCTACAATAACATCAGGACGTTCAAATCCAAGAAATCGAGTTGTTTGTCGATTAATATAGCCGCTAAGATGAACGTGACTCTCGTCTGAAAACCATATGTTTTTCAAGAAATTGGAATCCTCGTAAATTAAGCTCAATATGCGACCACAGTACATTTTCCTTGCATGTTTGTCTGTCGTTGTCCAACTTGAATACGGTATGGATAATCACCAATTGATTTGAACATCCGATGTTCATCAGATGTTACATTGATGTTGAGTTTACATGCAGTTCTTACAAGGCTTCTTTGCGGTGACTGCACAACTTCATCAAAAACACGTCCTGCGTTTTCGTTGGTACACACTGTTTGTCGACAACCTGAAGAACCTTTACGTGACACAATACACTACCAATGCGTCGAAATTTCTCAACAACAGCTAATATAACACGTTTACTTGGGGCTGCTTTATTAAACTGTTGTTGATGTCTTACTACCTGTTCCACCAAAAACACTTTTTCTGCTGTTGTTAAAACCATTTTCGATTCAAATTCAACTCCAGCGTAACATTCATACGTTAACTAATGACAATTAAGTCAATAATAACAAATGCATATTACATAAGCAACTCCATAGCACCTTAGATTTCGGTACTGTTTATTCTGGCGGATACCGTACTTGCAAACGGTATTTTAATTCATTCATATCACATAACCTGACGGTCCAACATACTGTTTATATGTACTAGAAGCGCGTAGGAACATGTGCCCTTTAGCAAGATTTTTTTGTACTATGTAATCGTTAATACGTTAATCGTATAAATTAGAATTGATATCAGATACTACTGTTATCTTAACGAGTCTTATAGGTATATAATTATTGATAGCGGTGTATTCATAAAGTTGGGCCATATTTTTCTAAATAAAGCCTGTATTCTGTCAAGCTTTGAATATTTGATTATACTATTCACGATACAAATAGCAGGAAAGTGTATTGTATGTGAGATGAGTCGATAATCGAAGAATGTGTGAATGCAAGAGTATTAAGTTTTTAAATACCAAGGTACAAGGTAGAGAACACATTTTCAACTTATATACGAAAAATGCGCATATAATTTTGAAATCTTGTTGTTAAAAGGTGAGTAGTATTAATAGTTTCACATATACAGAATGGCCCAAAACTAAGTTACCCAACAAAATCGCCAACATCTAAATAGAACGTCATGTGTATTATTGCATATTTCGATGGCACAGAAAAACTGAGAAGTAAAAACTGAACGCAATATTGCTTGCTTTGCGCATCCAAGCAAGGCTTTTAAGTTACATTGTAAGTATTAGAACTAATCCAACTAATAGATTAAGATGATCCTAATATAATAGAGATAACAGCCTGTGGTGGCTATTTAATATACAAGTAACGCCTGTTCATTCTACCTTAATCTTTCGAAATTTATTTTGATTAATTCTCATACGGTATTGCGTTCAACTTTTTAGAATTAATGCAAAAATAAAAATGCTTTTTAAAAATTATACAGGCTGAGTAAAGACTTACCTTTAATTTGAGTTACCGTTAAAGCAAAAAAAAAACATTATACACGTAACACGTACTTAATAGGTAAATAATTCGATTATATTTTTGCTTATCTTTAAAATGTTGTTAATGTTCTTTGTTATATATTTTTTAGTATTATATATTTTTTATATATTGTGTGACTATTTCTAACGAAAACTATATTTATAAAACGTCAGCATAGTTAATATCCGTTAGTTAGACCGTCAGCTAGAGCTAGTCCCAGCTTCTAAATATTATTTTTGTATGTGATAAAGAAATATCTGTGACGGCACCATAAATTCAAATAAATTTATTTGAAACTAAAAATATTACGTTATTTAAAAACAATTCGAGATAGATATAGAGAATATGAGCAACATTTTAAAAATTATCAAAAACACAATTGAACTATATCTTTAACTACACTCAAGAAATGCAGTTGTTAGATTTGCAAAAGAAGTATTGTAAAAGGGGTGTGGTGTACGCAATAACAGAATTCGAGTAGAAGAAACTGCTATTAGAATTGTAACAAAATTGCGTTTAATTTTTGCAGTAATGGCAACAGTACAGATCGCGTCACCCGCTAATTCTGATCGCACTATTGTTGTCACGTCTAACAGTCTGTTAAGCTTCTTCAGCTACAATGAATGTACAAAAAAAATGCACAACATACTTATGCCTTCACAATAATTAACACAAATATTATCAAATTGGGAAAGTTTTTTCTCCACCTTATATAGTTTTAACATCAATATTTTAGCATTAATTAATATGCAATAAGATACATGGTATTCCATTTAAATTACTACAACTTTGATGTGCATTTTTTTTAACGACTCTGTATATTACACATTTTAAAACATAGGTACTGCTAATGAACCTACAGTCTCCTCAAACAAAATATTTCTAAAATACGAGTATATTACCACTTTCCATATATAAATCGACACCATTGTGGTGCCTCAATCTGTAAAGATTTAGCTAGTACCTTTGCAGAGTATATGACTTCTGACTTTGTAGCTCATTACAACTTATGTTTCACACAAGTACGATTATTTTGCAATTAAAATAAAGTCGGTATTAAAATGTAAAACGGTCCACTTTCATTTATTCGTTACTTTCAAAAACCTTTCTAAAAATCCTGTTATTTGTAAAGCTCAAGCCAATGCACCTCACTCAGAGTTTTCTGGTGAGACCGGAACTGTTCCTGTTTTTCATCAGTTACATCCTTTCTCGTTTTACAATATGTTTTCCTCACTTGTCTGATTTAGTTTATTTAGAAAAACTACAATTCATTAAATGTGATTAGCTTTGCTTTCAGCAAAGTGATTTTGCTTATTAATTACACTATAATTTTAATTGGTTATCTCATAAGCTCTTATTAGTCAATGCATTGAATATAATTACAGATGAACTACTTATCATTTGATTAATAATTATTAACTGGAACATAATATAAATGTTATTATAAATTACATTAATAATTCGAGAACTGCATCTCGTTTTATTCTCAGAATATGCATATCTCTATAAATGTACGTACTGTTACGAATAATTATTACATTACGTCTCATTAGTTCCCTGTATTGAATATATGTAATTAATGCGCTTCTCGCTTATATCCTTGATCATATTTAATTCTTTTTTAAATTATGGTTTAAATAAGTGTAGACATTAAACTTTTTAATCGTGCATTAAGAAACATATTTATGTACAGAAGTTGATTACCCAAATGGCTAGTTTCACTGTACCGCTACATCAACCTTTATAATTAGACTAACTAGCATTTTCTTATTAATTGGGAGTTGTATTTTTATCACGGAGCTCCAGGTCAATACCATACATCGAATGTTAAATATATATATTAGCTGCTTGATATGTATGTATATATTAAAATTTTCTGTATTATAATATAAGAAATAAAATCCGCTACATTGAAATACCTAAAAATAGGTTTCGTAGGTGTTCAGACGCTACAATGCATAAAGGTATAATGTTCAATACTACAATAGATCAAATAACTTTAATAACAGTCACATTATCTACCTTAGTACCTATCAATGTATGAAATATATTTAAAAACTGAATATGGAATAAACACGAATTTCGGTGAACTACTCAAATGTTAAAAAATTGTCAAAAATAATTAAGCTATGCAAGATTGTATAAATTGATTCTAGTCACTAATTATCAATAACCCACTCTAAAATACAGCATAACTTAGAATTAACAATTAACTAAACAACTCAAAATTGTATAGCAGAAATGGAATTAACATTTTTTGAATTTTGCATTTATGTTTCTGCCAAATGAAAACTGCGACGACTTTGTGATAATTATAAGATTCATCCTTATTTACTTTCTGGCAACTGCTATATACTAAAGTCATTAAATCTGTATAATGACTTCAAATAAATTTTCAAGTTTTCGCCACTGTTTGAAGAATATGATGGATTCTTTATCGGATTAGTTCCGTTATTTTCCGAACTTAACGGTTACACGATGGTGTCCACTCTAGATGTATAAAAATAACTTTGTTTCCACAAAACTTAAAACACTTAACAAGTTGCCATCCATCAACATCAACTTCTCTTTTGAATATATGAAGTTTTTATGAAAGTTTTTTTCCAATTTAAACTGCATAAACTTACGGTATGTCATTAATATATTACTTTTTTGTGAAACAAACAATGGTACAAAGAGGATTTTCATATCTAGTTCTAAAGATACATAGCGTTTTTGAAAAAAAAAAACATTTTAACTACTTATCACCTCCAACCTCTTAACATATAAAAAAGATGAAAACTGTGTTTGATAGAGAGTGTTCAGATGATTGCACTGACGTACTATTTGTTTTCTTACAATCGTACTTCTTATTTCTTCCTGTGCTCGTTCTGCTCTCTTCTAGGATTTCCTAAGCTCTTTTATCTTAATTATAGACTCTAAGTCTCGTTCCGTTGCGGGTGGAGATGGTTGTTCGTCTTTATCAGGGACCTATTGATGTGCCATGGCCAAGACTCTTCTGAACTTCACTCTGATGGATGGTGGTGGCGGTTTGTCCGGTTCAGTTCCGTTAGATGTGAAATTCAGACTTTTAGGACTTTTTTTTCAAGTACATCTTAACCAGGCTACACCATGATAAAGATAATAAAATGTATATATTTGTTTTAAATTAATATACCCCTACACGGAACTTATATTATTTAATTTAAAAATAGCGCTTGATTTCAGAGGTAGGATAAATAACGGCGTGAAGGTGCAAAGGGTAGGTACGAAAATTCGCTAAGAAGTGGGGTCGCGTGAGTCTATCACAGCGCTGTAGACTAGACGAGACTATACATCATTCACTTTAAGAGTGCAGCGTTAGAAAAGATAGGACCTTATTTCGCGGCTTGTGATTGGTCAATTATCGAGGCATGTACACACTATGTAAAATACTGTTCTTGGACGTATAAAATTTGAGGTTACGTCAAATTTGTTTATGCTGATTTGTTCGTAAATATTTGCTGTATTTGTATTTCCTTACGTTTTTCTTTGTATTTTCAAATTTTGCAAGTACCTTACATTAAAAGCAAATTTCTTTTCAGTATTACTTACAAATTCAAGGTACTTATCTATTATTATCCGTATTCATGTAATATTATTGATGACATATACTGACGTTATTTTACTATGGCTGAATCCACTTGAAGGATCCTCAAAAAATCCTTCAGGAAAACATATAAGTAGTAGGCAGAGGTAAATGGCATATAATTTATATTTGCAACAGAAGCAGAGCAATTCAGTCAGTTTCTATTACATTGACTGCGAAACAACTTGGACTTGGAAAGAGAACAGTATAGAATATTGTGAAGGATATAAGATACTGCAGATGTATCTGATTCACCTTCAAAGAAATGTATACGTCACACAACCTATGATAATTTGGATGAAGGCCAGCGGTCAGCAATCGGAAGACAAGTGCATTCCTTTTCCTTGAAAAAATGAGTTACGTGTACAAAAATATTGAGCGTAAATATATTTGAATTAACGTTAACATGATGTAATTAATGTTTGTAGGTTGTTAATGCAGATGATAATTTGCCAGACTTTAAGCGAACAACATTATGCAAAATTCTCAAAAAATAAGGATTTATGTGGGTGAAACGCAACCGAGAAAGTGTGCTAATGGAGCGACAAGATATTGTTTTACAGAGACATCTTGGAAAAAGGAAGCGTTAGTAGAATGGCTTAATTTAAAAGGAATTGTTGTTGATAATTCTTTATTAAACGTTAAATTACTGGAACTTAGTAAAAAATATATTACTGACAATCTTATTACATACATTATTGACAAAATAGTAGCAGAAAGTGTTCGCACAATATTACGATTGCCCCCATATCATTGTAATTTGAATCCTATCGAATTAATATGAGTTGAAGCGAAGCATCATGTTGCTAATAATAGACCTTTTAAGTTAGCGGAAGTAAAAACTTTATTATTGGATGGAGTTAATCATGTCACTGCTGAAGTCTGGACTAATTGCATCAAACATTCTATCGCAGAAGAAAATACGATGTATGATTTCGATTTTTGCATATTATATCATATAAATATTTAAAAATATATCTTTTTATGTACAATAAACTTGAAAAATACATTGTCTATACAATTATTGCGTTTCTATACTGAAATATTAATAAATATAACAGTCATACACCTTATATACAATTTCAATACATAGTCTGAATAATTTATTTTACGAACATATAAGTTTTACGTTTTAAAAACAAATCTTATTAATTGCCTGTAAGAAGCTGTAAAAAAGTTTAACAAAACTTAATAAAGTAGAAATGTATTGATTCTGTAGACATTATTAGTTAAAATATACATACGTTGTAATATATTTGTATATTTACCGCATTTGAAGGTTAACCTACGTCAAGTCGATTTTGAATTGAGCGGTATATTTAAATTCTCTAGTGTAAAACCAACGCCGATTGTGGCGCCAACTACTGCACTCTTAAGTTGAATGGAGTATAGAGTGATAGAGAGACTCGTACGCGTCCCCACTTCTTAGCGAATTTTCGTACCTACCTCTTGCCCCTTCACGCCGTTATTTATCCTATCTCTGAAATCAACCGGTATAATCTGAGTGCTATTAGTTTACTTACCGTTTTCAGCAATCTTTACTACGTTTATTTTTACTTTGACAATGTAATTTTCTTTTTTAATAAAGCGCTAGGCACATACCGATAAACTAGACTATGTGTACTACTGTTTTCTAAGCTACTTAGGTGTGAAACGCATGAAAAATTATGGAATGCCTTATCTTGACGATTTTTTTCTTGGAAATTTAAATTCTACAAGCATTTTTTGTTTACAACCTCTACATTCCTTAGACTGGTTAATATCGCAAGCAAAATTATTAATACAAAAAAACTGAAATGCTGCGGTTACGTTAAAATGTAGAACAACTAAAATACTAATAAATAAGTCAATTACAAGTTCATTACGTGACGAAGGTCAGATAGACGCATTTACCGGCGTGCTTACAAACGTGCATACGTCCTATACAACTAGAACATAATATATAAGTAACTGTTTACAATAAACAATAACCGTAAGAAAAGTTGCAAAAAAAACATCTAGAATGTTAGGTGCAGGCACGCAACTCAATGCCCGCAGCCAATTACAAAACCTGACTGCAGTAAATTTATTTGTAGTTATGGTGCAAGTAGTGGCCATGGTTACTGGTCTACATCGTATAATTAGGTTATCCGCAGGTGTTAACCAAGACATAATAATTAGAGAAGGGCGACCAATAAAGCAAGTGAAAGTTTCGTGTGGCACTTTATGATGTGCGCGAATAATATTAGTAACAACGTACTAAAATGTATACATCGACATTCGAATATAATAACGCTAATATTAATTAAAATGGCTGGGTTTCATTTCTATACTATGTTATGTAAGATATTTTGTGATGTATGAAACACTTATGAGTTTTCATAACTAACGAAAAGAGCCACCGTAGTTATACTCCATTTTATTCTTTTCTCAATAATACACATTAAACACGAAGTTCTGTAATTTACTATACCTGTAACAAAAACGTGATATTCGTACTCAGGATAACTCGTGCCACAAGATGATATAAAAATAAGCAAGTCTTATTGACCAATCAATACATCACCGTTTGGTTATGTACAAATTGAAAACTAGTAGTGACGATATAATTATTATGTACTTTTTCAAATACAAATTGTATACGCTATACGATTTTAAGGTGCTTCAATATTTGCAAATAGATTTCGTCGACTGCAAAACGTTGTATGTGAAAAAGATGGCGAATTTTCCAAGTTATATTTAGGTACACCATCATGTCGACGTCCTTTCATACAATAATTAAACTATATATATAATGTGATTCCTGATCAAATTAAGGAAATAAACAGTTTACAGTTCTAAACAGGATCAAAAGACTTAGTGTGAAAACATCTTCTATTCTTTAAAAAACTGCTAATACTGCTACAACGATAACATACGGAGAATTGCAGTAAAAGATTCTGTAATAATAGCAACAAAGTTGTGTGATTTTATTATCAGATTTGTAGTAAACATTCCTTACTTACCCGTTTAAATTATTTATGCATCATTCATATATTTGTTTAGAAACTGTTGTATAATAATTAACAATGTTGTGAACATAATTTGTACCATTTGTTTAACAAAGTATAGATTTCGCGAGAATATATCAACGGCGTGATTTTTTATACAACAGCACATAATTTTACGTATAAGACAAGCGTATAAGTACTAATGTAGGTAATTGTGGTTAGATGATGCAATATAGATACAAAAAGGTACCTATTATTAGTCGAGATAATACATACACATGTTACAACGTTCATCAAATATAACGTGTTCTTCTCCACAAATATCGCATAATCTCCGTATCCTGCGCACTAGTACAGTCTACTGGATAAGCTAATAATAATTATTATCTTAAAATAAAATTAATTGATCTTTAAAATTGTCGGCTATATATTTCTATGTATGTACTTATATATAGCCGCCAACTTTTTTTCTTGAATTCTTCTGAATTCGAGAAATGTGTTTTTAACATTGAAATAAGGTACAGCTATTTTTGAATATATATTATGTGGAGAGTATATAAATATATACTGCATGACATGGAAACTGCAACACCAAGAAGGCGTGCGAATTTTTTGACCAAACTTGGTACAAACGTATAACTCGTCAAAGGCAATAATTGATTAAAATTTTATTGCGATAGATCAAGTGGTCATGACACATCTAACACTACATTCAGTTTTCGCTGACCTTAATGTGTGGTGTATTTATTGTTTGTTTCAAATGAATTTCAACGGTTTTGTCTTATTATACCTTTGTTTAACGTGTTTAAAGAGTTTTATTATGCCTAGAGTGCGGCAACATGGAAATTATCGCCAATTAAGCGTATTCGGCAGAGGTCGAATTGTTGGTTTGTGAGAAGGTGGTTTTTCATACAAGGAAATTGCAAATCGCCTTAACCGGAACCAATCCACCATTATGCACTATCAATCAAGGACTAGGGAGGGTCAGGAAAGACGCCAAAGAGGAACCGGAGGCCGAAGAAGAACTAATGAGATACAGGACCGCCGCCTTCGCCTAATGGCACTAAGAGACAGGTTCTCCAGTACCAGATCAATTGCTGACGTGTGGTTAGGCAATCAAGGTCGTCCTGTAACCCTTCGAACCGTTTATCTTCGAATTTGGGGTTTCGGCTTACAATCTTATCGTCCACATCTTGTGTTACCACTTACGGCTCAACATCGACAGCAACGTTTGGAGTGGTGTAGATTGCGAATTCGTTGGATCGTGGAGTGGCATAAGGTGGTGTTCAGTGATGAATCTCGATTTTGTCTAGGGATGCATGATGGCCATATGAGGGTCAGACGAAGACATGAGGAACGTCGTGATATTCAGTTTTCCGTTGAAAGACATGTGCATCGAGCAGTGTTATGATATGGGGTGCTATAGCATATGGGAGTAGGTCTCAGTTGGTATTCATCCAAACCACCATGAACGCCCAGCGTTACATTGATGAGGTGGTAGAACCCCATATTCTTCCATATCTTCAAACGCTCGAAGACCAACTTTTCCAGCAACATAATGCCCCTCCCCACGTAGCGAGAATTTCCATAAATCGCTTCGCAGAGGCTTATGTTAATATCTTGCCATGGCCACCCAAATCCCCCGACCTCTCGCCAATAGAACATGTGTGGGGACGAAAACTTATGAATTTAGCCAATCCCCCGCAGACACTAATAGCTCCATACCCACCATACCGCAAGAGGATATCGACCACCTAGTCGAATCAATACCACGAAGAGTGAGGGAGTGTGTAACTAATAGGGGTGGCTCGACACATTATTAATAAAAATTATGTTAAATTGTGTTAGTCTTTTGTTTTTTTTCTTTGAAATTTTAATCAATTATTGCCTTTGACTAGTTATACGTTTCTACCAAGTTTGGTCAAAAAATTCGCACCCGTTCTTGGTGTTGCAGTTTCTATGTCATGCAGCATATATTAAAACTTAAAACTATAATCGATGTTGAACCCAGCCCTTTTTAACAATTTCAACTAAAACATGCTAATTTAAAGGTACTTATAAAGCTAATATAAATGTTATTGCATTGAAACAAATGAAATTACTGATACCTAGTATAAGATTACTGCGAAATTCGTAAATCAAAACTATACTCGAATGTTGCACGTGATAATAATTAATGAAAAGTTAGTAGTAGTGATTATCTAATACTGTTGCATCAAAATGGAGAGCAGAATGGCGTTAAAGTAACAGTTTGAGCGTGTAGATAGTCCCAGTGATTAAGCGGCTGCCCAGTGTTGTGAGAGATCGCTGGTAGCCAGGATTCAATTCTCCGAGGAGACGGTGACATTTTTCTAGGTGAATTATATCTCTATTGATCTACTATTCGCTGTTGGGAGTAAATGGATTAACTTGCGAAGCCTCATAAACGGTAAAATAGTGCTGTTACGAAGCCATTGAACATAGTAACAAATTTATCACGATTTACAGCGGTAGACACACAAGCAACGCAGCTTAGAAAGCTCCTGAAACTAGCACCCACCACACATAAAAACAGTTATGCGTTTTTATTATTCAATGTTATATATGCTAGAAATCTTTCAATTCCTGAAGTATTTCTACTGGTAGGTCAATGAACCAGTAAATTAATTAAATACCAATTTATTCCAGAACATATGTACAAGATTATGTTTTCACCTATGAACAAAAATATATATGGCCATTTATGTAATTGGTATTTTGACACATATTACATGTCAATTTCTTCCACAAAAGAAGTCTTATTAACGAAAACATAATATTATACGTTCTGGAATAAATTATTATTTAATTAATTTGCTGTTTCATTGATCTATACAAGTGGAATTACTTCAGGAATTGAAAGATAAGTACATATAAAGGTCATAACATAAATATATGTATTAATGTGCTAGAAACAGAACAAAAAACAGATGCGACCGATTGCGAGGCGGTAATTAAGACATACAGCTGTTGTATTAAGTAAATAGTAAATTGCGGACCTAATATTTTTGCAACTATGATTATTACTGTTTGCTGTAAAGAAATTACTTGGTTTTTGTTTTTTTAATGTTACAAACGAAATAGACTTTATTAGTTGAACACATTATACGTACAATAAGCAAGGTTTAGTTGCCTTCATTTTTTGTAAGAACGTTCAGGAGGCGCACCTCCCAACAAGAGGCCCTTCTGAATATTCCCCTTTGGTGTTTCATCCCCGGTACCGTCTATTTCGACATATCATCAGGGGTGAAAATGGTGTCTGTTCCTGGTCCTTCCCCTACCTCTCCCCTCCCTCTAATAGGATTAGGAGTTCGGGTGTGATTTAGTTAACTGCGCCTCTGTTTCGTTCTTTGTTCTGCTTCTCTGGTAATTACCTAATTACCAGTGCTACAAAATTTCTTACAAGTCACCAACTTGACTCGTTTTCTGCCAGTACCTCCATTATGGTCTCTACAGACACCCTAATATCCAGACTTCCCTCCAGGTCCATTCTCTCTCTGTACCATCTGCTACAGTCCAGTACGGCATGCTCCGCCGTGTCCGTATCTCTGCAGTAAGGGCATAAATCCTGCTCCAACAGTGCAAATTGTTTAAGGTAGGTTTCAAAATAACTATGCCCTGACAAAAATTGGGCGAGGTAGAAAGCTGCCCTTCGAAATTTACACTGAACCCACCGTGCAGTGTTGGGGATCAGGGTCCTTGTCCATAACGCCACTGTTTTCTCCTCATGCCATAGTCGTTGCCATCTCTTTATGGTACTATCTCGCTGCTGTGCTTTAGTTAACACATTTCCCTGTTTTTGCTCGAAAAGATTCTCTTCTGTTCCTCTGCTAGCAGTGCTATAGATAGAATTCCTACTATGACCTGTGCGGCAGCTGCCGAGATCGTCCTGTAGCCGCTAATCACCCTCAGTAGCGTCCTGAGCTGTGTCCTCTCCACTGCGATTCTGTGCTTTCTGATTTGCAGTGCACTAGTCCAGACTGGTATTGCATATAACATTTGAGACTGTATAACAGCGTACAGGAGCCCACGTTTTTTTACTCCCCGTGCCTCTGACATTCGGGAGGATCTTCAGCAGGGGCGATAATGTGGTTTCGGCTGTCACATACTTAACATGCGAGCCCAACGTCAAGCGGCGGTCCAGCACCATCCCGAGGTACTGCAGTTTTTCTTTAGGACAGATCTCTCTCCCGAGAAGTTCGAATCGGATATTTTTTTTGTTCGAGGCCCTCTCAGAATTACTGCCTCCGACTTTTGAGGAGCTATGTTTAGTCCATTGGCTTCCGTCCAGATCGATATCATCTCGAGCGCGTCATCTGCCTTGAACATAAGGTCCCTCATGTCCTCCGCTTCTACCATAACCAGCAGATCGTCTGCGTAGGCAATGGCCGTGACCCCATGTGGCCACTCCAGGTCAAGGACACCGATATGCAACACATTCCATAATAGGGGCCCCAAAAGTGAACTCTGGGGTACCCCGACCTCCATATACATATAAAGCAAGGTTCAGTTCTTCAGTTGCCTATTTTTGCTATTAAAATTGTTGTATTTATGTTTTGCCCAACATTCCTAGCTTACTCAAGTAATAAATTACGTAGCGTATTAAAAGAAATACACTGTACCTATATAACTGAAGAAGTTGTTGCAAAAACAGTATAATAGTGAGTAGGAATATGCAACTTAATCTTTTTCCTCCTTTTGTACTAGCTCCTTCAATTATAATAATGCACACGGTGATATACCTAGTATTGTAAATACGCCAGAAGGTGGCATTAGATAGTGCAGATTTTTATTAATTAGGTAGGCTACATTGTTAATTGGTGTTAAATATTTTAACTCTATATACACATACGCACATATATAAAAGAAGTTAAAACACCAACCAACACAATTTAAAGGGAGCAGCATTTTTTAGATTCCTATTTTCTGATAATACCGGAACGAATATTCATTCTGAATCGCCGGATAGATAAACAAATATTAACATATACATATATATTGACACTTTACAAGACATCAATAAATTGTCGACACTCAGCCTAACAAGAAAGTTTCTTATTCGAATAACTCGTTGGTGACTTCAACGCTAGGTTACATAGGAAACCTTAATTTCAGAATAGTGCGACTGACGGGCGTATAAGCTCCAAAATCATCTAAAGTATTCAGAAATTTATTTTACTTAGAATATTAGTTGTTGTAAAATTCATTTAACTTCATAATTTCTAATTTCATATTATTTGTTTAATCATCAATTAAAACAAAATATAGGTCAGAAATAAGATGGCAATGCTCATAATAAAACAGCTAAAAAAATCGATGAAACCGAAAAATATTAGCAAAAATTATGATATCAACAAAATAGTTTTAAAATAAGAGTTAAGTTAATAGAGTTAGGTTTTTTTTTAATGTGTGGTGGGTGCTTAGTTCCAGTGACTCCGTAAGCTGTATTACTTGTCTGGTTATTACTGCAACTCTTGCGGTGTAGTTTTAGTGTGTGTACACTGAGAGAAATGATATTGTTAATACAACAGTTCTTGCAGTTTTGAAATTAAAACATTCATTTAAACCATAAATGGTTAACTGAAATACGGACCTCTTTTTAATATGCCTACGTTTTTAATGTTGAACACGTAAGCTTGATATAACAATAAAAAAGTATTGAAATTTGTTTATGAATTTAAGTAATTGATCCAATCGTAGAAATAGTTGTCTAAATGCAGGAGAAATGTTGTTTTTAAAATGTCAACAGAACAATTTGGTCGCATTGGTTCAAACGCGTAGAATATTTAACTCAACATTTCTTCAGTGTTATATTTTCACACAACCGGGCAATATCACCATACAAATAAAATTTAAATTAGTTTATTCTTTTCGTTCAGGTTGTCACTATCAAACCTCAATTTACATTATTTAGTAGCTACCATGTACGTGTTGAGACAAATATGGATGTTTATAATATCAATATATAAATATATAATTCGTCGGGCTAGTAGCTTAGTGGCTTGCACAGTTGCCTCGTAGTCCGGCAGTACCGGGTTCGAACCCCGGTGCCAAATTTTAGGGCAAATGCGGAATAAAAAAGGCGTAATAATAACTCATGGCCAGCCGATGCCCCCCTCCCCTCCTCCTGTAATTGGCGCAAGCTGTTGGGGGATGCTAAGGCATGGATTATTATTATTATTATCAAACGTAAGTAGCTATTGGAATAACATTATGATAGTGCTAATGTAACAAAGTAGTCTAATTGAAATTTTGCTTTCTGGGTTTTCAATCAATCTTAAGAAACGTGTTAATTTTAGCAGTTATTATTGTTCAATTAACCATAATTAGTTAACATTTTTTTGCGTATTCAAAATTATTTTCGTGTTCAGTTACCTCTTTTACGGTTAATATAACAACATTTTTTTCTCAGTGTAAGTTGTATTTAAATGGCTTTGTGACAGCATCATATCGCCTTTTATGATGCCGCGCTGTTAATCACTTTGCTCCCAACAGCGAATGGCAAGTCGATCCGGGATTAACCTCTCTGAAAAAATGTCACCGTCCCTCCAGAGAATTGAACCCCGGCACCTATCGTTCTCTCACAACAATAGTCAGCCGCCTAACCACTGCGGCCATCGACCCGTTAAATAATAAGGTTAATAATAATAATAATAATAATGCTTTATTGTCTGTTATAGTTCAAGCTATATAGACATAATATTTTAAAATATAGGTACGTATAAGAAATCTAACTAAAACATGCACGACAAAACAGACTATATACTCTACAAATTCAGTCGTGTAAATATTTCTTAAATTGAATCATTGGCCTATTCCCTTCGGCGGTAGCTTATTATATGTGCTATTATTGCTTTGTACTTGGCATGCATCTCAAATCGTTTTCATAATAGAGTATAACCTACTTATAGGACATAGGTAAGGACATATAGGACATAATATAAAAAAATGTCCCGTTAATGTAAAGTGGATTTAATAGTATCGTATAGCGATAGCAGTAGTAAATAACAGTAACGTGTACCCATCGTAAACATATTTATAAAAATAACCTCAAATATCAAACGCACATCAGAAGTAGGTACCGCTTAATTCCACATAAGCTCTGATATTTTTATGCTTTATATACATACATATTTGATGAATACTTTAAAAGCGAATACCTTCATTACTTTTAAGTGATTTAATCTCTCAAATGAACTATTCTTGATATTGTGCACATTTTAACATAGTGTAGCAAGTGTGCGAATGGCGTTGACACGAAGACTTATCTAAACCAATATTGTTAGCCGCCCTGAGTAGTTATTTGTGAATATTCGAACAAATACATTGGACATCACCGCAATTTATAGTACCACCGCAATTTATAGTAACAAACCTGTCGCTAATTATGGCTTAGTAACCATAACAGATGCATTTAGTATTTATATTGATTTTAATATATTGTTATATAAAAGTTCCCAATGTTTAAATGGATTTAGATAATGTAAAAGGAGAAGAATAAAGGACATGTATCTACACGCATAAAAATCTGGAATTAATTTACTTTTTCAACACTTTTTCGGTGTTCCCTCGCGTCCATCCGCTTCTGGTGTTAAAATTAGTGGAGTTAGAATAAAAAGTGCTAGTGTTAGGTATATTCACAAGTGATAACAACATTGTTTCTGCCATAGTTGCTTATATCTTTTAAAGTGTTAGTCTCATCTCGAAAAGGAAAAATACTTAACTTTGATATAGTAACTGTTATCCCGAAAAGAGTTAGAGTTATCTTTAAAAGTGTTAGTATTATCTCGAAAAGGAGGTAGTTACTGATACTCCGAAAAGAGTTATGGTTATACTCGAAAGTGTTAGTATAATCTCGAAAAGGAGAAATACATACTTAACTTCCGAGGGAGTGGCTGTTACCCAGAAAAGAGTTAGGATTATCCTGAGAAATGTTAGTATTTCATTGGAAACGAGAGCCACCAATGTTTCGATGTAGTAACTGTTACCCCGAAATGAGTTACAGTTATTCTTAGAAGTGGTAGTTTTATCTCGAAAAGAATAAATTCTTTACTTCTGAAAGGGTAACTGTTACCCCGAGAAGAGTTAGAGTTCGTTCTTCGCGCCGTTCCACTGACGTCAGTACCAGCAACCAGAGGCTAGGTCGGTGCAACCGCACCGTGATATCCGAAATCAGGGCCTCAAATTAGCTCAGTTCAGGAATGCATTTGGACTTTTGCACCGAGGCCTCCGACACTCTGCTGCCATGTACTATAAAAACCGCACAAATGCAGAATATCCTGAAAAGAGAGGAATATATGTTGGTAAAAAATATTGATCTGTATTTATTACAGATGTTATCCAGCTACAGCCTTCGATATGAATGTGTCTGGTTTACCTACAGTCCCTTGCCATGTTAATGTTACCACTACGTAAACTTACATCTCAAAGAATCATTTAAAGCGGCCTTCCTTCATCGTCTTTTCCTCATAGCTTCAATTAAGCGGGGCTTTCTTATCGGTCTTGTTGGTTGTTGTGATTTCAACCCTAATTCCACTAATCATCTATTCAAAGTTCGACGTGAACTACTTAGACCTGAAGCTTGTGTGTCTCGGTGTAGTTCCCTCAATGTCTTTTGTCTATTCTTCTTAACAATAGCAATCAAATTTCTACAATTTCTTTCCATTATTATTCGTTTTCTTCTGCAATTTTTTCGTTTGGAGTGAATCACATACCGATTCTCCTTCATCCCTTTCGCTAGACGTATAACAATAGGATGAAAATCACTCTGCATTCTTGCAACATCTCCCAAGGAATAATTTTTGAACTTATTATAAATATTTGTGAAACCCGATCTCGTCTTATAGCTTTCTAAAAATGTGATTGAATGTTTTCTATCTAGTGGTAACATTAATATGGCAAGGCACTGTATAATAAATAATTATACCAGGTACTTACTTTTATCGTCTATGATCTCTTTTGTCAGTAAGTCACTATTTATTTTCACCCACTTCTTATGATTCCTATATGCGATTCGTATATAAAATCCAGCATCCATTTTCGTTTACCCAAGTATACAGAATAGTCGTTATTCGTGTTGAACAGGAACGCTACCCTTTCTCTAACAAAATGGTTATGCGGGAATTAAGCAAGCATTAACTCTTTTAGGATAACATTTTCATTTTTTAGGATTAACTTCGGTCTTGTGTTTCTCCAAAGCAGATAAAATGTTTTACATTTTGATGTAATCTATCTCCTGATCTATTAATTATGCAGTAATGGATAACTTGTTGTCTTTATGGTGTTAAATCGGTCTTTAACTTATCTTTATTAGACAACAATTATATCATCTTTTTTTTAACTCCGGGATTTAGATGTAATTTACTCGGGAAAAGAAAACAAATACATTCAATTTGATTAGAACTATCTCTTTTTCGGGTAATTACTAAGTAATTTATATTTTAACACCAACTGAAAGGATAAGAATTTATCCCAGAAATTTTTATGTGTGTACTTTTTTGTTCGAAAATCATCCGCAACACATAATTTAGATGTATAAAATGCAAGACTATTTCAAAGTGATTTACTTTTAATGAGTAGGCTGGTTTCCTACGTAATATAGGCACATTTAGGTATATATGTACATTTAGGTTATGTGGGCGCACATACTTTACTAAATAATTCATTCCTCTTTATACGTCTCCTGAGAAATCCCTCCTTGAATTTCATTCATACGGTCTTGCTCTGAAAGTATACAAAAGAAAATCGGCTTACGGTTTGCGCTAACATTTTCTGCGAAACTATTGGATTTCGAATCTTTGTTGAATAAAACAGCAAATTTATTAAAATACAACTTGTAGTTTGGCGGGGCATATTATATAGCCTGTCCATTTAATTTCTTTGTAGTTGATACACATCCAGTTATTAGAACATAAACGCAACCCCTTCCCTAACAAAAATTCTTTTGCAGGAAATAAAGAGGTGTAATAAATACTTTTAAGATAACATTTTCATCTTTTTGGATTAAATGGGGTCTTAACTTTTTGCAACGCAGATGTTGTAGGCGGAAGGGGATGTATTCGATTCCAATCAATAAATTATTCAGTTTGATCTTAAAAGAGAACAATTTTATCATTAAAACGGGTCGATGGCCGCAGTGGTTAGGCGGCTGACTATTGTTGTGAGAGGACGATAGGCGCCGGGGTTCAATTCGCTGGAGGGAGAGTTCAGAGAGTTTAATCCCGGATCGACTAGCCATTCGCTGTTGGGAGCAAAGTGATTAACAGCGCGGCATCACAAAAGGCGATATGATGCTGTCACAAAGCCAAATTGAACACAACATACATACACAAAAACTACACCGCTAGAGTTGCAGTGATAGCCAGACAAGCGATACAGTTTACGGAGTCACTGCAACTAAGCACCCACCACCAGGAAGGGTGATTTAAACACTCCAAAAGCAATATTAACACCGAAATGGTTTTTTATAATAATAATAATAATATAAGAATATTTTTATCGCTCAACAGGTACAAATTACAGGACAAATAAAGAATACGTTGTGAGTACATAAAATACCTACTTGACAAATAATATAAGTATATTAATATAGTAAATATGCAAATAGAAACGAGAGTTAATTTCTCACTATATTTACAAAAATTTCGCTGAAGATTTTGTCGGCATTTCTGCACATGTGTCAACGAAATACCAGAGTAGTTTTATATTAGCTTTAATACCAAAACGACGAGAGGTTATCATAAACCTAGAATTGCGCACGTAATTGTTTTTAAATGCTGGGATCTAAATAAACTAAATAGTACTGAGATACATAAAAGTCAGATAACAAAAGTATTTGGACAAACAAAGCAAAGCTCGGAATAATTTCTCCTTAATTTCTATTCAATATTTTTAAGTACATTTCACGTCCAACTAATTAACTTGTTGCAAGGCATTATTCATAAGCCAACCTACAACCTCAAATGAATATCTTACTTGCCTTAACTGTTCCAATCTTAACTGAACATGTTGCGCTCTGACGGTGCACAAATATTAATTATATTTCCTTTAAATTGACAACAAGAAATCCCCATTACGCTAATTAAAAATCTAATTTACTCCCGTCTATATAAAAGATTGTTAAATTCGATATCATACATGCCATTCCATAAAAGGATTGCCGCAATCGAAAACTTTAATCGTTAATTTGCACTACAGCGAAAAAATATAGCTGCCATGACAATTTATATATAATACCATAATTAGTATCAAGTTTGATGAGATGATTTGATCCAAATTACATTGACACGCCATAGCGACAAAAAAGTCGAACTAACTTCGTTCATATGGGATCAATGCTAGTTAGACAGAGTTTAGTTACCTTTGTGTAATTGCCTATCAGTTGAGTATGATAATTTTAATTTTATCGATAGGCATATAAGCGGGGACGAAAATACGTAAAGCGCTACCTTATTAATTATATCCACTTTTTATAGACTTTGTAAAATACAACCGAGTTTTATTAATGGATGACTATAAACTATGTCGTTTGTTTATTGCAAGTCAGATTATTGCAAAAAAGATATAAGGAACGATACTGAACTGTTAACTAAAATTTGACGCTTCTTAATCTGAATATTTGAGATATACGCATTCAAGTAGAAACTATCCTATTAAATTTATAATAAATGTGTAGTTGATTCAGAGTTGATACTAAAAAATACGTTGATTTATTAGTAAAAACCAATTCAAAAAAAATCATGCAGTACTGATGAACAACAGGAAGCGACATCCTGTTTATCATAAATTAACCGGCTTCATATTATTATACAAAAAATGTGTAAAAAAACACGAGGTACAATTCTTAACAACAAACTAAACAATTTCCCACATTTTTTTGCATTTAGTCACTCTTGATAAGTAATTTATTTATTTTCTCAGTAGAGCAAACGCACACAAGAAAGTTTAGAATTAGTGTAGCATTCGATGTTATCAAGCATTAATTCAGAGATACTACTGAAACACAAATTTTAAACTGTCAATTCCTGAATTATTTACACTTATAGGTCAATGAAACAGCAAATTAATTACATACCAATTTATTCCAGAACATATAAACTTATGTTTTCGTTAATAAGGCTTCTTCAGTGGTAGCAATTGACATTTAACATAGATATATTAATAAATTTTAAATAGATGCCGACTTCTAGTCTACCACTTTTATATTTTTACTATAAATTGCAAATAAGTTAATATGTATGTAAATAGATAGATTCTTTTCAATATTACTTACCCTTGCGTTTACGTTTCTTTCTAGATTAACTTAACTTCAATGCGTAATAACAAATAGTCTACAGCTAGTACCAGCATCTTGTAATTTTAAGAGATAATACATACAGTATGACCCATTGGTTATTGAGTCACTCTGTAAAATCTTTATTGTGCGATTTTAATCGGATTTCTTTTAAATAGTAGAGCTTGATGGACTGTATTCTTGGAACAAAAAGAGCCACATTCCTACAAAATACAAGGCTTGCTACGTCAGTTTTTAGGAGTAAAATTTTAAGAAATCATATTAGCGATTTTTTTTTGAAAAAATCTGTGCACGCCACTGGATTCACCGCCCTTCAAAACGGGCCTGTACCGAACTTTATCGAAAACTTTTAAGTAATACCGATTCTGTTGCCAAATTAAAAATGCACTGATCATTTCCATAAATTTGTTCTAAAAGTCAAGTTATCCATAAAAAAAATTGAAACAGTTAATTGTCAAAAGTGACATTACTGTGTAAGAAAGATATTACAATTTGTCTAGTATTAATAACCATGGAAAATCTAACTTTAAGAGACAAAATTGAAATAGTACGTCTTGTTGGCGATAACGTGCTTTCAGTAAGAGAAGCTGCGAGAGAATTCAATAATAGACATCCAGCTAGACGAGTAAGTCGGAGTATTGTACAACGCATTAACAAAGTTTTTAATGAGACAGGGTCTATTTCACAAAATTTGCTTAAAGCCAAGTATAATGAACGTCGTGGAATTTTAAGAAATAATGACCAAATTATAGAATATTTTAACAACAACCCCCGGCGTAGTATTAGAACGGCAAGTTTAAACCTTAATATCACAGAGAAAATATTAGAAGATGCCTAGAAAAAAACAAAATAAAGGCGTTTAAGCCAAAAGTTTTGCATACATTGGAATTGGGAGATGAGGAAAGACGATTAGAGTTTTGCTATTGGCTACAAGGGGAATATCTAAATAATCCTAATTTTTTGAATGAAATTTTATTTAGCGATGAAGCCACATTTACAACAAATGTGGTGGTTTCAAGTCAAAATTGCCGTCACTGGCCAGCTGAGAATCCGGACTTCGTCATAAATGCAAAGAGACAGTATTCGCAAAAAATGAACGTTTGGTGCGGACTACTAAAAGACAGAATAATTGGTCCTTTCCTCTTTAAGGGTAATATGAATGCGAATGGATTTTTTAATTTTCTTGGGAACGAGTTTTGGAACGCATTAGATGATTTACCATTACAGAGTCTTCGTAATTTAAAGTTTCAGTAGATGGTAGTCCTATTCATAACGCTATTTTGGTAAAAAAATGGTTAAATGAATATTTTGAAAATCGCTGGATAGGCCGAAACAGTCATTTGATTGAGTAGCCGCCGAGATCCCCAGACCTGACGCCACTCGATTTTTTTCTTTGGGGTTTTCTAAAGCATAATGTATACAAATCAAGACCACAAACTGTACAAGGGCGCTGGGATAAGATAATACAAGTCTGCGCAGAAATTACTCCAGAACAAATACGAAAAGTAACTATGAACGTCCGTAAATGGATCGAGAAGTGTATTGAAATAAATGGTGGATTGGTAGAAGCGACGAGAATCTTGTAATTTTTGTAACGGAATTTTCTTTTTTTTTGTTTCAGTTTTGTTTTAAGTTTCTATTTCTTTTTTGATTTGTCAAAACTAGACATATTAAAAGTAATAATAATACCATGTTACTGTAGTTTAATTTTATTTCATTTTTGTTTTCATTGATAACTTGACTTTTAGCACAAATTTATGGACATGATCAGTGCATTTTTAATTTGGCTACAGAATCGGTATTGCTTAAAAGTTTTCGATAAAGTTTGGTACAGGCCCGTTTTGAAGGGTGGTGAATCCAGTAGCGTGAACAGATTTTTTATAAACAAATCACTAATATGATTTCTTAAAATTTTACTCCTAAAAACTGACGTAGCAAGCCTTGCGTTTTATAGGAATGTAACGCTTTTTGTTCCAAGAATACAGTTCACCAAGCTCTACAATTAAAAAAAAAATCCGGTTAAAATCGCAGAATAAATAAAGCTTTTACAGGGTGGCTCGAGAACAAATGGGTCACACTGTACATACATTTCAGTAAAGTTTCAATAAAATCCGAGCTGCGACCACTTAAACACTATTATACCGGCAGACTGTTTTAATCATATTATTCTTAAATCAAGAATAAAATATTCAATTTCACAGAATATTCAATGATACAAGTGCATTGAAGTACTATCAAATGATGACTCATACAGTCTGTAATAAGAGGATGTGTTGCTAAAAAAATAAACCTCTGTTACGTAAAGGAATTACAGAAAAACGCTTGAAAACAAGTGCTACAAATAAGTAAATTCAAATTCCAGTTATTTGTAATAACAGTGAAGTGAAAGTAACTTCAGAAGCAGAGATCAATGCTATTAGAAGATGTGCGCAACTGAACCTGGACGGGAACTATCGAAAGGAAAGAATTTCAATTTTCTCTGATAGTAAAGCAGCCATAATGGCGTTCTAACATCATCAACTCCAAATTAGTTTAGGAATGCCTTAACAGACTGAACAACCTAGACAGAGAAAACAGAGTTGCATTATACTGGTTACAAGAACATACTCGAATCAACGACAACGAAAAAGCTAACCTTCTAGCAAGGAAGGCTGTCACAACTTTGTTTGTGCGACCGGATACGTTTTGCGGTATAAGGATAAGCACCTGCAAAGAAGAACTCAAAGATAGAGGGTCAGAGTATCCCTCTGGGAGAATCGCCTTGGTTTAAGGCGCTCTAAGAGGTTTTTTGGAAACTATAACAAGCATAGAGCAGAAACCCTGCTGGAACTAAGTAGAAACAGACTACGCTTCCTCACAGGTTTTTTTACAGAGCATTGTCACCTTGCGAAATATAATAGCGACTGAGAGGCGGTGGATGAAAATGTGAAACACCTGCCATCTAACTACACCGCTATTACGGAAATCCAACCTTATTATCTCGGCAAAGACGTCGTAGACGAAGAAGAAATACCTTCTCTGAAATCATCACAATTTATTAAAGCTCTCAGATTGTATGGGGAGCTCTGAAAGCAAACCCCAGCAGATTACAACTCATGCAAGGGGCACAATAGATCAATAGGTCGCACCCTACACTAAATCTAAATCTACATCTAACTTTGAATAAATGCTGATAAATACTCAAGTTTAAATTTAAATGTTTTAATGCAGCTCGACATTTAACCAATACAGAAAAAGAAGATTTATGATATACATACATATGCATATATATAGGAAAAAATATAATAAAAATTCAATTGTAAATTTAACCACAAATCTGTTACTAGCGTTTTTCAAGTTCAGTCCAATTTCGATATTTTACTATTGTTACAGTTAAAACTCTAGAAATTGTGTTATGGAGGACTATATTTAGTTAAATTCTGTCCGCAAATAACGAATGTTTCGATCATCCATCCCAAATTATAACATAAATTTATTCACATCTACTTGTATATGTATAATGTCTGTATCGAGGGATAACGCTGCATGGAACTAATTTAAAACTACATTTCCTTCTACACAGATTGTATGTAAATCGCTCTCGTTTCAAACATTTAGACACCATAATTTGCATAATAACTAAACCATTCTGTAATATATAAGAAAGTGTGTATAATATCTGACATACAGCACTAGACATACAGCCCAAATATTGTATCTCGAAATCATCTTGGGAATTTCAATAATTTTAAAAACAATATATCCGCCCATTTACAACAAAGACACTGTTGCAAATTATATTATATTTAATAGCAACAATGCAAGAGTGCATGCATAATTACCAAAATTTGAATATTACAGCATTCTCTCGACAAAACTTGATTTCCTTAAACGGTGTGCATCTGTATATCTCATTATGTGCTCAATAAGTAGGTAGGTATACCTGTACATGTATTCTATTACAAATAATGGAGTCTTTTTACTACACATGTATTACAACCATATATGTTCTAAAACATTACCGTGTATGTATGTAAATCATGATTCACGTAAAAATTGAGGAACCCCGAATAAGCGAATAATGAATTAAAAGGAAAGCATTTTTAAACTTCTACGCCTGGATTAATTAACACCATTTAAAAAGCTTATAAATAGAATAACCATCAAATTATATTCTCGTAAGTGACTAGACAGATTGTAACTAACGTTCCGTTTATTCGTTAATTGTTACAACGCAGTCGAAGATGTTTATCGATACGCAGTGGAAGCTACTCGTGGAATTTGTACATCGGCTACCATACTCCGACTTCATCACAAGATAAAAATCTTCGAAGTACAATCAAGGAGCTATGTACAGGTATCTCTAAACTGCATTACACTCTTACATTGAGACTATTCAAGATGGATAATGGATATAATACAGTGTGGAGAATCATAGTCACAGTCTCTTTTAAAGAACGCATGCATAAGTATTTAAGACTATTATTCGTCGTCGAAAGCATGAAATCCCGTGAATACGTAAGAAATGAAAAATTGTAATCTGTATAATCAGTTTTGATCCACACGAAAATTCCATTACAGGTTTATCTATTGATTGATGAAAGCGAAGTTTGTTAGGATAATATATACTTACACAGTTGTACACACGCACAGTTAGGTACATACATACACAGTCAAAGAAAAATTTACGCGTGTATTAGACGTATATAAAAAGAATGAAATTTAAAGGAATCTCTACATAATTGATAATAAAAAATATTCAATAGAGATATATATAATAAAATTTTTACTGGTTTCATGTTTCATAAATTTATATGAATAAAATTATGCACACTGTGTTACGACTATCTTTATTAGTTTAATCCTCTAATAACACAAATGATCAACAAAATAGTGGAGCTTAATTGCCAAATCAATCGTTCATCCCTGAGACAGAAGAAGCAACTTTAACACTGGTAGAACCGTATTCTCTCGGAAATTTTAATTAATTTTCACAATACGCATATATGGCCCGACAGAAATTCTGATGCGATTCTGGAATCAAGTATATATTGTGTTATTCTTTCGATTTTTGTTGTTACCTTTAACTACTACTCATTTATTTTAAAATTTACTTCCATAATTATGCTAATAAAATTCTCTTAAATAATTAATGCTATGTAAGCTTTGTATTTTATTTTTCTACATGTATGTCATCAAATAAGTATATGAAGACAATGCAGTAACGTTTTTGTTTAGTTTAATGAATTTTCTTGGTTATAGTGGACCCGGCTTTCTTCTAGTCCTGTATGTATTATAAATTGTAAATCTTGGTTAATCTTACTTGTTCGGGCATCAACTTCTCTTGAAATCCCCTTCACACACTCTTGCCACTTTATACACTATTAGTTACTGTCATAGTTAGAACCTACTAAACTTATTACAAAGACTGACTCTCATTTATACTAAATACTGATGCAAAAAAGTCTGTATTACAAAATGTCTTTAACGGTTGACTACCTACCGACTACCGTTTTCACGATAGATATTATATGTACAAACAATAACTCTCTCAAACATAAAAATATTCTTAAGAGACCAAATATTATTCAACGATGGTTTTGCATTACATAAGTATCATTCAATTTCTCTAAAATATAAATTTGTTTCAGGATCTCCAGGAGCACTTATTTAGATTGTTTGATCAGGATGGTGACGGGGAACTTATACAGGAAGACTGGATAGAGTTCTTGAAGGTCCGTCTAACGTGAGTACCGGCAATGTTTTTTTTTAATTTTGTGATGAAATACTGCGTGTAGTAATTATATTAATTGTTTTGCACACATTCAAATGGTTGTCTCAGTTTTTTATAGTTGCTAAATGAGCTAATCCTACAACTAAGTTTTGCTCATTTCATAGTTGCCCTTCAACTTCATTTTTTAGAACTAAATATTACAGCAATTCACTATACTACCCGTTGCTTAGACAAACAGAAACAGACTCTCGTTAGTTACATATAATTTACATTGTCCATTTAGTTCGTATTTTACCAATTGAAAAGGAAAAATATACGCATCTCAACAAGGTAAAGGAGTTACATGATGACCTTAACACACAGATGATACAGTTCTACATCTATTTACCGGCACACTATACTTACTTTTAATGATGCGTAATTAAAATGGAACGCAACATACTTAGTTTGAACCGAAATCATTCCCTTCGGAATTCTACAAAGCGATTAACACAGTAACGTTCGCCGTGAATGCAATACTGAATTCTTAATTACAAGCGTATAGAATACCTACACAACCGTGTTTTTGTAATGGAACAAAATCCATTCAAATTGGTAGTTTGTATAGTTATCATCAGGAAAGATACCGCTGTTTCCATTTCTAATGTAAGAATTTTTATGTTTTCAGACTCCAACAGTCACCAATTTAAGATTCCATAAATTTTTAGATGTATTAAATATGAATACATATATAATCTTATTGTTGACAAACTATTAGAATTAAATTAAGATGTTTAAATACACCGTCGATAAATTTCGTGAACAGTGTTTTATATAAACTTTACTTCTAATGAAACATATCTAGTTAATCTAGAAACTAAAAAAGTAGTTCTTATGCAAGGTGCGTGTAAACTGGCGCAAAATCTACACCGAACTAATTCTTTGTTAAATTTTTAATCGAAAATCTAAAAAAAATGTAACATTTTCCATATGTGTATACATAATATTTCCGATGAAATATTATCTTCATATATACAGGTATCCCAAATCAGGTGCGGTTGCACGAGCATCTTCCTTATTATTGAAGATAGAGATCTACTTAATGGGCAATGTTTTGCAGTTTCATGTTGTGATTTAGAATCTGTTTTATAAAATGAAAAATATCGAACCATTGGGAAATTATGTCAAAAAACTTAAAAATCGCCATTTTCTTCTAAGTCAAATATCTCCATAAGTATAACGTTACGAAAAAAGTTTCATATAAAAGGTAATATGTTCGATATAGACAATTTAAAATCAATGTCAAACAAACATTCAAGGTGGCGGCTTTCGAGATATCCATAGCAACTTTCTTACGTTAAATAGATGCCATATTGGATTTATATATCACTGAATAAAGTATTTTATCTACGACTAAACAACAAAGTAGGTATTATATTAATCACCATTGGTTAATAATAGTACTCATAATACCCGGAGGGAATAATGAAATACGAATAGGGAATAATGAGCCATACCGTTATCATTATTTCTTGCATTCAGCCAATAAGAACATAATGATACCAACGTTATCATAGTAACGATAAACAAGTCTGAGTATTTCGTATTTAATTAATAGTCAAACGTCAAAGCCTTGTCGGCGTTTCTTAAATTTGGCGTGTTAGTGTTAGTTTTATCATAGATAGTGACGCCGATGAATCTAAGTTATTTACACCCCCAGAAATTAAACTTAACGCCGATGCAATAACGCTTGGTTTATTGCCCGAAAAATCCAAACATTTTTATATAAATGCTTACGATAATTTTGTGGGCTGTCAAACCTTCAAACGCCATATCGATATACGAATCTATTAATTGATATTTTCGTTTAATTGATTTGTTTTTTTGTAATCTTCAGTTAGTCGTAGATAAAGTAGTGTATACTAACTCGCAATAATGACTATTACTCCCTCGAGCCGATTTACTCCCTCGCCGCTTACGCGGCTTGGTTCGTAAATTCAGCTCTCGGCAGTAATAACTGTCATTATTGACTCGTTGTATAAACTACTATTATTCTCTTTTTATGCATATAACATAACCTATACTTAAATCAAAAAATACTAGCCTAATTAACAATTTCATATTTTAATCAACTTGCATGAACCAAAACAAAATCTAATGAAATACAAAAAACACAAATCGCAATATTAACTATTCACAAGCAATGTTCAAAATGCTGACCACTTGACCACAAAGTAAAACAGTAGAATAACACTTTGTATCACCATCTGTCAGAAAGGAAGTATTTGCAAAATATTACTTAATATTTCTGAATGGTTCGATATTTTAAATTTTTTTAAACAAATTCTAAATCAGTACATGAAACTACAAAACATTGCCCATTTAAGCAAATCTCTGTCTTCAATAATAAGGAAGATGCCTATGCAATCCCACTCGATTTGGAACAAGAGTAAAAAAATATCTCACGTGTGGCTTTTGCGACAATCAAAATTTAGTTATCCATGAAACAAAGATATAATATTTTTGAAATGATAAAATTGTGTAAAAAGTACATAATATTTACACATTTTATTACTTACTGTATTTATGTTTAGGGACAAGCACATACACTTCATCGAGCACTTGGAAAGCGTCGTATATTGTCGCTGTGGAGATGGTCCAATTACAGTAGATAAATTTTCAGAGATCCTCAAAACAAAAGGAGTAAGTCGATATTATTTATATACACAATCCATAATAAAATGATAACGTTCTACTAAAAGTGCTTTTTTGTTGTTCCCTCCGCAAAGACTATTAGTCTCTGCTTTGTAGTGAATTTTTTACGTCAATAATTGTATAAACTAATACTAATACTAATACTTATTCTCCGCCACAAAGTGCAAAATACACAAAAATAAATTGGCTCAATATAACAGCATCACACTCTTTGTGTATAATTTTCGCCGCATCAAATGCAGATTGCAAGAGGAGATAAGGCAGTGTAGCAGCAGTAAAATATTTAACTCCGAAACGGAGTCTCCTCTAATGGAGAGTCATGATGGAAGTCCGTACTTTTATCCATCCCATGTTAGTACTGACAGTAAAATGTGTACTTTGTGGTAAATCTAGAAACCGTCCAACACACGGTTAGTTGCAAATTAAATACAAATTTTGCAACTGTAAAAATAAGGGCTTGGTCTTTAAACGAATTTATGTAATAAATATAAATTCCTAGCTGTAAAATGCCATTTAATTTACAGCTGACTGCACATGATAGAATAAAAGGTTAACCCAAAAGAACAAAATTGTATTATTAATGTTATGCTGAAATGGAATTTTTGAAAATGTCTACCGCTGTGCTTGTGCTTGTGCTATTGGCGTATGAAAGCATAATTTTAAAACTAATACCATACTGATTTCTTTACACCCTCTTTATTACTTTCTAGATTATCGACACATTTTTTAAATTGATAGACCACGATAACGCAGGATTAGTAACATCGGAAAAAATCATGGAATTTTTAGCTACTATCACCACAGCAAGGTATATAAAAAGGTCTTTTTATTTACATTTTTAAATTATTAGTTAAATTTGAAAAAGTATACCTTTTAACATATTATATGGTACACTGCAATATACAGTTTTGAATATATCAGTTAAAGCTACTATGAAAGTAAGTCACACTTAAACTTGGTATATTAAGAGGAGACGGTCCACTTTTGTTTGCTTAAAACCTATCAAATTTTATTTTATTAATCAATATTAACGTAACCTGTCAGTTAATATAAGATTTTAATGCACAAAATGTTGTATAGAAATGGAAAATTACTTTAGAAATATGTGTATCAAGACAAGTTTAAGTATAACATGAAAAATAAGCGATAATAGAGCTACGTAACCACAAGTAAAGCATCCTCCTCAAATAACACACCTATGTTTGCAGACCCCATACAGGATTCGATAAAGGAAGTTTAGAACGTTTGGAAAAACTATTCAAGGAAACGGTTGGCACTGAGAAAGAAATACGAAAAGAAGATTTTACAAAAATCGTAAATTCTAAAAATGTAGGTATTTATAGATATAATAATCGTCCGTAATGATATAACTTCAAAATTGTTGTTCTTTTGGATTTAAATGTGGTCATGTGGAAGTTTGAAAATGTTTCGTTTGATCATGCTTGTCATTTTCTCATAACACAATTCGACCACCGTTCAAGGCGTAACGAAAAGGACTTCAGCAGACGATGACCGCGAACACAAACAATCATGTTACTTTATATTATTTCAGCCATTTTTCACTAAAAGAGTTTTCGACATATTTGATAGAGATTGTTCGGGCTCGATTTCATTTCAAGAGTTTTTAGATGCCATGCATCAATTTTCCGGAAAAACACCAGAAGACAAAATTAAGTTCCTTTTCCGAGTATATGATTTAGATGGTAAGGAAATTAGCAACTGTAACATTTCTATTCATATACATATATATACCTGTAGGTGATGGTTTAATCCAGCGTAAAGAACTTCAAGATGTCATGACTGCATGCATGCACGAAAATGGCATGAAGTTTAGCCCTGATCAAATTGAAGACTTAACATCTGCAATGATTGAAGACGCAGGCACCAATAACAAAGACGCTATAACTTATGAAGCCCTTAAAAACCAATTAGAAAAACATGGTGGGCTCCTCGAAAATTTGTCTATAAGGTATTGAGAGAATCCACACACAACGTCTATTTTCTAACGTTTAAAAGATCTGTATTTCTTGTAGCATTGACCGGTGGTTATTACCGGCAAAGCCAAAGCCGCCCGCTACAATTATGGAAAGAATAAAACAAGCAGTGCCATATCAAGTAACTAAACCTTATTTGAAAAATAATTACGAATATGTAATCTTTCTAAGTTGTGTAGTTATTGTGAATGTTTCATTATTTATTAGTAGAGCTGTAGAATATTACTATAAAGGAGAAAATAACTACGTTATATTTGCTAGAGCATGTGGTAAGTCTTTGACTTGTATATATTACATTTCTTTTGCTATGATCTTTTCACTACTATTCAGAATTAGAAAAAATAATTAACTTATAGAAACATAGACATTAAAAATAATAATACAGCACTACAGGCCTAGTGGCTCTTGGCGCCGAAATTTTTCACTTCTCTTTTCCACTTCTCTCTGACCTTCGACTCGCTTTCCCAGTCCTTTAGTCCCACTCTCCTCAAATCCCCAATGGTCTCATCCAGCCATTTTCTTCGCGGTCTTCCTGTTCTCCTCTTTCCCCCTTCTCCGCCCTTTAGCACTCTTTTCACCCATCTGTCCTCCGTCATTCTACCTATATCCCCCAGCCATCTTGCTCTTTGCATCTTGATTACTTGTGTTATACTTGGTTGGTTGTACAATACTGCTACTTCTTTATTGGTCCTTCTTCTGTAGCTTTCGCCTTCTTTGACTCCCCGTATATTCTCCTGAGGATTCTGCGCCCCCACATCTCTAATTTACCCTGCTCCTTCTTATGCATAGTCCAGAAGAAGCAGGGTAAATATATAACATAGACATTAGTCCAATTAAATGTGAAGAATGTGAGGTCTTGGAGACATAAGCTATTATTTCATACATGTTGAAAATAATATTTGAGAATTGCTTCAAATGTAGGGTAAACAATTAAGAAACAGCAGAAACCTGAGGTAGCAAAATTGTACTACAGAATTTTGAAAAAAAAAACAATGGTTGTATTAAATGGATAATTTGTTAGTTCTAATTTTATCGCACCTCTTTTGCATTAAAGTTTTTATACCATCGTAGGAAAAGTACATAAACAAATAGATTACTTAGGAGTACGTGTGTTAGTTTTGTGTGATGGTATACAGGGCGACTCAAGTAGCATGGCGTGTTTTATTGTTTCATCAATTCTACCACGTGTGTACTTGTGACTTTACTTAATGTAAGGTCGTTTAACGAGGGAGACCAAATCTGATACTTTGAAAGATAAAAAGTACTCTAGACGTTTTCAAAAAATCATTCACACTTTTTAAAACAAATTAGTAGTGAACATATATTTATATAGCTACTTACAATGAACATTTTTCTCTTAGTTATTACATTTTTCAGGTCAATGTCTCAATTTCAACTGTGTGTTTATACTAGTACTTATGCTACGACAAAGCATTACGTACTTAAGAAGCCGAGGTTTTAGCATGATTTTACCACTTGACCAACATATTTATTTCCATAAACAGGCAGGATATCTAATTACATTTTATAGTGCTCTACACACTATAATGCATTCTTTTAATTTAGGTGAGATATATAATATAACAATATGTAAACGAAATGAAATTATTTTATTATTATCAATCTATCTACAGATGTGATCTTAAAGAAAAATAGTCTCATTAATGTAAACGATACGGAAAAATGTTCCGCAAATCACACCCAAACATGTACTGCTGTTGATTTCTTATTTACTACAAAACCAGGCTTTGGAGGGTTAATACCAGGCTTAGCGTTTCCAACTGGAATTGTACTTATAATAATACTTACTGTTATGTTCATATGTTCGCAACCTTTTGTACGACGCAGAGGAAGCTTCCAGGTATATGTTTGAGTAACAATGATTAGCAAGTGAAATTAATTTTTATTTTTAGGTTTTTTACTGGACTCACACGCTATATATACCATTTTGGATTCTACTTATTTTACATTGTAAAAATTTTTGGAAGTGGTTCATCTTACCTGGAACACTTTTTATTGTAGAGCGTCTAATACGCTTCTCATGGATTAAAAGTGGCAGAGGAAAATCTTATATTACATCTGGAGTACTGCTCTCGTCGAAAGTGGTTAACTTACAAATTAAAAGACCCACTCATTTTGATTTTCACCCTGGCGACTACATCTTTGCAAATATACCAGCAATTGCTAAATATGAATGGCATCCGTTTACAATCAGCAGTGCACCCGAACAAGAAGGTCAGTGCAACTTGTAATTTAGCTAAAATACATAAAAAAAATTATTTGGTTTATCCCCAGCACTAGTAATTCGATGCAATTGTCATAAAAAGCGAAGCTACATGTTGAACAATGCAAACTTACTATCTATTGTACATCAAAAGAAATCTTTACTTTACGGAAGATGATTCGTTGAACAAAAAACTCTTTTATTTGAAAACGATTTCCTACCTTCTCAAAAAAGTATATTTCATTTTAAGCGAAAAGAATATAAATAAAACTTTCTTTAAGTTTCAATATACATCAGTTGGTATTATCTGCGCTTTTAAATATCAAACTGAAAATATTTGTCTGCAAAAATTTTTTCAACGACTCTTTACTAAAGTTTGCAAGATACAATATCAAATCATACTTCACACACGGTGGTGTAAATTTACAAGTATTCCACCTCCAAACATGACATACCAACCATGATAAATACTTATAGTATTGTGCTCGAGAATGAAGTAATTGAACGATAAAATAATATTCCTTAAAAAAGTATATACAAACCTTTAATTTGTACTGTTTTATTCTAAATAAATCGTTCTTCTAATATTACAAAAACGACACTGAAATCAAAATTGAAAATATATTCGCTGAAAATTATAATACTTTGAAATAATCTATATATTGTCATTCAGTGAAGTAAAAATTGAAGTGATGTTGTTCTCTGTTTTATTGTAATCGCTGAAATATTTACTAAAACAGGATTGATTTACTTAGAAATGACTTTTAGCAAAAACTGACAAACGTTTAAATTGATGCAGTTTAATTAACTAAAAAACTTTGCCTAAGCGACTCTCACAGATTCTTGTTAACTTTTGGTTAAGGATTAGCTTGGTTAGGATATTTGGCTTCACTAGAGGAATAATGTATCTAAAGCGAATACTTACTTCCTCTTTTTCGTAAACGAAAAAACTATTATTTTGCTTGGATTGACACATAGTCTTTCTCCAAAACACCGTCTACAGACCAGGACCAGGTTATCTATATAGGCTTAGGCATTAAGGTCTTCTTCGAGCACCCTGGTGAGCAACTCATTAATGACCAAACTTCAAAGTACAGGCGATAATACCCTTCCTTAAGGACACAACGTCACCGATCTGAAAGCCAAGGAACTTACTTTCAACTGAGCTACAATTTTACGCCCCTTCAACATGATACCAGTCTGCCGAATTATGGAGTGCTTGGTTCTTTTGGTTCTTAGGTTTAATTATCGATTTAAAGGAGTGTTATTAAAAGCACCCTTTGCATCAATAAATGCGCTTACGGCCGTTTGCTCCGTCTCTAATTAAATCAAGTTAAATTATAATTAAAATTAAATCTTAGTTAGATCAGTTAAATAGGAATTTCTAGTTGCACGGACATTTAACAAAAATGTAACTATTAATTTACATTTTACATCTTTGGTAAGACCTCCGTGCAACTAAAATTCCGATTTAACTGAGATTTAAATTAATTATAACAATTTTATTTAACTAGGGACGGTGCAAACGGCCGTTAGTGTGGTTTTCAAAGGTTCTCTCAAACCTTTCCACAAGGTTGTGTAATGCCATTTCCGTGGAATTTCTAATTTAGTAAAGCAATTAGTTACAATTGAAAGTCAACTTGAATAGACGATCCCTTCTAATATGATTCTGAAACATCTTTTCCATTGGTCTTAGAAGAAAGCATAACTAATAAACCTCCTGACTTAGGCAGATCGAGCTTCCCCCATCTTCCGTTTTCACCAAGCTAGGAAAGTGCGTCCGCTTTACATACTTATATGATATATGTATTAACCGCTTATTTCAAAGTTATCCTGAATCAAACCCTGTAATATTTTTGGTCGTGTTTTACCGAATAATAAAAGACAGATTTTTTCTTTTCCTTTGTGTAAACATACATATATTCAAATTAGACTGAGCACCTAATACTGACTGAATGCGAAAACTAACCAGTGTAGTTAACTAATTAACTCAATACGTTAGACAGTACATATTAGTATTTTGTTAACTGGATATAAGGAATTAATGATTAAGTTAAAACTATACCGGGTGATCCATTTTCGTATGTTTGCGAGGGTTCCAGGGAGTCTGTAAATAATTCTTCCTTTTTTGTTCTTGCGATATAACAACTTGTGTTTTTTGATATGGCATACTTTGTATGTATATTTTCTCAAAAGTGACAAAGGGACTAAAAAACAATTCCAAAAATATATAATATACATATATGATGTTAATTCAATATTTATTAGACAAATAAAAGAACTTAATCAAAAATCAACTTATTCAAGAAGATAAAAAATTATTTTTTCGTTATAATATTTCTGCAGTGGAAAAAATTGTCATTTAATATTAAATATCATTTTTTTTTATATTCTGGAATAAATTGATTTTTAATTAATTTCTATACTTTGTATAGATCATAAATGTTTATATATTTAATTTATTGTACCTATGTACATACATACGTATGTACATATCAAACACCTATACATACATACTTAAACGATGTTTGCACGACCGGTTTCCTTAAATGTCTTATTATAACTATATAGGCAACCAATATTGCAAAATCCATACATAAGCCGACTTAAACTTTTAGGAAACGTTATTAACTTTTCAATTAATTTATACATAAGCTTCCTTTGCAGTTTTTAATGGACAAAAATAAATATTTAAAGAATAATTTTGAGACAATTGTCAAAATAATCTACTAGTATATTGTGAGCATAAAAAGTCGAACTAACTCGTAGAAACATTTCTCAGCTAGAATTATTTTCATTCTTCTATTTTATTTTTGCCGTAAAAATTTTGTCAAAGTTTCCAGTATAGGGGAAGTCTAGTTTACATACCACATCGAAGTTATCGATCGGTATCGAAGTTTTTAATATGTTGAACATCCATCCTGTAACCAAAATTAATAGTGCTCACTGTCGATGAAAGCCTAAAAATAGTTGTGGTTCGCCTTGTATAATTTAAGTATATTCAGGCCTGAATGCGACCACTATTATCAAAAATATTTTCTAAATTCACACTAGAAATAGTTACATAGTTACATATTTTCGGATCATTTTAAACAACTATTTTAAAAAACAAGTAATTTTAATATTTTTAGATTCAATTTGGTTACATATAAGAGCAGTAGGCGAATGGACAAATAAACTCTACGAATACTTCAGAGAAGAACAAGAGAAATTAGAAACACAAGCGTTGCTTGCTGAAAATCCACATGCTACTATAATACCTCCTGCTGAACCACAGAGTCCGATTAAAAGATTCCAAGCTACGGTGAGAAGAACATTTTCCAAGAAAGATGACACTGCTAAGCCTGTACAACTAATTGGTTTCAATCATAAAGGATTAAATTATGAAAACAGAGTAAATGCTTCAGCTTCTGATGGAGAACTAAATAACGCTGCTTCATGTAGTACAGGTAATTAGCATTTATTTAATCACAACACTAGCAAGTATTTGTGAATGATATATTATACTTTCTTAACACTTTTTAACTGTTTTTACAGTACTTTTTCTATGATAAAATCCTAGTCAGAAAAAATAAATAGAAAAAACAAAACCTGGCGACAGTTTCTATGAAATTCTAATTTCTTAATTAAGGAAATCTATAGAGAATATTCCTACATAAATTAATAATACGTACTACTAAAATCGTATATGATACTTATATTCAAAGGAATAATAATAATAGTAATAATCTTTTTTCTTTTATTACATTTCGTGGTAATATAAACCTATGTAAATGTGCTTTTGTTTTATAGCAATTCCATCGACCATTCAAACTCGAAATAGTGATTTGTTTTTAGTTCAACCTTACGTATACCTTACCTATACATTTAATAATGACACAAAGTACATATAACTATGTACTACAACGTATATATAGATCCTAAATCTTTGGCATTATCATTTTTAACACAAACTATTATTTTAGTATTAACATCACACAGAATTCGGTAGCTTTTTTTTTTCAAAACATCATACATGTAAACATTTCTTTTACAGAATTATATGATTCGTCCCAGAAGACGGGACCGGAGAGTAAATTCCACAGGTTATTCTCTAGTGCAAAAGCGCCACCCTTATCGAAATCTTTATCAATGCCAGATATGCAGGCCAAAAAGAAGAAGGAACGATCTTTGGTGTAGGTAATTTAATTTAAGTTCCAGTGTTCAAATTCAATTGATATATTTCGTAATAGTTTAAAGGATTACATGCGGTCAGAGTCCGAGAAAAGCTTCGATGAATCGCAAATTAAGAAAGCCAGACTTCGATCTTTATGTATTATGTACATGAGTCAGCATAATAAATCCCTAGCCCAGAGTTTTAGGTACATGAGGAACAAGCCCACTATCATAGCATTCAAAACTCCGAGTATGGAAAAGTGTAACAGCACTAACGCATCGACTTCTGAATTGAATGGTAAAAATACTACATGCTCTTACTAACCACCAAATAACTTGTGCTATAAATATGCACTAAAATGTAATAGGTAACTGATCTTAAACAGATTGTTTGAAATCCTTAATTAAAACCTTATAAATTTTAATAAATATGCTCCAATCTGAATTTAAACAAAATCATTTTAACACGAGAATTTCAACTGATCAACATTGTACGCCGAGTTTATTCGGTAATTCATGTTTGTCATGACTAAATTATAAATCTTCACTCGTTAGTAACTAAAGTCTTTACTTTAAAGCGAATTTAATTTCTCTAAAAAAGAGTACTGCTTTTATGAACTTCATCAGAGAAAACCGTCGAGAAATGCCAAAATATAAAACCAAACAAATGCCTATAATAGGCGCTCATGGTACATAATTGGAATGCACCTCGCGAATGAATGCACTGAAAATAGATCAAGCATTACAAGCGGACCACGTGCTTTCGACCTTCTAGCTCTCGTCAGCGCAACTACGAATGCTTCTAATGCTTACCTTATATTTTACTTCATAAAATATTATCAGTTTCAGAAGAAAAGAAAACTTTCTCTGACGATAATCTGGAAAGAAGAGCAGAAGAAGGTCGTATGTTTCCTTTAGTAGAACTTCCAAAAGGGGCCACAGTTAATTATCCCATCGGAAAACCTTTAGAGGTAAGCATTACAGCTTTATTATTCCTTATCCATGTAATTACAGTACAGGTTAGTCAGTTTTAAAAAAGTTGTATTCTATTGTAGAAGAATCGTTCATGTTTCAAGCATCTCTCCTTTCTGAGACCTACTGATCTATTGTGATTACTCAGTTCCGCTAGTACCCTTCCAGGCCAATATTTACTGGAGTTTGTCTAGGTATTGTTACCCAAAGTGAAGCACTATCCTTTGTCTTCTATTGTTGAACTTTTTCCTACGTTGGTCGTCAAAGAAAGGTTCTCACTCAACGAAATATTCATATTGGCTCCCTTATTTTGCAAGTACATCTGATCTTGCAACCCATCTCAGAGATGTCATAGGGCAGCTGCAAAACATTAACTCCGCATTCCTAGATCAATTCGAACTTAAATCTACATAAGATCATCAGTTTTAGGGCGGTCTGACTGCCGATGGAGATGTAGATGTTTGCTCTTTTCATGCCTTTGTTTAGATATTCTCGGACGCCGAGATCTGTGGCGTATATTTCCGCCTAACTCTGGGGCTTTTAAGGAATTGCTGTTCATGACGTGAACTTCAACTTCCATCCGTTTATCCGTATCGGATCTGTTAGTGTACCAAACAAATGACATATTTACGAAATTTAGTCCATTAGAACTCCCTTTCTCACTTCTTACAAATAGCAACCTGAATGTTCATTCAGATTAACTTAAATACTTTCCGTTGATTTGTGTAACGATTCTACCTCCTTTTGGAGATTTGCCAAATAAGTTTTAGCATTGACATAAAACCTTTATAGAGTTTTTTAAATCTCTGGCTAATAGACTGTTGTTAGAATTACTCCTAGATATGTGATTTCGATGTAGTATACTAATTTTTCTCTGTTTAGGAGTACTATATTCAAAGTATGGTTCCTCTTTTTAGTACACAAAACAACTATTACTTTACTTGGATTGATGTGTTTTTCCAATGCACCACCTGCTGATGGTATTAAGGCATTTTACATTAAGGTAGTGATAAGCTTCGCATACTTGCCTCTTATCTTGAGCAAGTCGTCAATAACCAAAGACCAAAGCACGAGCGGTAATACTCCTCCTTGAAGGTACCCATTGACTAGTCTGAAGGTCATCGCAATTCCTCCTAATTGCGCCCACATTCTACTTACAAACATGCTGTAAGTTCATAGGACTATAAAGGATTCTAAGCCCCATTGCCTTCCTGCATTTAATTATCTATTTAAAGAAGATTTTATTGTTAAGGCACTCTCTACGTCGATATATGCGCATCTCTTAGTTTACGCAAGCCAGTTTTTTCAAAAATTCATATCTATATAATCATAATATCACGCTGGTACATTGGATTTTTGAGTCAATCAAGCGGCGATTCAAATAAGCGGTGGTTGTATGGAAATATCTCATTAAAATTTATTTGTGGTTATAAATGTGTAATTAATAATGCACATGTTTAGTGAAAAAATGTACTGAATAAATAGATTTATTTACATACATATACATATGTACAAAGAAAGTTCTTTAACAACGAGTTAGCCACCCGTCGGTGGGCTCAAAATCTTCATGTCCTAACTTTGATGCGAAAATTGCGGCTTTTTTCATTAAAATTCCACGGCTGATGGGTGCGGTGTGTTCGAACATTTGTGAACCATTGCAAAACGGCATTTTCTATTGCAACATCTTTTCCATCCCATAGTGTTTGCACTTAGGATTTACATTACTGGCACTGTGTTCTCTCATTTTCCCCTGGTTTCGTACAAGCCTGCTTAATGTAGATTGCGTAATTCCTAATTTTATTCCACCTCTGTGTTGACTACATATAATACATTTCACATTTCTCACGGAGATTTAAATTTTGAGCCTGCGTTCCTTTAGCCATTTTAAACATATGTTGTATGCACGAAAGAAAAAGTGAAACTGCAGAATATACCGCACGAACACCATAGCTTGCAAACTTCTGGGGTTCCCGGAACGAATAAAAGACTTATTCATTACATCAGTATAACTTATACACAGGATTCCCAGATCGAACAACAAGGCTAGAGATTCGACACGCACATACATATTTAGATGTAATGTATGTATATAATGATAATTCAAAAAACCGGCAGATTGATTCATATAAACAAAAACTTTTACATTGGTCATCATACAAATGGATTGGGCATTTATACTTTGAGTCAAATACGCGACTGATTCAAATAACCAGTGATGGCTGATAAGCGGAATTTACTGTATAATATAATTCTTCAGAGAAACTAGTGAGTCCCGGGCATTGCATCCTTAATTGAAATACTTACAAGTTCGTGGTTCATTCGAAAACTAACAAAATTGTTGTAAAACTTCCTATTTAAATAGTCCAAATCTTCACTAAACTCGTAATACCTCTTACTCGTTAAGGTTCATGATTTCAATCCAGTGCAATTTATCTGTCTTTCTTTTATTTCTTCCCGTCCCGAAAACCTTTTGAACGGCTGTAAATGGTACAGAGTGGAATTTTATACATTTTAGAGAATTTGCAAATAGCCATTCAGTCGGCTTGAACTTCCCATAGAGCTACTTGTAGATTTTCGCGGACGAACTTGATAGTACCTAACCTTTATAGTTACAGAAAGTTGGTAAACCCTGAGTTGAACAATTTTTCTATTATGCGTAATATATTACTATTAAAATAGTATTAACGCTTGATACTCCAACTAATCTTAGGCAAGATGAAAAAGCGCAGTTATTGATTAAGTTCCTTATTGAAGTGTCAAATTTTCATCTCTTCAGTATGAACGCAAAGGGCGGTGGATGCACGACTAAGTCTAAGGTAGCTTTTGTGGTTGGAGATGCGACTAATAAGTCTCTGTCCGGTTTGACCTATGTAACATCCCTCACAGTCATGACAGTTGATTCTATAAATAAGGTTAGATTGTGTGTTATAATGTTGCATTCCTGAACGAAAATTTGACACTTCAATAAAGAACTTAATCAATAACTGGGCTTTTTCATCTTGCCTAAAATTATTTGGAGTACTAAGCGTTAATACTATTTTAGTTACCAGTACTCCGTTACTGTCTTCCAAAATATATTACTATTACATATACAAATAGTGTAATAGAAACCATATAAAGCTAAATTCATTCAATAAATAAATTAATTCGAATATTTGTTCACTACAATATCAACAATCTTTAATTAAGTAATTTTTGCAAAATTATTTCTCATATAACTATTATATTGTTTTGATAGTTGAGTAGCAACAAATCAACACAGAGAAGTAAAGAAGATAAATATAGTACAAGTATCCTACGTGAATTACCACTGAAAAGCGAAACAGAGGTGACTATTTCAATGAGTTTTGGCATGACCTACCATGTTCCAATGCATGTTGTTTTTGTCGTATACACCTGTGTTCTTGTCTTATTATATTAACGTTTAACATTGTGTCTATATAATATCTTTTTATAGATTAAACATTTTAATTAATGACAAATATCAAACATACCAATCATGATTTCTCTGCTTACTTGCAATTATTTGTTAGTGTGAACAAATGCGACTTAAAAAAATACATCGATACTATTACTTGTCGCTAATACCAATATTGTACAGATCTCAAGAGTATAAAGGAATACATTAAATTAATCATAAACCTAGAAAAATAGGAGATAATATCCTTCTTGGATGTCATACTACGAAAGAGCATAAACGGCATTTAACATTAAAAGTCTATAGAAAGCCAACGTACACAAGATAATATCTATACTTCGACTGTAACTATCCATTAACTACCGCCAAAAGGAAACTAACATATACTCATATGACAGATTCAAGAATATTTGCTCAAAGGAAACAGACAGAAAAGAAGCACAACCCACATATGTAGATATGTATTTAAATTAATTTTATGCAGATGCCTATCAGAGAAAATCAGAAGAATTTCTAATAGTTCTACGAACAGAGCTAATAACTCTTAAATTACAACAGCAACAAAAACAAGATTAATCAATCTCAGGCAGAAGAATCACGTTGCTTCAGTTATCAATTATTTAACATTAAATCATAAAGGTATTGATAGATATTTTTACCAGGTAACCAGAGCTAATTACTCTTTCAAACCTATAACAAAATATTGACACATAGCAATATAATACTATTTATAAATAAAACATAAACACTTGGAATCCATCAAATCGCTAAACTGAATTAAAATCGTGTATACATGAACACGTTGTAATTGCTTACAACAACAATTGCTAACAACTCTACGTGCGTAGCAACAATACTACAACGTAGCTCAACATACAATTTATTCTATTGTATGCTGGCACCTTTCAAACAACCTTTTCGTTATTTTCACAGATTATAGGAACACATATGCTAACATTATATCATTCTTACAAGGTGTATTTTCAATATACGTTTAGCATGTGCATATCCGTAATGTTTGAACATGTTCAAAGTCATTACCCCAATACGACTATTAAATCGTGTATGACGTTGTTAACATTTTCATGCATTTTGTTAATAGCAAAAAGAATTACAATTATAAATTCATCCACAAAATAATTGCAAGGAAGCTTTATAATAGTAACCTTTACTTTCGTCTCACATTTTTTTCTCAATTTCAACAAACATGTCAAAAATGTCGATATGTTCTTTTCATTCTGTTCATCATTTTAATGAAACACAATACCTTGCAACATTGTCATTAAATGTTTTATTCTGTGTATTGTCTAGTCAAATGTATTGTACTTTTATGTATTCAGCTCTCCTGATCATGCACGAATATTTATTTGTATTATAGCAATTTATCAACTATAAACTTTGTCGTATATTTTCTGTTAAAAGTAATATTCCAGTGTTGATTTTAACATTTTACAGATAATACTAGACGGGCCGTATGGAGCTCCATCCAGTCACATTTTCAGGGCACAGCATGCTGTACTCATCGCAACTGGCATTGGTGTAACACCTTTCGCATCCATTTTACAATCAATTATGTTTAGGTACTGGAAAGCCAGACACACGTGCCCAAACTGTAAACACTCCTTCTCTAGCGATATACCACGTTCAGTAATGAACCTAAAGAAGGTAATATACATTTCAGATTGCATGGAAAAATGTTGACTTAAATATCACAATACGAACTTTTTTAAAAGAGAGTTGTTGTCCTATCAGGTAGACTTCTTCTGGATAAATCGAAATCAAGAATCATTTGAATGGTTTATATCATTATTGTCAAAGCTAGAAATTGAACAAGCGGAATTAGGAGGTGCTATGGAAAGATTCTTGGATATGCATATGTATATAACAAGCGCTCTCCAAAAAAGTGACATGAAAGCTGTAGGTCTACAATTAGCTTTAGATCTGCTACATCAAAAGGTCAGATTACAGAATCAATGGAACAGAAAGAAAATAATTATATATTTTTTGTAAATATAGGAGAAGCGGGACCTTATAACGGGTTTAAAGACCAGAACAAATGCCGGACGTCCAAACTGGGACAAAGTATTCAACCAAATAAGTAAGCAGAAGAAAGGAAAAGTTACTGTGTTTTTCTGTGGTCCACCGCAAATAGGGCGAGATTTAAGAGTCAGATGCAACGAATATGGCTTTACATTTCGCAAAGAAGTGTTCTAAATTGTCTGCGTTGTATAGTTGTAATTATTAGTTTGTTCTTAAAATAGTATTTTTGTATATATATACATGTTTTTGTAACTTACAAGTTTTAATTTATGTATATTGTATATTTTTGTGTACATATAAGTTCTGGCAGCATATATGTGCAAAAGATTTAATAAATAATGCATTACTTACACTAAAATTTAAGCAATCACAAAATGTGAGAAAAGTTACCTTCCTATATAATACTTAAGTTTTGCAAAAATATTAACTTATAAGCTGCACTGATTAACATATTCATTAACATTGTTATTTTTTCATCCAGTAGTATTAACTACATCTCAAAAACTGATTATATATGAATCATGATAACTTGTATAGCTTCTGCTGTTTAACAGAATTTTATACACCCCTATTCTAAATTTTTTAAGAAAGTGGTCTACGGTTATTTGTAATATACCATTGCTACTATTAACTAACTATAGTTAATAATTAATCTTGCAGCTGATCATTTATATTTAGTCAATGAGTGATTCCCCTTAAAACAAACTTAATTTTGGAGAAAATTATCAGATTACGAACCTTCACAGACATTAAATTCTTTGAGTTAAACTCTTTGTATTTATTTATTACCGTTAGTGCGATAACCAACTTTGAAATATCATTAAAAAATGAATAAGCCAAAGATTGATCCAGTTTTGTAAGCGATGTAGCAAACAACAGTAGACTACCCCCTGAATTGATAGTTACGCCTATAACGTTCTTAACTAGAATGAAATGCTAAGGATGAATAAGTGATATTTAATTTTAAAGCATTTTTAATTTCTATGTACCGGATAAAATTTATTGGATACTCTTCAGTTTTAATATCGGCATATATCCAATACTTGTTTCAGAATTGGATTTATTCGTTTATAACATTGCAAAATTATGGTCCTGAAATTAAAAAAAAACAAATATAGTGTAAGGTCCAGAAAGACTAACGCTCTTTTGTCAATTGAATATAAGTAGGTAGGTTATTTGATATTTCTCCAAATAGATCTTTCTAAAATAATTGAAAGGACTGTATAGATTCTTCTTGTTTAATTACTGAGTTTGAGTAGTTACCTCGATTTAAAATTGGAAATTCCTTCTATTTATTTATAATAATTAATATATAAATAATATACGTGACCTATTTACGCACACACACACACAACACAACTTAACCTTATACGAAAAGATTTATATGATCATGCAAGGAAAAATATAAATTTAGTACCTTTAAGGGATCTATAGACGATACGATCGGTTGTACGACGTGTACTACAAGTTGAAAATAAAAACGTAAAGACAAGTCAGTTGCTGTTTTCCCTCCAGACGTAGACCGTCGAACCAACTATGATATTATAACAGATTGTACAATCGTTTATTTCGTCTGCAGGCCTCTTTAAAGCGTCGAATCAACTACGGTTGTACAACGAATTGTACAGTGGAGAGCATCTTAACCGATACCGTTATGGAATTTCATAGCCCTTCTTAGCAATCAGAGGGGGGACGTCGTAAACTTATATATATTGAATACAAAATTGATCAACTGTAAATTTATGACCTGGTAAACAAACACTCGTCCCTCTGATACCTGCTATGAGATGAAACATACATAACATCCATACACATACATACATCGATAATAATGCATGTAAATTTGTATATAATGACGTTCCCTAAAAGGAATTTTAAGAAATTCTAAGAAATGAAATGACAAATAATCCGTATGTAATTGTTCTTGCAAAGAGCAATAAAGAAGGGGATATAAAACTTATTTCAATATTAATTACTTATGGTTCGTTTCCTTCCCCTTTTCTTCAAACTTTGAATATTTACTTATTAAGGTAATGATTGCTTTTAACAAGTATAAAGTGTATGTATGTATAATTTACTGTTCGCTATTATCTGTTGCGAATAATAGAGTGATCGTTGCCGCATTTTTCCAAATTTTATAGTATATCTGCGTCGGTCATTAAGAGGCCCGACTACCGTTTGACAGTTGGCGATGTTGCCACAGTTAAATTTTTTCATAATATAATGGTTGTTAATTTATTTAAGAGGCCCGACTACCGTTTGACAGTTGGCGATGTTGCCACAGTTAAATTTTTTCATAATATAATGTTTTTATAATTTATTAAAAAGATATTTCAAAATCGGGCTTCATACACACATGTGTAGACGTATTTTGAATGCTCATAGCAAATTTCAGTAATTAAATCTGAAAATTAATAGAGTAATATCGATTCCCGTATCAAGGTAACGGGCTGTAACGGGAAAAGAGATTGTGAAGTTAATACCGAATATTAATAGACAAAATTGTATATGTAGATGTAAAACATTTGTAGAAATATGTGTATGAAGCCCAATTTTCAAATTATATTGAAATAAAATCCAGCAAACGATTTATAGAATTATGTAGATATGGCACCGCTGCAAAATAATCAGCTGGTAGACGACCCTCTTAAAATTGCAGATATTGTAGTTTCTTTGTGTAATATATGTATATGTATAAAAATCGATTTATTACATCTTTGGAACTCACACCCAGCACTAAATGTTTTGTTTTTGATAATTCACTTATTTAAAGTAACATTTTCATAGTATATCAAAATAGTTAGTCACACGATACGTTTTTAATAAATTTGTAAGTTACTAAAACGTTTTTAAATTTTATACATACACAGTTTTTAAGTTTTCATTTATTCCGTTCTCGAAAAAAAACCGACATTTACTTAATTCTAATAGACTTTTTGTGTTATACACCATTCATTATCATACATATACCGGTTAAGTTGTTTTCATATAAATTTCAAGAGAGAATGATGTTCTAAATACAAATAAGAATTGTATTATTATAAATTACAATGCAACAGTAACAAGAATTACCTAAATATAATCCGTACGCAAGGATATATCGCAACTAGGTACCTGCGAAAATACAGCGGACCATTTATGTATTCTCCCATGCTAAGGAGATCTGTTTTACTCCTATATTGTGTCGATAAGGTCGACGTTTGCTTACAGGGGTCTCGTTTTAGAAGCTCTCCACTGTACAACCGATCGTATTGTCTGTAGACCCCTTTAGTACAACTCACAGAAAATATAAATATTCTAAATGTACACATTCCGAGTTTGGTTACAAGTCAGAAATTTATTTCCGTTTTGCAAGTATTGCGTTATATGCATCTCATGAGATTTATCAACATAAATGTCTGATTATTTTTAATATGAGTATAATCTATAACAATCAATATGACAATAACTACACGTACTATATAGATACCTTCAAAACTTGATTAATTTCAAGAAACTTTTTTAACAGCATTTTATTAAGAAAAATAGATAAGAAAAGCTAATTAAAATGTAAATTATATATATTTGACGTATACATATACTACATACATATGTTGTTAGTCTTGTACTGACTGACATGATCATCATTACTAATATTATTTATTTCAAGATGTAAAGACATTGTTTTGTATTCTTTACTAAATTACTTATAATCATGTATATATTGTGTATAAATAAATTATTCTAATTTAATACCCACTATATTTGATTGAAAAATTAACACTATAATCACACTGGTTAACAAGTTTTTGTTTAAAACCAACTTATTATTGAAATAAGTTCTGATTGCAAGAATTGCATATCTCCAGCGGGTTTCGGAGAGTATATGCTTTGGACGCCACTATACATAAGAATGGGGTGTACAGTCCCACATCAAATGTTGAGTAAAACTAGAAATATCGGACAACACAATTAATAAAATCTTGTTAAAAAATATATATAAATAATAAAAACAATGTTTATTTAATAAAATTTGAATGAACAATAAATGAGATTATTAGAAATGCTCACAATTTTCAAATCAAAATCAAAGAGAGACCCGAATTTTCCCGAACCTCCAAAGAGTCGCTGAGCCTGATAAATCGTGCATGCGCGAGGAAATGTTACGTGCATCTGCGTAAAAGTAACGTGAATGTTACAACACAGATTATGTAATATTTTATTTAATCTGCAATTCTTCCTTCAGGGATGATAACTTCACTTATAAACAGCACTCTAAGAATTGGTCTTCATTTTAGATTAAGGAAAAAAGGTGAGACAAGTATTTAACATTTAAAATTGACATTATACATATAATAAATGGTATGCGTAGGTGAAATATTAAATAATTATTACTTCAACTACCTACATTCTGTTCACTGTTACGCGGTGAAGACACTCAGCTAGAACCCACAAGATTGCTCGAACCACACGGGGTGTAACTTTAATGCAACTGACTCTAATAGATTCTCTGGCAAGATTATAGACCACATTTAAATTTTCAACCACCTTCAACGGACGGAACCGCTGTCTACAAACCTGGATAAGATCTTACTTACCTTTAACTCCATTGGCAGATATAATACGATAGATACATAAATCTATCTAAACGAGGAAAGACTCTACGGCATTTATCTCCTTCTGGAGCAAGTATTCGGATTATACATCACCAAGTCGATAAAATTTAATATTTCGACGACATTCTTCTCTAGCTATATAAGAAAGACAAGCTGGTGTCGTTTCCACAGCTACTGCGATACGCAAAACCTCTTACATTTTCCGCTTAATAGCTTCAGGAAATAAAAAACTTTTATATGGATTGGATTGCTGGTGGGCCGGGGATTTCAAATCTCGACGAAATTTTTGTCTAGCTACTTAAGAAAGACAAGCTGGCGTCGTTTTCGGCGACATGTGACCAACTACGCTCTCGAAAAATATTTTTTCTAAATTTGGCATACAAATAATACTCACTGCCAAAGTTTCAAATTTCTAATGTCATTCTAAGTAGGCGAAATTGATTTTCTCCGACATGCGCATGTTGAAGGAAAAAACAGATAGATCAAAAAAATTGCATTTCTCACGCTGATTTCAAATATTAAACAAAATCATATCGCCGACGTCAAAGGAGAACAAAGGTGGCGATTATCTCGATAACTGGTGACACCATGTTTCCGAAAAATACACCATTCGACAGGAATTAGCTCATAATACCTACCCTGAAAATTTCAAAGCTCAACATCCATTAGAAATATACTAAAATGAAGCTCGTGCGTCAACAATTCAACAATTATATACAGTAGAAATACTATTTTACAGTACAACACCGCTGAAACTCAATATGACTCAATGTTAGCCAAACAACTGTTTTCCCTGGTTTTCCCCATTAGAAGTTTCAAAACAACGCCATCTGCCGGATCTGAGAACCGCGAATAACTCTCTCTCATGACTAACAGCTGGTCTAATAAAACGACTAAAATCAAATAAACAGCACAAGCTTGCATAAATATGCCGATGTATACTATGGGTGCGTTCCGAAATCTGCTGAAATAGCTGTTACTGCTTTACTGAGATCGCAGAGCAGAGGTTGTTCCGAAATAGTTCAGTAAGGTAATTGAGCATATGCCGTCACACAATTTCGGAACGATTTCAGCCATTCACTATAGTTCGGTTGATGTATCAGTGCTTGACGTATAAACTCTACTACAATACACAGTCAACAGCGTACACATTACACATGGCACACCCAGTTCAACCAATATCAAAATATAAAGAATCTAATTAGATAATAGGATGTTTTCTTTCAAATAGTTGCCTGCCCGTTTATATGTGACCTTGACTTCACCTCATAACCAACAGCAGTTTCAGCAGTAACTTGTGACGTCATTCTTTACTGACATGGCGCTTTGTATAGTTTCCTCAGCATGCATAATCTGATTACGGAACGCTAATTCAGTACTGTCAGTACTCTCAGCAGATTTCGGAATGCACCCTATGAATTCCATCAAAATGTCGATTGCTGATCGATGCGCATGCGCACAGCAAATTACATATATAATTTTATTTTCATTAGATTTTGTAAATATAAATCCTACTAAAATATACGTTTTATTTGTTAGTTGTGTTTGTTATTAAGGTTGTCGTGATTTAACTACATTGTTACATATAATAAGATTTTTACAACTTTATTAAATTTGAACTCATATGGCTCACAATGTATGGGTAATATGAACAATAATATTTCGTAAGTTCATGATTTTTCAGATAAAAAGGAATAAAAAACAAATGGTGCGTTTTAAAAAGCAAAAAAAAATGTCACATGGTAAGACTCGAACCGGCGACCTCGTGAATGTTACATAAGAACGCTACCCCCTAAGCCGCGGGGTCAGCTTTGACTCCGCCCTCAATTCGATTGTCGTCTGAAAACTTTTATGCGACATTCAACCAACAAAACGATATAAAGCCAACGAACATGGAACGTTGCAATGATAAGTTGAACTAACGTATTTTGCCGATATTTGACTAACGTCGGATATTTATCGTTGGTAGACTGTGACTTTGCGCCAACCATGTTACGCGTTGGCCCGAGCTATCGCCGACCCTTAGCCAACGGACTGTGCTACCTGGGCACCCAATGTGGAACGGTCGTTTTCATCATTAAAAATCATTTATTCCGCACGCCGTACTCATTTGACAGAAACAAGTGTGGAAATATATTTAATGCTTCAAATATTTAATAGATTTCCTTCAATCCATAATATTTCCGGTATATATTTTAGCGAAATTCGTTTACATGAGAATCTGGCTTTAACGAAAATAACAAAAGACTCTTAAAATAAGTTATTTAACGAAATCTAACGAAAAAAGTGAAAAATTTCGTTAAGTTTTTCATGGAAATCCATAAAAAATATTTTTAATAGGTATACGTTAAAATGGCTGCTATTTTATAATCTAAAAAAATTATGTATATTCTATCTCTATAAGGCACCAAAATAAATTAAATTTTACAAAAGTATAGCTATTCTAGATGAACGCAAAAAGAACAAAATAGAACTATACTTCTGAAATATACTATCCATAGAAAAGCTTTCACGACACACCTCATAGAACTTCCCCTTTAGCAAGTTGCATTACGCCACCCCAGGGCTATATCAAATAATTCTCTGTACAGTTTTGTATTAAGTAATGCCTTCCCCTTTGAAGCGCTTATCAAACTTTCTTCCGCTCATGCCCGTTCGGTCGTGTTCGTAAATGCCCGTTGATATCCAACTATACCGAACGATAACGACCGAATCGGCGTAAGCGAAAGAAAGTTTGATATGCTTTTCAAAGGGGAAGACATTACTTAGTACACAAACGGTACATAAGGATTCAACTTGTAATTCGACAACCGTACCTATGTACAGTACACATGTGTATTGACTATACACATAATTTACCTGAATTATTTTGTAATTTGTTTGTCGAATAATTCACATAATGCTCGACATCCTTGGTCTTTGTACTTTGCATAATTATATCAAATCTGTTATAAATATCTTCTGAAGCATATACATACATAATGATAACATTAATACATATGTTAAAATGAACTATGACATTACATTTCTGCGCAAATGTGTTTGAAAATGCTGTAAAATACAATATCCTATAGCTTTTTTCTATATTTATATATATACATAGGTACGTCATAAATCGTCACAGATTTACCAATATCAATACCTACATCGAATTTAAATAAGCAGACGTATACCACGCGTAATTCAATGATTACATTCAACTTGGAGCTTATGTCTATGGAAATGATTAGTTTCTTTGTACTAATTATAGTGTTTATTTTCAGTTACCTTTATTTTGTAACGAAAAACAGTGTTAGAATAAAATTAATTAATGAATTTCCTGGGCCTAAAATTTACCCACTTATTGGAACTATCTTGCCCACATTATGGATGACAAAATACGGTAAGTAGATATTTACCACTAATTTTAACAAAACAACACACTAATCAAATATACGTACTTGTACTAAACATCGATTTTAAATTTTCTCTAGAATTATCATTCGTATTAAAACGAGTTGAAATAAATACTTAAATTGCGTGCGTTCTTGTCTTAAACAGGTCTCTAAGGTCAAATTATAGTAATTTTCTGTTCCATAATATAAATTGTCTTAAGTACTTCATTTATACAAAATACATTACAAGTTAATAATATAGGTTAATAAATTAGGTATTTAACTTTAATCCCATTTTCATTATTATTGGAATCAAGAATGTGCCGATGCCGTTAGATTTTAGTACTTGGAATCTCTGATACTTCTTCTTCGGTTTATAAACAATATATGTTAAAATAAGAAGGGTAAATCTGAAGTGATTTTTGATATCTACTACATATACTATACTATACTGCAATCTTATAATGTAGTACCTATGACAATATTTTACAAGTCCAAGATAAATTAACATTGCTTTTTATCGAGGGTAATATAGCGAGGCCTTAATAGTAGTTTATACAACGAGTCAATAATGACAGTTATTATTCCTGAGAGCTGAAATTAAGAACTGAGCCGCGTAAGCGTCGAGGGAGTAACTGGGCTCGAGGGAATAATAGTCATTATTGCAAGTTAGTGTACACTACATTATCGACTTTACGACTAACTGAAGATTACTAAAAAAACAAATCAATTAAGCGAAAATATCAATTAATGGATTACTATATCGGTTTTGACGTTTGACAATTAATTAAATACTCGGACTTGTTTATCGTTACTATGATAACGTTTGTATCATTATGTTCTTATTGGCGGAATGCAGGGAATAATATGTAAAATAATTATGTCGTACGTTATGTCTCATTACTCCCTGGTCGCATTTCATTGTTCCCTCTGGGTATTATGAGTACTATTATTAACCAATAGTGATTAATATAATACCTACTTTATTGTTTAGTAGTAGATAAAGATAGTTATACACTGGAACCTCATTTATATCCGCGCTCACTTATGTCCACCCTCACTCATGTTCTCACAAAGCACTCATTTATATGCGCCCGGCATCCACCACCCGATAGTGCACGTATTCGCATGAGCCAATCAGCGCGTAGCACGGCCTTTTCTCTCCGCTAACGGGATAAGAGTGGAGACCTCTCTTGAGAGGATATGAGTGAATGTTTACGTTTGGCAACTGCGGATACAGACGAGCACCCAGTGTATTTTTATTGCATTTAAATTTTCACTTTTTTGGTATCAATTTGATAAATCATAATTTTGGCATTAGTAATCTATATAAAGCCAACGGGTTTATCACTTTATTCTTTAATTATTAAAGCCAAAATTATGTCGAGTGGAATTGCAAACCACGAGAAATTTAATAACAATAAAAATAGCGGATAATTTATGGATAGATGGAGTTGTATTCCGCAAGATTATTTCTTGAGTCCAGTCTAATTAATCTAAACAACAAAAATATAAAGCCCACATTACACGGTTATAAAACTACATGAAGAAATACATCTTAATATACTCGTATATGTATATACCTACAGTAAGGAGCACGGAATTCCAGACATAAATAATTGGCTAGTAGTAATGTCTTTCATATAGTTTAATTGACATTCATTGATGTTTCATTGACATTTAAAAATATGCGTAGAGTTACGCACGCATGACCCTGATACATAACCTGAAGCTACAAGTGAAAGTAAAATGCCCGTTTATAGTAGTAAATATTTTGACAAAACTACCATAGCTACTTAATAGTTAATTGTCTGAAGTTCCATGCTCCCGACTGTACATGTAAAAATGATGACATTTTGTGTCGTAATACGATCGTAATACAAATAGATATTTATGGCATCTGGATACGTGACAATTGCACAGTTTATCTATAGCAGATAGAATGGGAATGCAGCTGCAGCAGATGCTTTAAAATCCTCTGACACATTTGTATGTCTATTAAACTGTGGTTTCTCCCACAGAAATTTTATAGCTACCAGTATTAAATAGTCGAATAAGAAGTATTAAGTAGTTTAGTTGTTGAAATTAAACAATTTAATTGCTGGTACTAAATAATGTAAGTATTAAAGAATGTAATTCTGAGTACGAAACAGTTTAATTGCCAATATTACAGTATTTTACTGGCACTTACGCAATTAAACTGTAAACAGTTTAGTATTAAACAATTTAAATTCTTACACCACAAATATTGAAATACTAGCTAGTAATTTAACGAAGTAAATTGCGCAACGAAACTATTTCCGGAATACATCAGCAAAAAAGTAGTGTTTGCTTGGTGTAAACATATTTCGGTAGTAAAAGTATTTACTACAAAAAATGCCCATTCTGGATCATCATTTTGTAGTAAAAGCAGTTTTTTATTGTTGCGTTCTTTAGTTCTGTTATATTGAAGTGACAGTGACAATTTAATAATTTTGTCGTAGAAAATTAATTTAAAAGACATTTTTACCATTACAATTTTTGTAGTGGTAATACAATTTTTTCGTATTAATCAAGGAATTAGAATTAATTAGAATAGGTATACGCAACTTCCACATAAATTAGGTAGATATGTTTTCAGGTGAATTGGAACAAAAAGAATATTCCTTTTGTTTTTTTATGTATTTATACATACAAAATTTATTTGAAAAATGGATAAATATACAGTCAATGTTGATAATCCCCTATTTATTAAACCGACAGGCTCAGTAATTCGCTGTTTTACGAAATAGAAGAGATAGTAGATAATCCGGCGTTTTCAGTTTTCTAACGCTTTATAGTGCGACATTCATACGTCACTAGACTCGGCAAAGAGAGACAATTTCCTATGCAGTGCGGTGAGCAACGTTGAGGGGTGACACGAAAACTCGAGCGTCCGTATCAAAACACACTTGTTCAGTATTATTCCACTGGTAGTTATGAGTACTTATAAGTATACACTTACTTAAAATCTGTCGTAGTTAGGTACGTTTCAGAAACGGCGTATTTCGAAAAATCTAGAAAACGTATATAATAGCGAGTATGCCGGACTTAGAATGCGAAGGCGATAGCATTAAAGATGCGAGAATTATTTGACATGTACCGGCAGGTAAAAGTGTGAGCGTCACCTAAAAAGTATAAAACACTGTTCTGCAATCTGTGGCAAACAATACAGCGAACAATTAACATTTCACATAGCTGTTTGTTTTATTCTAGGTAATCTATCCTTCACTTTACTAAACCAAGAAACATTTGTCTCCTTGTGGAGCAAGTACTCGGATGATACATTACACCGGACATCGATAAGAAACGTTATGCCATCTGCTCGAGACTATGTTGAATGAAGAATTAAAGCAGAAGATAAAAGATAAAAAATTGCGGTTATGTGTTATTTGAAAGTGTTATTGTCAAGGATTCAGACTTTCTCATACTACGACAAATTTGTAAGGATCCATCGAGTTGTCACAAGGATTACTTTAAATTTGCAAATATAACATCATTCGATATAGAACGGTTGTTTTCATCATTAAAAAATATTTATTCCGCACGCCGGCGCCGTACTCATTTGACAGAAATAAGTGTGGAAACATTTCATGGAAGCTTCTTAGAACAGTAAGTGTTTCAGTACGTTATATAATATATTTTTGTCATTGTTTTATGTGTTCATGCGTCCATATCGCCTATGCTCAATCATGAAAGAGTTCAACATAAATGATGCGAATACGCAAACGTTACTGAACTCTCATACTAAACGCCGTATTAAGGCGAACGCTGTTTGCCTTGATGCGTCTGCTCGGCCACTCCACTTTGTTCTCCGCCCTGCACTGAAACTTGGTTCTCCTTGCAGAGTCTAAGTAATGATATATTTGAAATTTAGAAAATGTAAGAAAAACTAGTACAAACAAACAAGTTCTGCTTCGATGCAAATCTAAACTTTTAGATTTTGTTCTAGTACCTTGCCGACTCTAATCATAAGGAACCGTAGACTGCAATTCCCAAAATATTTTTTCTATCTTTGCTTATCCTAACGTGCAGCCCTTGCTTGCTGCAAACTTAGAAGAATAGAGAGATCAAGAGAGATATACATATAACATCGTACAGCATTTACGCTGACGTTAAGTTGACATCTGAGTCTACGCCACTAATACTATTAACTCTATTAGGGTTAGTGCTTGACGTAATTTTCGATTATAGACAGTTTTAGCAAAATTATCTATTATAGTATCTGCAATAGCGAGAACAAACATACTAGACCTTTAGCAGTAGGAGTCTACCAAATTGACGCTATCCTGCTTTGAGCTTGTTTTTCGCTGTGATACATTTTCTCAAATCCGTACTTAAGCAATTGAATTTGTAGTGTCTCAATTAGAAATTAGATTGACTATTATGGAAGACTTACTAGCAATTGCTGTGTTGCAAGGTAGATGCTGTAGAAGACGCAGTACTGCACGATTAATAGATCAAGAAGCAGACAGATTTCTACGAGCTATAAAATATGGACGATTGAATCTAAATACTTTAACGCAAGAAGAGTGTCGAGCAAATTTCAGATTTCATACCAGGCATTTAGAAAGATTGTGTCTTGCTTGAAGCGCACAATCATTGTATTCAAAAACATTCTTTTAGGTATAGCAAACAAATCGAAAACGTGAAATTCCCCAAATTAACTAAACCGTAAAGAGTACGCTAAACACATCCGAATAGCGTGAAACGGTATCATAATAGCGTTACCTGCATGCGTAGATACTCGTCTATTGACGTTTAACGTTACCGTATGTGTTATACGGCAAGTTGCTAAAACTCTCTTATATTATGGAACGTATTATTTTACGCTATCTTTGGCTAAACTCAGACTGATTCAGCCCAATTTATTAAAATTCAATCTTATGTTAGGAAAACAGCGTGATTATAATATGTTTAGTTCTAGAACTTTTATTAAATCATATCAAACCCTTGATTATCCGTAGACAAAAAATTACTTATGATATAATTGCGATTTGATGAACTTGAAGCTTCGCAGAGAAGCAAGATTTCTAAGATTATTGTAAGACATTACGCTATTTTATAACCCTTTTGCAATTGCTTGCAATATCTCTTAAATTAGGTAGCACATAGGGCGTCATCCAAATAATGTTATTACTGTATAGCGTTAGTGCAACATCTGTCTATGTTCACAGTTTTGGCAAATCCTTCATTTTCGAGGTGCGCCTTATATTATATGTAAAATCAAACAGCTACCACTGTCATTTACCCTGAATAACAAGAGCGAAGTTCTTTAACTTTCTCAAAATAATTGCGTAAATCAAGAATGAACGCCATTTTACAACATACATATAAAACATATGTATTTCTTAACATAATATATTATTTATATCAACTATGAGATAATAAATCGCTAGTTATGAATATAACGCTGATAACACCGTATTTCTCAATTTTTATCAATCGTTCTAATTTCAGTAAATACGCTGTCTTTTTATGTCACGCCCAATTTAAGAACTGTGAAAATAAAAAGGATGGTCACCCATTATGACCTTTAAATAAATCTTAAAAATAATTTCATGCAAGTAGGTAATTTTGAACTGAATATGCGCCAGAATGGTCTAAAGACTGAAAGTTCTAAACAATGCGTCGTTATGTATTTAAAATAAAAAACTTATAGACTTCATAATTAATTAACAAATAGAAATCTTAATATAGTCGTTTTTGTCAATAAACAAAACAAAGTATGTCGTCTGTTTAACTATACAGTGTGTCCCAAAAAGTTTTATATAAATGGAGAAAAAGTTTATATTACATTTCACAAAAAAATTCTTGATAAAAAGCTCTGCATGACTTGTAGATCCATCAAGAACAACATTTTTAAAACGTTGGCTGGAATACAGGGAAAATCAAAATTACATGTACAGACTGTAGTGATTTTTCCAGATAAAATTCACTTACAGATTGATGCGCTTTGGAATATGTAATAACTGTCAACAAATGTCAAGTGTTACATCAGTATGTGTTTACAATAATTAGAAATGTCTTTAGAATTGATTTTTCCAGATAAAAATTACAAGATATTGTTAATTACTTAGATTATTTATTGACTAAAGACGGCATTTCTAATTATTGTAAACATATACTGAGGTAACACTTAACATTTGTTGACAGTTATTACATATTCCAAAGCGCATTAATCTACAAGTCATGCAGAGCTTTTATCAAGATTTTTTTTTGTGAAATGTAATATAAACTTTTTCCCCATTGCATAAAACTTTTTGGGACACGCTATATGTACGCTTTTGTGAGTAACTGTACATTGGAACGTTCAACAAATCGCAAAGGAATTTTAGAAACATCAAGCTATTATCTAGAAATACCTTCTATCGAAACGTGTCTCTATATATTTTAAAATAATTTCAACCAAAAACCAAATTTCCATAAACTCATTTTTAATTTTTAACCTGCATGAGATTCCACCTTTAATTATTACGTATACTGCATTAGAAAGAGATTTTATTATCATTATAAATTGTATACTTCAATGGCATTTTGTCCTAAAATACAATAACGAATAATCTACACATAAAATTAGACGTATGTAGTTAACAAACCTATTTTTGCAATAACTTCCATTCTTATATACTTCCAGAAATTTTTCTATACTTACGAAGTTTAGCTAAACAATATGGCCCAATTTATAGAACATGGATAGGAAATGTTGCAGCCGTGCACATAACTGATCCAGAATATGTTCAAGTAAGTAAAATTACAAAAGATACATTAAATAGTGATTGAAAAAAATTAACGTACATATTTAGAAAAGAAAAGCCTACTTTTATCCTAGTACCTATAGCTAGAAACATATATATTAAAATATATATTAGAACGCGAATTAAATGTAAAAAAAAAGAAAGTTTTGACTAGAATTGTCGTGAATATTATTTATTCGAACTTATTTTATATTGTTCTTGATTAACTACGAATTAGAATATGAATTACAATATACATATATTAAAGTTTAATCTCAACGATTTGCAAGTACATATTGTATGTATAATTTGTCATGAAAAATTATTTATTTTTAGTTAATTTTGAGTGACTCTACACACATTAGAAAAGGATATGGATACCGGTTTCTCGCACCCTGGTTAGGAGATGGTTTGTTGACCAGTAAAGGTACAGTAATCTTTTAAGCATACCATTCAAATTACTACTTCAGGTTTGACTTCCTGAATAAAAATAGTTTCAATAATTTAGCTAACGATTAAAATTAAATAAGTTAATTATTCCATTATATATTGTGAGAAATAAGAAACGACAGTGATTACTAGCAAAGTGTCATATTAAATTACTATATATCGGATAGCAACAACATGGAAATCATATTCTAGCTTAGATAACGCACAAATTGCAAATCTAATTCAAATACTACATGAATTTAATGCAGTGGTAAACATTTGCACACAATTATATTTTGCCAAAATATATAGTGCTATTTGTTCTGGTAATATAATTGTGTGGTGTATAATAGAATAAAACATTAAAAATGAATCGGTTCCACACATAAGCCTTTCACGGATCTGACAAAGTAGTCTTACATTTTGCAACTTCCGATATGAAATCCTTTACCCACCTTCAGTCTGTATCAGTTAGTAAGACGTCTCACTAGAAAGTTATTGCGTTCTTGATATATTCTGTTTTATGATTCAATGCAAACACTATACGTATATAGATGCATATGCATTCTTCTTATATTCTATATTACTTTTGTATATGGTAGAGGTCCCAAAGCACCTCTTGATAATTTTACTTTCTTAAGTAAAATGACGTACAGGCTGGTACAACCAAGGTGGAGTGGACTATTATAATTAAACGGTGACGAATTGCGAAAACCTTTTTGGAATTTGATTGAGGCCTATATACATGCACTACGTTTTAAAAATATTTTCTTTATACATTCTAATAATAAATGGACGACATTGGAACGTTTTTTCAACTTTAATCGCTTTTCTCTCGGTAACTACGGGTTTTAGACCCAACTATTCTACCAAGTTGTTTATAGAAATTAGCAGAATCGATTGCAATATTTTAATATCGAGTGTCCCATTAAAAAAACATAAGTTTGGTTCGTTACAAGAAAATATTTTTAAAAGGTAGTCTATGTAGGCCTCGCCGATTAATTATAATAGTTCACCCCATCCTGGTTGCACCAGCCTATATACATATATCTATTAGAACATAAACAACTTTGTATTGTATCTTTTCCGAAATCGCAGTGATTGTGAATTGATGCTAGCTTAAGAATACTCGAGTTGCGTCTAAACGTTTCGTAAGTCCTAAATTATTTTTAGGTGAAAAATGGCATCGCCACAGAAAGTTACTAACACCTTCTTTCCACTTCAAAATTTTGGAGAATTTTATGGACATATTTGTAGACAAAAGTAAGTTTCTTATAAAACTTTTAGATAACAAAGCAAATGGAGAACCTTTTAACATATTTCCATACATTACACGATGCGCACTGGATATTATCTGTGGTAACTGTTTTATTTGATGTTCAAATAGAATGATGTGGGTAACATATTTAACATTTGTAGAGACAGCAATGGGAATACAAGTAAATGCTATGACTCAAGAAAAAAATGAATACGTGGACGCAATCTACGGTGTTTGTGAAGAAATTCTACATCGAGTTACAAGGATTTGGTTACATCCGGACTTTATTTATTACAGAACGAGTAGAGGTAAAAAGAACTTACAACATCTGTCGGTACTACACGGCACTACCAACAGAGTTATTCATGAACGAAAACACGTTTTACACCACACACATAATGAAAATAAAGAAATGCACAATCAATTTGGAACAAAAGAACGTAAAGCGTTTTTAGATCTTCTAATTGAAGCTTCTGGTGATGGTACCATATTAACACATCAGCAAATTAGAGAAGAAGTAGATACTTTTCTATTTGAGGTAAGTTTGAACAAGAATCAGGTATGTATTAGTGATGCGAATCGAATATGGTTTTATGTCAAATGATTTGCAATATGTCTTGTATCTGCATAATCACTAAACTCGGCTAAGAAGAGGAAGGTTCGATGCCGTACGGAGAACAACGTGGAGGGGTGAACTGCGTGGCACAGAAACTCGAGCGTTACTGCACTGAAACTTCCTCCGCTCAGCCGAGTCTAGTTATTACTGTTGTTGCAACATTTGTCTAATAATTTCACAATCCTTCATTTTCGAGGTACGCCTTATTTTATATAAAATGAAACAGCTACTACTGTCATTTACCAAGAATAGCAAGAGCGAAGTTCTTTAACTTTTTCAAAGTAATTGCGTAAATCAACACTCAGCGACATCTACTACTTCAACTATACCAAATTCTAGGTATTCTTGAATTCAATGGTATATTGTTTACTTTACTTTCTAAAAATTGTCACTGTTTGACTATACCTGGTTGATCATACAATATATAAAATTCAACATTGTGTAAAACTGTCAGAGAAAAAAGTAGCTATTCATATATTATTCTATTATGCAACATTCAACTGTATGGATAATGATGTTGACACCTCCATTTAAGATCGTTCACCATCCTTTTGTTTTCGTTTGTCCAGTCCGCTCAGCGGTCCATAATCCTAGCCAACACACTTTCTAATTTTCAAAACTTTATTATTCCATCGTTTTGCCCTAATCTCTGCTATTAAAAGTATGCTTTAATTTGCTTTCTTTTTAAAGATATTCAACTTTGGAATTTGGTAGTTCCATGGAAAGTCTTTACATAAATGCTAGTAGTTTGTAAAAGGTTGTTGAATCTGTAATATTTGATCAAGTATTGTCTTCCAAATGTTGTTTCAATCCCATTTCTTCAACTTTTTCGAATGGATAGCCTTTCTGCATGATGAAGGGACTAAATTACATTATTAAACACACTAATGATACTTCCTACAGATGATAATTTCCGAAAAAACTGTACAACTGTACTAATATAAATATGCATCTCAGTTATTTTTTAATAGAATAGTCAAAGGCATGATGGTCGCAGTAGTAGAGTGGTCGTTCTCTGGTAATGGCAGTCCAGAATTGTGGGTACCGAATGCTGACCACGGCGTTGTGGCTCGCTAGTATTGCTTTCCTAACCTAGTACCATTCGTTATTTGAATACAATAAACAGAGCAATATTACTTAAGGCGAGGTGATGTAACAAAGCCTATAAAACAAATCGACTGCTTGTGGTAGTGATTGTATCGATATCAATATGCTGAGATTTTGCTCCCGTTTTATCTTACCGTACATTACCCGTATTGTCAACTCTTCTTAGACAGTGTATTCCTTCGGTGTTGGAAAAACGCAGTTATCATTTCACTCCCTAAAACAAGAAATGGTCAGCGTCTTAAAGATTTAAAACCTATTAGTCCTGTGGCTACTTGGTCGAAAATTCTTGAACGTGTGTTAGATATCCAAATTACAGCCCACATAAATAAATATAACTTGCTGCCGAGTGTTCAGTCGGGATTCCGCGCAGGTTTCAGTTGTACTACAGCTTTGCTTCACATAACTGACGATATCTTATCCGCATCAGTTTAATTACCATGATGATCCTCCTCGACTTCTCCACAGCATTCGATACAGTGAACCATTCAACATTGTTGAATATTTTGTCAGAAATGGGCTTCGACCATAGCGTTTAACATTAATCGCTGCATTTCTATCTCAAAGAACCGAGTATGTTAACATTGACTCTCGAGATTTTTTACCGTTAGAGCTTTCAAGTGGCGTTCCTCAGAGCTGTATTTTAAGTCCAATTATTTTCTCTTTATACACATCATCACTTCTAGATAACCTAAGGTATACGAAGGCTCGCCTATGTATATTTGCGGACAATATCCAATTTTACTACTTGTTTAAGCCGAATGAATGGGAGGCCAGTACTACTAAAACTAATACTGACCTAGCTGCTATTCACCAAACATAATTTGTACACTTCCTGCGCTTAAATCCTGAAAAGTCGCAGGTTTTGATTTTTGGTGATAAAGAGGCCTGCGGTATTCTGAGTAACATAATCAACATTAGAATTAGAGAGAGAAGTTTAGGTTTAATGCTGAACAATACATTTCGTTTTAAAGACCAGATCAGCCGATATATCCAGACTTCCTATGCGAATCTTAAAAAATTGTACCCTTTCCGCTCGGTCTTAAATAGTCATATTAAAAAGACTTTATGTAACACTTATGTCTTGTCCAATGTTACCTACTGTTCGGAAATATATCACCCGCGTCTGGATTGTAGGTACTACCACTATACGAATCCCGAAAATGCGAAACTCTTGTTGTAAGATATATTTACGGTATTAGGAAATTCCAACACATTTCCCATAAGTTAATCGATGCCGGCTGGCTGCACATGAAGAATCGCAGAGAATTGCAAACACTTTCGTTACATCATAAAATTTTACTTACGAAATGTCTGTCTGTCGCTCTTCAAAAGATCATTTTCGTATAATATTTATCACAAATACAACATTTTGCCTCTAATTCTTTAGCAATGCACTATGGTTAAATGTAAACTTCGGCATATGCTTTTCTCCAACACGATAACTTAATTAATTGATATATGTTCTCACATATAGATATTTAATTTCACATTGGTTGTGATGTTTCAAATACTCTATTTATTGTATACACACTACTCTAGTTTCGTGAATGTATCTAGTGGAATCTTGGTAGTTTCTTATTATGTATTTGTTCTCTCTAATCTCTTTAATATAGCACTTAAACTTGAAGCACACAGACTGCTTTAAACGTAAGGTATTTTATAGGCATTTCAACTATCTATTTATTTTTAATCTGTCCTTTCGAAATACACACTGGGTTGGGTAAAGCAGTTCACATGCCACTCGTGTAACTGAATCTCACCCTGAGATTGAGCATTTAATTTGTTTTTCTTTTTTTTTATTACTTTTTTTACTATTAATCATTTATGGGTAGGTACTCACTAATTTGTTTTATGTATACAATATTAATTTGTAACCTGTCATTGAATGCACAATAAAGACATTTATTAAATAAGGTTTTTTCCCGATCAGCCTTCCTTTTGGAAATATCGAGAGAATTTCTCTAAATCTATTGAACTTCTGTCTATAAAATTAATAGTAAGTCATTACTACATGTTGACAGTTGGTATATACTTTGGGTAGTGTTCTTAATTATTAGTGTAAAAAAAGAACAAATTTTGTCAAGAATGCAGTTCGCCAATGAAAAATATGCAGAGATTATTTTTAATTACGGTTTTATAATAATAATAATAATAATAATAATTTATGTATTTATATCTACTACAGACCTTGCTATATACTGTGCGACCCCTGGTATGGAAAAAGGTATACAGAAACAACTTAAGGATAGATACCCTGAACTAGAGCCCGAATACAGGGCACAATAACGTAAATTTCATCAAGGTCACAACGCAGTTTCCGAGCAGATGCGGTCAATCAGCAAGAACCCGATATATCTTCGGAGTGACGCCTGCAGATTGATCAAGTAGACAAGACCCAACTGTTTATAGAAGGAATGGAGGGACTGAGGGACCAGCTGATGATGGAGCAGAGAAAGAGTATATCAATACCAGTACCAGACGGAATATGTTATGAAGAAGCGAGAAAGGTCTTAGAATATGTCTTCTGCCAGACAGATGTGTCAATTACTCTGCACATACCAAAAGCTGCTGCGAGCGCTGACCGGAAGACATTAAGTACAGGCGCGGTACCAAGAATTAAGGAAAAGAAAAAAACAGACATAGGCGCGTGGTCGTAGTCACAGCCAAAGGCAAAGATTACGCCGAGCTGTTGAGGGCAGTTAAGAAAGAAGTCGGCCAAGAAAACCTGGGCGCAGAAGTGAAATTGGTGAGAAGGAGCAAAGAGGGAGATCTACTTCTCATAGTGGATGGGGGCCAGGACGAAGGCACAAAGATGGGTATCCTGATCAAGACGGCAATATCAGACGCACAAGTGGTAACTAAGGGAGGGAAAAAGGAAAAATACTCCACGTCTCGAATATAGACAGAGTGACAACTAAGGAAGAAATCGCGCAAGCAATAGAACAAGTAGTGGGTGAAGCAGGAAAAGCGACAGTAAAATCACTATGGGTCATATTTATAGTCCGTGCTTGAGGTTGTGCCGATGCTTGAGCACGCGATTTTGACAGATTTGTAATGACATTTACGTCAAAATCGCGTGCTCAAGCATCGGCACAAGCTCAAGCACGGACTCCACGATGGTCGCCTTTAATTACGCTCGACGTAAGGAATGCGTTTAACTTCATCCCACAAGAAAAAAATTCTCGAAGAGCTGGATCGGCTGGTAGTGTCACAATATCTTAAGAACTTTATAAGTAGCTATATGGAGGATAGGTCGCTCAGGATAGAACAAGATCTAAATATGTTACTACAGGTATACCGCAGGGGTCGGTGCTGGCGCCGACTCTCTGGAATGTGGTATACGATAGGCTTCCACGAATACAGATGCCGGAAGGTGCGTGGACAGTGGTTTACGGAGACGATCTGGCAGTTGTCATGATTGCTAAAACTAAGGAAGAGCTAGTGAGCAAAGGCGACGAAGCGCTGGAGTCTATCAACAACTGAATGATAAATCACGGGTTAGAACTGGCACCTGGAAAATCAGAGACCCTCATCTTGAAGGGACCTAGAAATAAAGGTGGAGTAAACTTCTACTGCAAAGGAACCGATCGAAGCGGATACGATATCTAGGCCTAGTATTAACTGAAAACTGCAAATTCGGAGAGCATATTAAGGAAGTAACCCTAAAAGCAGAGAAGAAAGTAGCGGCTCTTATGAGAATTACACCAAATATCAAGGGACCCACGAACAAAAGAGAGATGTGGTACAACGTAGTACAATCAATTATGTTATACGGGGCACCGGTATGGCATGATTCTCTGAAAGTACAAAGAAATAAACAGATGATGGTCAGGGTACAACGAAAAGTGCTACTCCGAGTGGCTAGCAGTTTCCGCACAGTATCGGCGAGTGCAGTGCAGGTAGTCACCGCAATGATCCCGATGGAATTAATGGTTGAAGAGAGAACGAGGCTACATCAAAGACGGGACGGTGGAACGAGCGAAGCCAAAAAAAGAAGAACGAGACACCACGTTACGACTATGGCAAAGAAAATGGGAAAATACACAAGAAGTGACCCAATGGACAAAATCTGTGATACCAAGAGTAGAACGATGGGTAAAATGTGCTCACAGGCGAATAGACTACCACCTATCACAAGTACTAACGGGACACGGCTGTTTTGGTGTGTACACCAAGAAAATATTAAAAAGTGCAGACGACAACTGCATCTACTGTGACAAAAGAGACACGGTGAAACACACTTTACTGGATTGCGAACGATGGCAAACGGAGAAATCGTAATTGAACTCGCAGGTTGTCAAGGAAATACAAAGTGGGACAAATATGATAAACCTTACGGTGGAACACAGTAAGGTATATCAGAGACGTAATGTGTAAGAAGGAAAAGAAAACAAGACAGAGAAATTGAGTCAGGTTAGAAAAAGGACAACTCGTATTCCGATGATATGAGTGCAGCGGTTCCAGAGTACGGGCAAGAAGAGGTGGGATGGTTTTTTGTCGGTAAGAATCCGGCACTACTGGCTGCCGATATAGAAGGTCGGGTCCCAGTCGCTATGAAGGTTTTCCCCCATCATAAAAATAATAATAATAATAATAATTTATTTATTGACGATGTTCATTTTTGTCTTGTAGAATACGATTAAAATCGACAAAACTATCTTCATTATCATTTTCAGGAATACCATGCACTCTAAAACAGTTCCTTCAGGAATATTGTTCAAGTTCATCCGCCGTTTTACGCAACATGTTATTATCTTGAGCCATGTCAGCAATTTTATTGATATATTCAACCTCTAAAGAGTCCATTAGATCATTTACATTTTGTTTAATGCTAGTTAAAATGTCAGCAATAAACTTAGGATCACCAATAAGAGAAGTGAATGTTTCTTTTATGATGGCAACTAACTCAACTTTGTCAGCTCTTGTTATACCCATCGCAAAATAAATGAAGAAGAACCGGCTAATTAATAATTTAAAACTATCGTACACTACACAACACAACGTGAGGCGATATAAATCGACGAGTACTAGAAAATAAGTTAATGAAAAAATCGGCCTGCTCCGCACGTGTTCACTCTTCGGCTGACATCGAACGACTTTGTAATGCTTTAGAAATTTGTCGGGAATATCAAAGAAATTTCTGAATAGATATTAACTAGCTCATTGTGTATTTTCCTATACATTTCAAAGACCGCGATTTTCTGGAATTAGTAATAGTCATATAGTAATGTAAATCTACGATACAACTCTGCAAGCGAAGACGAAGTAATGATGCAGTACTTAAACAGAGAAGTGTTGCATCCTTCCAGTATCAGCGTATCCGTCACTTACAGCCGGAAGATAAATACAATGATTAGCACCTTTTCGATGGCTTCTCGAACAGCACAGACAATATACTGACTTTATTTGTTCCATATTGCGGGTCGACGAAGCTACTTTCACCAGAGAAGATGTCACTAATGACAATGAGCCTGTGTGGTCACTACAAAATTCACACACATTTACAAGACATGGTTTCCAACACAGATTTGGAATAAACACATAATGTGGGATTTTCAACGATCATTTATTGCCAATAGAAATCCTGTTGCATCGTTTAAATGCTCCGTCCTACTTGGATAATCAGCTATACGAGTTATTAGCAGATGTTCTAGTTGCATTATGTAATATGATGTGGTATCAACACGATGATAAACCACTATAGAATGCCGTTTAGAATTACTAAACAACTGTTTTAATGGAAGGTATATAAATGGACGCAGTCCAATTCAGTAACCTGCCAGGTCGTGAGATGCACATCCACTGGACATTTACCTCTACAATTCCATAAAATAACTATTTGATTCAGAAATCGCAACGAAGAGCAATTATAAATGCTGCACTTAAAATTGAATATGAACAAGATTTTACTGCAGTTTACAATTCAGTAATTTCACTTGCCATGCTCGAATGACGACTGTCGGTAGACATTTCGAACAAGAATTGTAAATTAATGTAATAGTTCTACTTTCTGTCTAACCGTTACAATGATTAAATAAAAGTTTTCATATGGCCTATCGTTACTTGTTTTGTAAACGTCGATATTTCCAAAACAAATACGATCATTATTTCGCATCTTTGACTTGGAAGTGAATCTCGAAAACGAATTTTCATTTATCGCCTGATATAAATCACCCCGCATAACTAAAAAGGATTGCTCTGTATTAGAGTATTATACTACATTCGGACCTGTGTCTGGTGGTCACGATCAATTGTCTTATGTAAGTGTCCAGATTACAATTGTGAAGTTCGCAAATCCGATGAACCGATCGTCCATATATTAACAAATCACAAGAACAAATCTTGCAAATCATGAACAAGAACACCCCCATTCCCTCCTCAGTCTGAATACAGCTTTAGATTAGCTTTGATATATATTATATTTGTTAACGTATTTTTAACTTTAGGGTCATGACACAACCACTGCTTCCATATGTTGGACAATATTTCTCTTAGGATTACACCCAGAAATACAAGAGAGAGTTTACAATGAAGTATCAGAGATCTTAGGTGAAAAATCTTTAGAGTTGTCGGATTTAGGTGAACTAAACTATCTAGAACGAGTTATTAAAGAATCTTTAAGGTTATATCCAAGCGTAGGATTTATTACCAGATTTGCTTCGCAAGATATTAAAATAGGTAGGTAACTAAACTAATAATTAGAGAGTAGCGAATTTTAATCTTTACCTTACTGCAGTAATTCGCTCAGTAATGTCGTATCGTCAATGTATCTTCAGAATATTTCTTTACATCTATCTTTTAATTAATTTCTTAGTTTACTCTATTACTATATTGACTGTTATACTAGTCGAATAAAAATAGATATACAGTACCTACATATCTTGCACCTATGGTCGGGACTCGGTTTAATCACGAACAGAATTAGCTCGATAACTTAAACCCATAACAATTAGAATGGTACTCTCCCAGACTTTTTTGGAGAAGATTTCATGCTTAACAAAAAAAGTCTTAAAAGTTTTTGTCGTTAAGCCTACGTCTGCAAAGAAAGGGACAACTAGAGTTATTTTTGCGATATTTTCCCTTTTTTGCGAATCCAGCTTTAACCGTATAAGATATCAAGAAAACTTGTACGACTTTTTTGTAGAGCATGAAATTTTCTACAAAATTTCGAGAAGAGCACTATTCTAGTTGTCATGATTTTCAAGTTCTTGAGCTAATTATGTTCATGACTAAGCCAAGCACCGACCATAGGTTCATGATTTGTACAGTATACGTCTCTAGATCGTTAAAAACAACAATAGAATATGACCAAAACTTCCCACTAGTTTTGGTCATCTGTTACTTTATATATAATGATCGATAAAATCGTTTTCGATTAAATACAAAGTATTGTACTTACATTATATGGAGCACCCATAACCCAACAGCCCAATGATAACTATAGTATGACAAAACTGAAATTCACTACTCTCTACTAATAATTAGTAGTAAAGTATTAAATCAAAGTATATGGAGAATATTATATTTTTATAGGGACACGAACTATCCCAACTGGTACATCAGTAGGCATCCATATCTTTGATATTCACAGAAACGAAAAATATTACCCAGAACCGAATAAATTTGACCCTGATCGATTTTTACCTGAAAATACAAAAAGTCGTCACCCTTATGCTTATATTCCATTTAGTGCTGGGCCAAGAAACTGTATAGGTATGTTTATTTGCTAACGCAACATTCCAGATTATTTTTCCCTGCAAAATTTTTATTTGTTATAAATTACGTCACTTAGAGCTACGTGTCTCCTCTCCTTTTAAATTATGAATTTGAAAATATTTAGTAGTAAATATCCGATTACTTATAAATGTATCTTACGCACTCAGTGGAGCACACAAAAACTACACCACGAAAGCTGCAGTGATGAAAAGCGATACAGCTTAAGAAATCACTGCAACTCAGCATCCACCAAACATTAAAAATAAGTAAATAAATAAAGCGCACACTTCGCACTCGAAGACAAGGCTGTATCAGTGGTTGCTGATAGTCAGATCGCCAGTTAAACGGTAATATACTTGCTCAAAACAACAAACAATATGTGTGTAATTGGATTTACAGTAGTAAGATAAAGAAAGGGAATAATGATTGCTGACGCCTGGTCTACTTATACAATCAAGTATACACTACAAGATAACGACATCTTGCTGCGGCAGCAGCCGCGATGGGGTGAGTAAGTATAAATTGCAATTAATCGCTTAAATGCGAGAAGTTCTTTATACTATCTTCATCACGGGTCGATAGCCGCAGTGGTTAGGCAGCTGACTATCGTTGTGGCGAGACGATAAGAGCCGGGTTTCAATTCTCTGAAGGGACGGTGACATTTTTTCAGAGGGTTGATATCCGGATCGACATACCATTCGCTGTTGAGAGCAAAGTGATTAATAGCGCGGCATTATAAAAGGCGATATGATGCTGTCACAAAGCCATTTGAACACAAGTTACACATACAAAACTACACCTTGAGCGTTGCATTGATAGCCAGACAAGTAATACAGCTTACGGAATCAATGCAACTAAGCACCCACCACACATAAAAATGAAACCGTCATCTCAATGTTCTGAAATGTATTAGTATATTTTATCATTTTTCTTGTAAGGTCATATTTTTAGTAAATAAATCATACATGAGTATATATTTCATAGTAATACATACCTACCTAGGGAATAAGAGAGCCGGAATACGAATTTATACTGTCTCCTTGGCATTTTAAAACAACCACAAGATTCTTTACTTTCTAGTCCATCAAAAATAAAAAAATAGGCAATCATATAAAGGATTCAAAAATCTATATTTAAACGTAAAACTATGCAAGAACGCTTATTCCAATTTATTCATCCTATTGTAGGTACCTAATATTGATTGAATTATTTCAGGACAAAAATTTGCCTTATATGAAGAGAAAACTGTTTTAAGTTATATTATAAAAAAATACAAGATTAAATCCATGCAAACTGTTGATACCATACATCCCATTAATGAGCTCATAGTAAGACCAAGCGAAGGACTAATGGTTACTTTGGAGAAAAGAACAACATAACCTTGAAGCAAACTATACAAGATTCATTTGAAATGTCCTAAATGACAACCTGACAGAGAGATTTATTACTTCATCTCAACGCTTGCAATCTGAAGAACAATTTAGATTTATTACAATACGTTGCAGATATAATAATGTTGTTATGTAGAAAAGATAAAATTACTTGTTTGATTAAACAAAATTCATTTCTTGTTAAATTAACTTTCATAATAAATAAATAGTACGAAAATACTCTTATACTTATTTTATTATTATTGTATGTAATTTATATGTAATAATTTCTCGCAGAAGTAAGGACGATTGACCATCCGTAAGGCAGTTTGTAAACGTCTGGTGACGCTTGCGGTATATAGGTACATACGTCTTAGGCTTAGGTACCAGTATTCTGATTGAGCCTCCATTTGCTGTAAAAAATTAATTAACAGCGTGACATTATTTAGAGCAAAATAATATTGTAACAAAGCGATTCAACCACGTTTACACACACAACTTACGCAGCAAATTTTACAGTAAGCAGTTTTCACATGCATAGAATGTAATTTAGGAAGCAGCTGTTTAACATTGGTTTCAGTATTCTGGGCTTTAATGAAATTCCCGAAAAATACATTTTTTACTTTTAGTAATGATTGTTTTCAATTCCTGTTTAATTTAGCACGAAGAACTTCTAAATGTTTTTTTCTAAAAAAATGTTAGGACCGATTATGTTATAATTAAAGACCACAATAATTGGTTCGGTTCCAGCGGCAGTACATCGGGAGCGTTAACGGCGCGCGCCTATCGTACGAGTATGTATGTAGTGAAATATGTAGTTTATAGGCAGTCATCGTACGGTATTGTTGCATGATCATGCATTGCAAGTACCTATCATTCGGTTGTAACGCATTTAAAATGTCGAAAGTTCGTGAAAATGCTTCAACGTGTTTGTTTGATAATAAAGTAAGGTTGTATATTATGTCTGTGTTTTCATTAATTCTAGTATAAAATTTTATATTTCATCTTCAACGAAAAGAAATAGGCTAGAATGTAAAAAATATATGCATTATAACATAACAAATGAATGAAATTAAATACAGAATAGCTAATACATTGTAAAATATTGGAAAACATATTGTGTTCTATTACATATGTAGCTTGTTCGTAATTAAATATAAAGAATATGTATTACAAGTATCTACTTATTTAATAAGTGAAATTGATGAAAAAAACAATATTTGGAAATATTAAAGCGAAAAAATCGTTCTTGGTAGCCACTAAAATTAACTAACTAACTGAATACGACCATTGGCTTCTTTTTCAGAGAGGTAGATCACAGCATCGGCAAGGAGGATGCTATTGGTTATGCAACACAATCACTAGCTTCGTAATATGGGTTGTCTGTGGCAAACCTATTTGAATACGTGCGAATCATGGATTTATATTTGTTGGCCATAGCAATCCATAACCGGGTTTGTGACGGCAAATCTATCTATTAAATTGTCATCAGTGATTGAATTTAGAAGTTTTATAAACAGGTAGATATATACAGAGTGCCCATCAACTAAGTACGCGGAAGTCCAATATCTTGGCTGATGTTCTATAGACGGATATACGTAATATAGAAGTAAGTCGTAAGGACTTATACGTATATGTATCATGCAATGTAGCTGTATAAGACACGTTATTTTCTAGATATAGTGGCGTTGAACTGTATACAGTATGTCCCCGGATTGAGTTTACAAGACGAAAAAAATTTTATTTTTGATTTTACAAAAAAGTGCTAAAGGACCAAATCTGTAATTAGAATTTCAGTACCACTTATCTATGTTCTAAAAAAAATTTTTATTTTTTCGTCGCAGTACATCTATTATTTTTTAATGGTAGGAGCATTCGACTTGAAAATGTCAAACACTAATTTATTTGTCAAAAATAACTTCAAACTGTAATTCTGTAAGTTTTGGTGAAAATGTTAACGTTATCACAAAAAATATATTTAATACAATGTTACGGTATTGGGGAAAAGAGCTATCGTCGTATTGCTGAAGAATTTAATACAAAATTTCCCGAAGTAACTATTTCCCGTATGGGTATAAGGAAGTTGGTGAAAACAATTTTGGAAACTGGTTCTGTTCTGAATAAGAAAAAGAAAATAGTACGTGATGAAGATGATGCTACTACAGTTTTAATTTTGGATTCGATGGCAAGATAATCCTAAACTTTCATTGCGGATTCAAAGAGTTTTGAAGGAACGTATATAAATTATACCCCTATAAACCGATTTTTAATCATACGTTAGAACCGGGAGATGATGAGAAGCGTCTTTATTTTTGCATGTGGATGGGAGATGAAATAATGGAGAGCCAAAATTTTCACAAAAGCATTGTATTTTCCGATGAAGCAACTTTTTTTAGCAATGGTACCGTTTTGTCACAACATGTTCGTTATTGGAGTGATACTAATCCTCACTTTAGAATTGCATCAAAACGTCAATACTTTGTTAAGGTAAACGTGTGGTGTGCTGCTTCTTATCATGGAATAATAGGGCCATATTTTTTTTATGCTAATGTAAATCAGCACAATTATTTGGAAATGTTGAGCAATTTTTTCTGGGATGGTTTAAGTGAACTCCCACTTGCTTATCGACAGAGGATGTATTTTCAACAGGATGGTTGTCCGGCCCACCGTTCGCGCATCGTACCTGCCTGACTCAATCAAAATAATTGGATTGGCTGGAATGGTCCTGTTTTGTGGCCTCCAAGAAGCCCTGACTTAACAATTTTAGATTTTTATTTGCGGGAACGGTTAAAGCAACTAGGCTACATGGACAACTTGCCTAACAATGTGGAAATATTAAAAAATCGCATTAGAGATGCTGTTGCATCCTTGACGCTTGAAGAAATTCGCAACAGTTACAAGGAACTGCGGCTTAGAGTCGAATTGTGTGCTGAAAGGGGTGGCGATTTAATAGAATAGTTTTAAACATTATTGTTTCTAGATTAGTTCTTTTTTCGAAAAAAAAAATTGTAATTCCAAATACGGGTTTGACAGTTTCGTAATTCTAATTACAGATTTGGTCATTTGAAATTAAGCAAAACATTTTATTCCTTTAGCACTTTTTTGTAAAATCAAAAATAATTTTTATTTCGTCTTGTAAACTCAATCCGGGGACATACTGTATATATAGTAAAGAAGAACAATTTATTGTATTATTTATTCAGTATATTCCATAGTTAAATTTATCATAATAACTTCTTTATTTTTGTTAATGCTGTATTACAACTGTTTTGTTTAGAAGTTTAACCAACTTTGTAGTCCAATAATAAAGTTAGCAATAGTGTGCACTTAACTTAGCACATCTGTATACAAAATACGCAAAAAAAAAGAAAAAATACGTGAATTTAATCATAAATATGATATAAAACAAACACAAAATAAATTCCACATTGGAAACTGCCCAGTAACTATTTCTTCTTGTACGAATATTATTCTTTAAAAGAAAAAGCATAAAAGGTCTTATGTGGTCTGTGTTATGGTTTACTTTTCTGGACGTTTATAAATAATACATATTATCTTTTACTTATTTATTACTTTACACAACATAACACATACTTAACGTGTTTTACATGCTTTGTACCGTTCTTTACAAAACGATTATATTAATACAATTAAGCCCAGTAAACAAAAAGTCGTCATCAGGACATCAAATTTCGTATTTTGAAGGCTAAAAGACGTCCTTCAAAGAGGTCCTCAAGAAGAATGTGTGACGTAGCTATATATAGGTATATAAAATAAAGCATGCAGAAAAGTGAATTGATTGTTTAAAAGCTCTTACTTAAAAATATATATACTTATACAAACAGTCCTTTTTGTAAACATGCAGATGCAAAAAATCTCCATATAGGGCGAGCTCAGCATTTTTTTGCTGATTTGCAATAAGTTGGCGGCGCCGCAGTATTTGCATCTTAAAATCTGGGAAAGTGCAATACATTCATGTTTCTACTGAACTTGCTCCAACTATAAACTATAATTGTACAATGAAGGCGTTTTCTTGCACACAGTGCGCATTACCACCGTTGTGCTATCAGTGGAAAACGCAATACCAAAAAATTGGAATGAAATTGTCAATGGAAAATGGTATTTGCGCTTAATGTAGCTAAAAGAACGCGCTTATAGGATTGAAAAGACAATTATCTATTATTCATACATATTTTTGCAAAAATGTCGGTACAGGAATTCAACAGTAACTAAGACTCGTTTTAGAGATTTTCGTTCTTTCTTCAATGAAAGTGGTTGTAATTTAGCACTATTTTTATCTTACCATATCTAATAAAGCTGAGGCAACTTTTAGTCTAAGAAGTTCTAACGTTTGAAATTTATTGAAACTGACTGTACAGTGTGTTGCCGGATAGGTGTCCCAATAGGAAAAACTTTTTTATTATGGATGTATGGAAAAAAACATTCTTCGTAAAAGTTTTTGCTTGATCTGAAATACACAATAGTTGCATTGAACGTAATGCATTGCATATCGTGTTAGGTTAGGCATGTGTTAGGTGAACTACTGTCATACAATTGTTAAAATGTGGACACAAAAGAAGAAAAACTTTATTATGGGTTTATAAAAAATATATTCTTTAACGTTTTTAATTAATACACAAATAATGTTTAACTTTTAAAAATCCTAATAACCTACAATAAGTCCCTTTTAGTAATTATTATCAGAAAAATGTGACTCCAAAATTCACAAAAATGAACTATTTTACGCATTATTATGATATTAATTTAGAAGTCTAGTATTATTTGTGTATTTCAGATCAAGCAAAAACTTTTACAAAGAACATTTTTTCCATACATCCATAAGTTTTTGCTATTGGGACATCTATCTGGCAACACACTGTACAGACCGACCTTTAGTTTTTGTAAATTAGTTAAAAAAATTTCATCAAGAAGTGATACATTATTAATAATACGAGTTTTCAAAATAATTAGTGTAATTTTGAACCAAATTTAAATATATCAAAAACAGTTACTGTATATGCAAAAACAACAAAACGTTAAATGTTTCTCAAAAAATGTAGTAGGTAACTAATTTCATAGTTAAAATAATGTATATACTTTTATATATGATCTATTTTTATTAAAATTATTTTCTAAATATAAAATGAATAAAAAAAAACAATTAGATGTAAAATTTATTCGAAAAATGTATTATTAACACTTAAGCTCGTCTATTAAACGCATTTGTTGCTGGTTGTGTTAACTGTAATCCCGTAATGTTATTAAATTCTAACATCTTCAGCATCTCCTTAGTCTCCGGATCTACTTCGATAATATCATGCTCAAGAGCCGAAACCTCTGGTACATAGTTATCACGTCTTTCACGTTCCTCTTCTTGTAATTTAATTGAGATGCCTCTTACTTGAGAATGGCGCAGACGTTTCATTAAATGTGTGACAAAACCAGCAATCTTATTCCTTAGAGGTTTTGTGGGTATAACTGCAATTTCCTCACATATTCTTTTGTTGGTATGGAAATCAAGGGTTAATCGAGTGTAGTACTTCTCAATAATTACCTTGGATGCTTTCTTCACAGTTTTTGTGCGTACACGACCCATTTCTACAATTTACACAATAATATATGTGATATAAAATAGGATAGAATATATAAGCAAATAAAAATCAAAAAATTTACCTGTTTTCTGATATTTATTTCAAGAGAAGAAACGTGGTTTCCGCAAATTAGTAACCAAAAGAGAGAAATTGGCTACACACTGTTTTAGACAAACCTTTTTCGAACTAATAAACATCAAACTCCCTAGAAAACGAAACTATAAAAAAGCGAACAATATTGTCGTCTTAATTGATTAAAATGATTTACGTGTTCGTGTTATGTATCCTTATACAAATAATTTATGTTTTCTTGAAATATAAGTTGGATACAATACAATTATAAATAAAAGTAGTTTCAGTTAGTTTGGCAATCTGCAAATATGGCGGTGTGGTTGATTTGACATGTATTTGTGATTTAATTGCATTTTACAAAAACTTAAACGAATTTTAAGTATTATACACATTTTAAATGACGTCTGGAAAAGACGCTATGGGGTAAATAAATTACTTATCTTCTGGAATGGTAGTTTTATTTAACTAGAATAATTAATTTTTGTTTGATATAGCTAAATTAGAGTAGCAACATTTTCATTCAATTAGTGGTTTTTTATTGAAGTAACTGATACAACTTTATCTCAGATAATATTGTAAAAATGTATTCAATCATCTAATCTACCTTATCTTGCCCCTCCTCTTTGCATGATACATATTTGTTTATAGATAGATTACATTCTTAATGTTTGTATTCATCCAGGCTGGCTAAATATAGATTTACAGTGTAATTTTTATAATGGATACCATCATGTTTCTTTCTAGTGAGCAACCTATATTTACGTGCAAGGCACATGTTTTCCATATTGATCCGAAAACCAAAAGATCATGGATGCCTGCATCTAGTACAGCTGTCAGTGTATCATTTTTCTATGATTCTACTCGAAGTTTATATCGAATTATCAGTGTGGAAGGTTCAAAAGCTGTAATAAACAGCACTGTTACACCCAACATGACATTCACAAAAACTTCTCAGAAATTTGGACAGTGGTCTGATGTCCGTGCAAATACAGTATATGGCTTAGGTTTTTCTTCAGAATCTGAATTACAGTTGGTAAGTAATTATACATTATCATTTGCTCTCTTGTAATTCGGATCCTTGTTAGTTCATAAATAAATTCAACGAAGTAAAAGAAGCTACAAGAAATGCAATTACTAAAGTAACTACTAATGGTGGTTCTGCTGTTACACCTGTAACAAGTGCAAACGCCAGTCCTATTACTGCTAGAGCTGCTACAGCTTCTAATGAATCAACAGATAATCTTTTGGAACCTCCAGGTATGTTACATGATAAATTAATAACAAGCAGCTAAGTATCCAATTTGTGTCATCAAATACTCATATAGAGTGTACAAAGATATTAATTTATTCGTATATTCCATTACTACATACCTGTTTAATAAAGTACAGGCATACCTCACTCTTTCGACATGTTAGAGACCGAAGCACTGACGAAAGTCAAAACATTGTTTTCATATATGTACAGTCGTGGCCAGATAAATGTAGTACAACCTTAAATTTCACATACACTGGAACGTCGTCTATATCCGCGGTCGGGAAACGTAAACATTCACTTACATCCGCTCAAGAAGGGTCCCCACTCTTATTCCGTTAGCGGAGAGGAAAGGCCGTGTTACGCGCTGATTGGCTCATGTGAATACGTGCACTATGGGGTGGTGGATGCCGAGCGGATATAAATGAGCGCTATGGTGCGGATATGAATTAGGGTGGATATAAGTGAGCGCGGAGATAAGCGAGGTTCCAGTGTATGTTAAAAACTCGACATTTTATTATTGTAAGACGAGCTTTAGCTTAAGCTGCTTGTCATAAAAATCAAATGTCAGATCATACCGAACACAAAGTTACACCATACAAATTAAAAAAAGAACGCTTGTGCTACACTTTATCTGGCCTCGACTGTACATACATACATAAATATATATACAGGGTACGGCACCGAAAACGAAACAGTTTGAATAACTCGAAGGAAATTTTTTTTTATCGCAAAAACAGGTCGATTTTTAATTTAAGGAGGACACCTTTCCAACATGTCCACAACTGTCATACAAAAACAGGTCGATTTTTAATTTAACGGGGACACCTTTCCAACATGTCCACAACTGTCATACGTCATTACCCTCCTGTCCGTCACTTTAACCATTATAATTTAAATAGGAAAGGCACAGAGTAATTTTATGGAGAATTCAGCAGCGTGATTGCTGGTTGCGTTATTTCAGAGCCAGTAGATTAACAGAGTACCGCATTCTAATTCTTGGTCGCCATTTTTAATCCACTTTACTATATACCGGTATACAGGCTAACAACTTGAACTATGAAAGCCTATTGATAGGAGAGGGTCCTGGGAGTTAAAATTAAATATATCCATTTTACTATTGTCAACTTTTTATGACAGGAATGTCAGTGGTTATGTCAAATACTTTACCGAACCATCAAACTATCCTAATGGAATACACAATTAATGAAAAAGTGCAAATTATAAAGTGGTTTTATAATTTGCCATAGTATTTGACATAACCACTGGCATTCCTGTCATACAAACACAATACTAAAATGGATACATTTAATTTTACCTCCCACTACCTTCCCCTATCAATAGGCTTTCGTAGTTGAAGTTGTTATCCTGTATACGCATATTACAAAAATATGCAGACTAACGTCTTATTGCAGTTTATGGCCTCTAAATAATTTATAATATTAGTTAAGACAATTGTTTAAGATTGAAAGCAACATTTAAGCATTTTTGCCAATATAAAATAGCAAAAAAAATTAAATATTTACTTAGTGCATTGGTGTTTTAAGCAAAATGTTGCGACCCAACTTATAGAAAATTGCAAACATATCTTTCTTGGAAATGAAAGTCATGCAAATTAATTAAATAAAAGATCTTTTACATTATATTTTTTATTAAAAGCATATAGTACAATACAGCTTCAATTATTTGCACATAACAATCATATTAATAATAACTTCAGAAAAGTAACATAATCTACTGGATCTGCGTTATTTTTGATTTTAGCGCCCTCTAGCAGGATAAAAAACGGTTACTTATTCCAAAGTGTGACACAACTTCAATCACGCTGCTGAATTCTGCTTATAATTTCCTTTTCAATGAGGTATCACACTTAGTGCTTTCCCTATTTAAATTGTAATGGTTAAAGTGATGGAAGGGAGGGGAATGACGTATGACAGTTGTGGACATGTTGGAAAGGTGTTCCCTTTAAATTAAAAATCGACTTGTTTTTGCGTTTTTTCAAAAAAAATTCTCACTCGAGTTATTCAATCTGTTTCGTTTTCGGTGCCGCATTCTGTATATTTATATACATTAATTTATCTGTATGAAACATTTATTATATCGAGAGAGCGAGATCGTTTGAACTCGTTTGGCAGCTCTGGTTCGTGAATATCCCTAACCTGCCACCAAATATGCAAGTTATGAAGTTCGCTTATCTATGTCAGGTATGCCAAATCCGTTCAAACAATCTCGCTCTCCCTGTATTAACACGAATAAATAAATAGACATAATAAATTAACATAGTTTTAAAAATAGAGGAAGTTAAAATGCAAATAGAAATAAACACTATATATTTCAGTATAACAAACACATTTTGTAACATACAGGATTGCTGATATGTATGGGAACAGTCGATTATTGGGTAAAATATACGAGAAATCGGAAAAAGTTAAATACAAAAGTTTTGGGGTTTTTTAAATACTTATTAGTTAGTAATAATTTTAAGTATACAGGGTCGGTGGTAAAGTCGTCCCCTTTAGCATTCGACTCTCGCCAAGCCCGCTGACTATTGACCAGCGAGAGGTCCATACATTGCATGGTACCTGTTATAGACATCCCAAGAACTTGCCTCATGCAAACTATCAGCTAGCACTATCGATCCTCCATTTCAAATCTAGCATATACACACCCCGCCTTGTAAAAGTGCATTAATATCGCCGATTCTAACAACGTACTGCCCCATCGTTTCGATTGTAATCACTGCCGTTCAAGGCTTAAACACTCCATTACAGTAGCGTACAAATGTACAACTCGCTGACTCAAGTTCTGTATTGGTATAACTATTATTTACTCATGGTAGGGTTTTTGTTAACGTGCATTTGAAATATACAGCATGTGCTTGTAAATTCTATGCAACGTTGTATCCTAGAAAACACGGATTGTAGAAAATAAGGAAAAAAGTACGGGCGTAATTGCAGTCTTATCCTTTATGACTACCGAGATACCCCGCAAATACAAACCCGGACAATCTGTACGTGTGCAGCATCTTGCTGAAACTTGATGTTCAGGTTTTATTATTCCTAAAAGGTACAAGCAACAATGTTCACTAAACTAGACTTTTGGGCAAGATAAATGGCGTGCAATAACCGATATTAAGGATGTATAGTTGGTTTCATATAAAACTAGGATAGAAAATATTCCATAGTCTAACTAATATTTAAATACTTTTATTATGTGTCAATGGGGCTGACGGAATGACAATTACATAATTGTTTTTTGTTTTTAATAGATATAAATGTCATTCTTCAACCAAAAACCGTCAAAATATAAAGGTAAAACTGGTGAAACTCGTTAAAAATACAAAAATGACCTGTGATCCGTCTTATATTTATGTGAAACCTACTGTATATATTTTATTAAACAATAAGTACGACCTATATGAATTGAAATGGATAATGGATACTTATTGCAAGCACAAAGCAAGCCAACATAACATAAAGGGGAACATAATCATTAAGATAGCACCACATTTGTTTTGTCACGTCTTACTACTTTTTCCGATGTTCTTCATTAGCGACTATCGCTCGAAAACTATCATAGCTAGAACTCTCTTCGGGACTTTTTTTGTAGAACATTTTATCCTCAGTAAATAAACTGTGCCACTAAGGAACGGACCATAAAATACACTGTGCTATCGACAATAATACTGATGCGCAGGTGAAAGTCAAAGTGGAATCCGGACGGCTAGACGCTAGTAATTTGTTCGGACGCCTGATTCTGACGAGCGCAAGTAACAGCGATTTTTCTTGCAACAAATCTTATATATTATCTATTTACCTACAAATTGAATATTGTATCCTGCACTCGATTTGACGAAATATTTTTTGTGTAGATGCTTTAGACAATCTAAATCTCTATAAAAATTCACTCATCGTCCTATATTGTGAAATCATTCGTTTTACGATGAGAAAATCGAGGTCGCCTTGCTGCTTCAACAATAGCAATATCATCTCCAACGTCTAGCATTTTCGGTCATGAACATCAAAAATTTCTTGTATGTACTACTACAATTTGTATGAAATAATAGGATAAATGCAAATGAAGTGTCATTGGTTTATGCAATTAATATATATATGTTTTGACCTTTATGTACTTATCTTTCAATTTCTGAAGTATTTCTACTTGTAGGTCAGTGAAACAGCAAATTAATTTACTAATTTATTCCAGAACATATAAAATTATTGGTTTATGCCAAAGTTAGTGTACCTATGTTAGCTTCTATGTACTTAACACAAATGATAGTTTATTTCTTAAGCAAACCACAAACCGTTTAAATTCGACAATGTCATACATCATGATGACACTTCTTTGGTCTCTAGCAGCTTTTTTTGTTACAAAAAGTAGTCATGTCATACCTTGTGAGTGTGAGTAGCCAAACGTCTCCAATCTTACAAGGAAATTTGTAGTTAGTATACCCAACTATGATAAATCCTGAATTCTGGCTGATGATGTGTGGAATTTGATTACAAATGAATATTTTTTATAAAGATACCGAACTTTTGTACTATTACTACTGGATGTTCCTATTTTGTTGGAAATACGCATACGTGAATATAAATTGAATAATTTACTGTAATATTTAACGTCAATATAAATATTGATATTCTTTTAAATCCAGATATATTTGCATTTGTAAGCCAATAATACAGGAATAAAGTAAAAATCAATTTACGCACTTAATTATGTTTTTCTTAAAAATATATTTCAGTGGAAGAAATTGACATACGTGTCCAATAAATATACAGTTAGTCACAAAATGATTCGGCTTAAAAATATATTTCTAATAGAATAATGCTTTGTATAATTGTCTTTAACTTGGCTGGAAATCGTTTAATTGTATTAATATATATACTTTGTTCAGATGAAATTATATTTAATATTTGCTGTTACGGGTTTATATACATACAACATATCTGAAAAAAATTTATAACTAGAATTCAATAGAACATAAACTTAACAAAAGTATTTCCTAACAAACTCACAAAATGATTCGGTTTTCTCATAATAGTTCATAACTACCAAAAATAAAATTTCACTAGTACCTCATATGACCTTTCGCATCAATGACACATTTCAAACGATTTTTCATCGATTTAACTAATTTTTGTATTTTGGTCAACAGTGTTCCATTCTTCTATCAAAGCTTTCTTCAATTCTGTATTACCAACACCTAGTTTTCTGCGCTTTTTCTCAAGTTATTTTTTAAATATCCAAATAAATGACTTGATTCATCTTGCTATCAACAAAAACAAGTTCTCCGACCCCTGATGCCGCCATACATCCCCATACCATTACAATTCCACCACCGTATTTCACTATAGGTATTTATCTTTTAATTCCTGATTTATTCCCACTTAGAGGTCAATAAAACAATAAATAATTAAATACCAACAATAAATAATTAAATACCAATTTATTCCAATAAATAAATTGGTATTTAATTATTTATTGTTTTATTGACCTCTAAGTGGGAATAAATCAGGAATTAAAAGATAAGTACAAAAAGGTCAAAAAATACATATATTAACTATAGGTATTAAGTGCTTTGCCTGTAATTCTATATTTTTCTTTCGTCAGACCCTCTGACTATCGGAAGCAAAAATATTGAATTTACATTCATCCGCAAATATAACATTGTCCCAAGACGTATCTGGTTTGTCGAAGTACTGTTTGGTGAACTGATGACTAATATTTTTCTTACTAGTAAAGACCGTTAGATATTAGTATATATCTTACCGTTTCTGCGCTTGCAGATTTCGATAAATCGGCATTTATTGTTCGACTAACTTTAGGTGCACTTATACTCACTTGCACTCATATTTAAAAAAATAACTTGAGAAAAAGCACAGAAAAACTAGGTGTTGGTAATACAATTGTTTATTACCAAGACAATGACCCTAAACATAAAGCGTTTAGGAATAAATTTTGGCTGTTATACAACTGCCCCGAAGCGTTAGATACTCCAGCATAATCGCCGGTTTTAAATCCCATTGAGCACCTTTGGGCGATATTAAAAAGAGAAATATAAAAAAAAAACATTGCATGACTAATAAAACAGAATTGAAGAAAGGTTTGATAGAAGAATGGAACACTATTGACCAAAATACTACACAAAAATTAGTTCAATCGATGAAAAATCGTTTGAAATGTGTCATTGATGCGAAAGGAGGTCATACGGAGGTTGATAGGATTGATGTGTACCGTGGCTCTATTTTGCAGCGTATTGTATTATTTTGTTTTAAAAATGTTGAAAAAAAAACAAAATTGACAATGCAATACAGAACTGTTGCACGCTTTTCAGTGAATGTTAACCCTATTTTTGCATGCATTAAAAATAATGTTACGTTAAATATCCACCGGATTATGATAGAAAGAAGTCGTATGCAAAATATAAAGGAGATAAACTGAAGGAGCTAAATATCATAGACAAATCACCCTAAAACATATCTTAACGATATGTTCATATTGAATTAGAGCATGGATATGTGGTAGAATATTTTAAAGTAGACGTTGTATGGATTCGACTAAATGTATATGTTACTGATATTTTTCTCTTAATACCTAAAAACGATGCTTCTAAGAGATCAAGAGTTTTGTAAATGGAGCTTTGGTAACGATCTTAAGTCGATATTCACAGTTCGACGTTTAGTATTGTATGAATTAGGTAGAATATACGTAATTTTACTAACCTATCTACAAAAATTCCATCTACAAAACTGATATAATTAACAGCTTCTAATGCAAATAATATTTATTTAGTAAAATACCACTTAAAATATATAATATTTTAGGTAGTGCTGCAATGCCTTTAACTCCAAATTCAATTAAACCTGAGGATGAAGTGCCACATCTGAGGAGTCATTCCGTATCCACATTACAAAGTAATGAAAGCCCCAGTCATCAAGCAAAAGGTGATAAAAGCCCTTATACACTAGGGTCAACCAATGCAAATCCAGTAGACATGCAATTAAAATACGAAAATGATCGATTGAAATTAGCTCTTGCACAAAGGTAAGATTTTTCTAGTAATTGGTTAGTTAAGGTTACCGCTACACTAAACCACGTGATACTTAATTCTTAAACTTACATTATACCTTCTCCAAGAATATCACAAAAATTACTATATACTAATGCTGTTTATAAAGACGTTTTTGCTACAACATACAAAATCAGAATGGCTGGAATGAATATGGTAAAATTTTTTGAATATGATGAATTAAGCTTTTTAAAAACATTAAAAAATAACTGACCGAAAGAAATTACAGAAGCAACTATGACGCTACTGACATATTTCTGTCAAATCAAATTCATAAAAAGTCACTTCTTTTCCTATTTGGTGGGAAAAGATGGTGTATTTGTTTTATAGTCTTCGCGATCCTCATCAAAAAATAAAGTACTCGCCTGTATATCATGATATCAACGTAATATACATTTTTAAAGTGTGTATATTTTCAATAAGTAACAGACATTTATTTTTACATTGGGATGACACTTAAGGCGGCTTATCATGTTCGTGGATTTCTCTAAAATTGTATAGTAAAATTTTTCAACATTTTCGTTAAACATTACGCGAAATAATGTAGATGAGAACTTAGTAGCTTTGTACACAGTAATCCGTCTATAAATCAGACAACAAACCAAGCAGTATTGAGTAGCTGGTTGCATAAAGCGTACCTCTCCTTTCCTCCGAACAGCCCCATCCTATTGTACTAAGGTATGTATTTTTATATTGAGCTCAGTATGTATTTGTCAGTGATATATGTAAATTATTACAGCGATTACTATTTAACAGTTCAGTGTGACTCAATATCCGGGTATTTTGGAAATATTTTTAACCAATTTTGTAGTTTCTATAGATGTCAACTTTGTCAGAATATGTAATACAAAATGAATGCTATAGGATATAAAGAAATTAGCTATAAATGCAAGACTGTTGTTTTTGCAGCATACAGCAAATTGCTTAAAGTTGTGGTCATAACTAAACATGACAAATTCGGTACATATTCCAGCAGCGTACACATGCCATTTTGCACTGTGCGGTTCCTATTGACAGAAGCTCTGATAATTCTAATCTCTTTACCTGCATTGTTAATTAATGTACATATGTGTACGTAATGCATTAAAGCTAACGTGTTAAAAGAAATTCTCGTCGTTTCTCGTGAATTACGCTGACGAATGACTTTCGCATTTGACAGACACTGGTGGGAATGTGGGAATTTTCTCTTTGACATTTGCAAACGTACAATAGGAAATGAGCATGATACAGTTGTTCAGCTTGTCTATAATTTTTTCGACACTAACCGTAGATCAATATCATGTTCACGTATTGATCAAAGGTAAATAACGTCGGCATTTTTTCCAAAAATATTCAATTCTTTGGAAACTAATCGGAATATTAATAGACTAACAAAAAATGCAAAAACTAACAAAAAAGTTTATTTACATAATATAAACAGATAAACAAGTATACCAATGATGATAATGATTTATTGTTGTGTATCTATGCAAATTGCATGACAATTTACACGTTTACCATGGATGAGTCTCAATTCAGTCCATAACAGCATTTACTGAAATAATGAAACTCAATCTGCTGCTTTGAAGGTTATGACACGACGATGAACAATTCATGAAATAGAAATTGTATTGATTCAAAGTTGCGTTCTTGACCAATACCAAACGTAGTCCCTTCACTTGAGCCGTGTCTTCTTATTCTCTTATGTTCAGCAATTATTGATTGACATATTTCTTTGGAAATTTGAAAGGTATCTCTGAGTTTTTGCCGTTATTTTGACAAATGCATTACTTATCTGAACTTATTTAAACCAAAACTAACTATTTTCATGTAATCCGTTGAGTTAGAAATCTGTTACTATGGAACTAGATCAACGTGAACGTATCTCTTATGCCACTATCTGTTTTATAAAAGAATTATATGTAAATCGCTAACATAACTTTCACAAACAGACCTGTTTCGTATACTAATTTTATTGTAATTAAATTTATAATACAAATATGTATTTGTAGTAATCTACCAATGTAAATAATCAAGAACATATCACATTTATTTACATTTGATTAGTTTATCTTAGTAATGTCCACTATCTCCATACCCACTAACGCCTCCATATCCGCCAGTTCCTCCCCCGTGCGTAGGTGTACCAACTTTATGAACGACGGCATTAAATCCATTATGACCATCTGCTTGATATTCCACAATGCGAGTAGTTCCATCAGCTTCTTTAACTGAGTATGTGCCTCTCACATGATCACCATCGCGTTCTTCACTATGCTGCTTCTCATCACCTGTATGTGGATCGTTTACAGCATAATTGAAGTTGTATTTGGGGTAGGCCTGAAAAATAGTAAATTAGTTTAAAATAATTAAACAACGCAGATCTTCCTATATACAAAAAAATATTTTACAAAGAGGTATCATCAAGTATTCAATGTGCTGAAATGATTAATATAACCTATTGATAAATCAAATGTCGCCCAGATGTAAAAACTTTGAATACATGTTATAAGTATGTATAACAAATAAGTTAAATCTTTTAAAAAGCAGAAAACTACGAAATGAAAATTGGTACCTATTTGCTGTTAACAAAAAGAGTACCGGTAATCTATTTTTGAAACATATGAAAAAATTAGGGAAGGCGTTCAGGAAATTTAATTACGTAAATTTTGTGATTTTTGAAAAGAACAGCTCGTGGAAGGTTATATTTATGCTCATACCATAAAATAATGAACTGAAAGCTGAAGATGTTAGTGAAAAGCTTAACGGTATGATTGAAATAAACAATGCAGCAAACAACAAAAAAGGAGACAGCATAACAAAGTCAATATCACAAACGTTCACTCTACTACAAGTGGATAGAACTACAACTTCTATTTCTGCTTTAGAAATATTTTGAATGGTATTTCCTATTTTCACAATCAATTTTTTACGGGCAGTGGGTCGCTTTGTAAAAATAAGATATTTTATTCGTCTCTACAAATAAAAATCTAAACAAGTCAATTTTGGGGTCCTAGGTGGCCATGGAAATAAACTGGCGTGTTCTATCCACCTTTCAAGATCCATAAAATTACGAACCTTTACGGAAATGGATAGCACACTCATCATATTGAAAAACATATTGGTGCGAATTGCTAGCGACATCTATGTTCTATTTACAGTTCCTTAACGCCCTCTAGCTGTGGCAGAAACAATATTAAACAATTTGAATCAGTAGCTAGTAGGCTTAGGAAAATCCATAATAGTCTATTTTCTTGGCCGCCAAACATTTCACGCACTACTCCTTTAAAAATTACAACATTTACGTATTTAAATTTTCTTAGAGCCCTCTAGTGGTGATGAACAAAATACTATTAAGCAGTTTGAATCACTAAATGTAGACCAAGGAAAATTCTTTCTAATAAGACCAAATTTGCTTAATTTCGTTTAAGGAAAACAGAATAATTTAAATTTATTGAAGAAAGTCTTACCATTCATACGTATCTCAAGATATCTTCGGATAAGTAGAAGATAGCGATACCTGGTCTTCGCTAATTTGTTGCTAATTTAGTCTACATTTTTAATCTCTAGTCAAAATGTATGTTTCCATTTAATACTTTCGATAAAAACAACAGTTCCTGAAAAAATTACACATCGTCCTCTAGCACGCACGTTACCTATTAGATTGGCTTGAATTTATAAGCATTAGGTTGGAGGAGTAGTGCTGTTTCGAACGAGACTAAGTTTGCAAAATTCGGTTCAACAGAACCGGAATTATAAGCGTTGCTGATCTCTCTTCCCTTATTTGGCAAAATATAAATTGTCCAGTGGAAAATATGCCGAATTTTTAGAAGATTTTAATGTTTGTGGTAGACCTTAAGCTGGTAAATTTTGTATAAAATAAGAATTTAAATTTTTGGTGTACAGTTGCGCCATCTAGCAGTCATCCTATACTTTCCTAAATTATTTCCAGATATTTCTCGAAGCTGTACTATAAACGACCGCCATTCTTAGTTAGTCACCCGGTACATGTATGGGTTTCCAAGTAAATAATGATATAAATGGTTGCAGAATATTATAATTATTTCCGATCACGAAGTAGGAAAAATACGCGTATAAGAAAATTCCTTTGCTAAAGTAGTGTTAAAAATTCGGAAAGCGTATGTGATGTATTTATAACCGCATTCACTTCCTTGCTTGAAGCCAGCGGAATATCTTACTGCATATAGTAATATGTTTTATAGGTATAACTTTCCATTTTCTCCACTGCATAATGTGATGCAGTGGATGCTTACAATACTCGTGTCGATTTTCGGTAGTGAACTCTAATGATAATAATCGAGTGATAACCGCATTGATCGTAATAAACGACGATTTCACTACACTATAGTACACACATAATATATACTTGAGGTTACATGAGATTACTAAAAATTTGCGCGAATGAAATATGTTTTATTAAGCGTCAATAAAAGTATTTAGATTACAATTTGAATTGCTTCAAACCGTGTCTTAATATCTCAAGTAACAGAAAAGTTACGGCAAATAAAAGTAATTAGGAGATTTCAGTTTTTCTTCAGTATTAAACAAATAAAGCATGACAAAATTTGAAAACCGATTCTTAGTGAGCTTTTGAATATACACCTTTTTGCTAATTTAACCGTCTCTCTATGTCTTCAAATAAAAAAGTTACCCATGTTATCCCTACGTAATCCGGGCATCCTGTATATATAAAAACAAAATACAAATTAATAAAATAACAAACAGGTTAAACAAAAACAATATAAGCAGCAACTGAACAAGCAACACTAGAAACAAAAGCACAAATTATCAGGAATAGAACTAGAATGTCTTCTATCAACTACCTTGTAACTAGAAATCTAGTAATTAAAAAGAAAAATCTGTCTTCAATGTTAAACAACGTGTTTATTTTACAGTGTTAGTACATTTTTTAGTTTGTAAAACTGTTCACGATATACTACTTGAATGGATGAAATTATTGTATATACTAAACACATTCCTGATAAAACCATTACAAATGCATATACTTTTAGATTACCATTAATTAAGAAATTTAGTTTACATACTACAAATATTTTGTTAGAAATATTGTAAAATTCTTTCTTTACATTCACACAAACTTTATAAGTTTATTGTTACTAAAATCCATACAGCTTCTAGTAAACATTTTAACGCTCTCGTATATCTAACAACATCAACACTGCATAACAGTTATATTTACTTTAGCGAATTCGTCAACTGACAGAAATATGACGTAAAACATGGTTCCTAAATTAACAGCAGCAGTTGCAATTAAAGCAGAAATGCGATACCATTTGTTTTTCTTTAATGTTTCACACGAAAAATAGAAAATTTCTGTGGTTACTATTCGCATCACAGAATTATGTTCTGATGAAACCAATTGTTATGTATCTCTATAATCATGCCTGCATGTCTTGCAGCAGCTTTTCTTTATATTCAATATCAATTCCAAACATTTCCAAAAATAAGTGCATTGTGTTAGATTTTTATGAATAAGTTTTATAATCACATAAAAGGTTATTACTACACAGAACGCTGATATTGGGGCCTGATTAAAGCTCGCTTTGACATCTTTGCCGTTTAAAAACTATCAAAACAAGTCAACTTTCAACTTAACGGATGCGATACCTAATCAGACCCATCCATTGTAATGGATGTGTAGCCGTAAAAACTCCATGTACTACTTACATATTATTAGCTTCAGTTATTATAGATATCCGACATCAGCTTTTAATATACTCGTAATTAAAAATATTGGTAGGAATATGCGTATGAAGACGAATTAAAAAAAAACATTTAAAAGAATTAATGAGCCAATGCATGCTCCATTTTATACGTACAGTAATACTAATTATGAAATTTTTTTATCTTTAAATGTAACGTACCATTTTATAGAGATAAGACGATGCACAAAGTATGTACGTATGTAAAATGAGCACATGTAGAGATGTGTCGTAAAATATTAGTTTACTACAGTTTTGAATGCTGTATTAAACCTGTCGTAATACACGGATATTATCCTAGCCACTTCTAAGGCATCTTAAAAATCTTCTAAATCTTAATGACATAATCCAAAAATAACAAAATTTTATTTTTGATAAGTTTAATATGTAATTTTATATTTCTTACTTTCTTAATATTTCGATAACTTTTCTCTTTAATGTACTACTTCTTTAACACCGTTATGCAAGAAAAAACACTTTCTCAAATTCTCTCATAAAAATTTGATTTACTAAAAATCGAGATTGTTTGTGAACTTTTTTAATATGCCGTTAATGTATACCTACATAATAATACAAAAATTTTTGTTTATATTCGCACAACCACGAATATTAATTATGGACAACTTACTAATTACAAACGAAAGCACCTCACGCATATTCATAATCGGCAGTTACGATTAAATACGTCGGTAAATTGTATGGTAGCATTTAACAAAATGAAGTAAACCGGTATATCATTAGTATTTAACATTACTCCGTTACATGCGCGATTTGATCTTTCCTACGATCTCAGATATTTTGCGTGTTTCTATTAAGCAGCTTCCGAGTAACATTTTCAGTTTATAAATCTCTTGTATTGTACGTACACACATTTTCTGCTTCCTTCAGTTAAATAAAATCAAACATAAAACTATTTTTAATTTTGCAATCATTACTTTTGAAGTTATAGCAAAAATTAAAAATACAAAAATATTTTTTTGCAATAAAGCTCTGACGACATCATTGAAATTATCTTATAACCAGTTACTTTCAAATACTTTTTCTCTGTCATATGTTTATTAGTTTCATAGGATGTGAGGTTACTATTGTTTAAACTTCTTTTATGCAGTTCGATCTTTTACCAACCAATCTCTTAACCTTGTTGCAGAATTTGTGTTTATTTTGTAATACATTGCCTATTTTCTAGATCTCTCCTCCTTTATTTTTGCATCATATTTTTCTTTAACAGATCAATTTTTGTTTGCATATTTGTTCCACCAATTTATTTGCCTTTAGTCGATACATTTTGTAAGGCATTTCTAATTCTTAATTCTCTTTAATTTTCTATTTATCTTTTGTCGTCACCTCTTTGATAGTTCTTAGATACTTCATCTAACACTCTTATAGCTTACTTTTTCTGTTAATAGTCAATGCTCTATATATGCACTATATATAATTTTAATACTTCCTCTTTACTAATAAATTTCATATTCATTGCATCTTATTTCTGCGCCCGGTTTCAGCAATTACTACTAAATATTCAAATTCCTTGACTTCTAATTATCTCTTAGAACATTCGTTTGTTAATATCCTATTGACTTTACTTCGATTTATCGATTTTTATTGATACACTTCTTCCATTAGCATCTCGTCTTAAACTCCTGAATGATATAATTGTTTGTTTCCAATCCGTTTGTTTGACGATCTCGTCTCAATCTTTAATTATATCGACTCTAAAGCCACGAGACAACGTCGAACTTCGAACGAACTTCGTCCCACATAATTTACATTATTTTCTTTTTCGTATTAAGTTTATAATCTTTGTCTTCAATTTGTCAATTCTTTCAAACTTTCGTTCTAGATACGGAGTAAATATACCATAAAATTATCGAATAACGCTTAGAGCCTAGGATAGCCAGTGTTGTGTGAAGAACAGATAATATATGATATGCCCTATTAACATCTATGTCCAGACGCAGTTTCCCTAGTTCTTGCTGTACTGCAGATAAAAGTAAAAACTTGGGACATATTTTGGTTTTTTTTGTATCTATGGTAGGTGCTAGTGTAGAAATAGTGGGACAGTTGTTTATATTCATTTTAATTCGAAAAGTAACTGTAAAATGTAAAAATGAGTAAAGCATCCTTGATAACAATAAATCAGCTACTTCGAGAATGTGACGAGCATTGCACAGACAATGTAAGAGATTTGTCGAACATTAAACTATTCCAGAAACAAATTAGAAAATAAAAACCAAAAGAAACCTCTCTTAAACCAACCACGGAGTAAAATAAAATTATTCGGCAAATAAATTAAAAGAATCTCAGATATAAACCCATAAAACCAGATTTCATGCTTTATTCGGTGCTTTAGTCCTTGTGATCATCTCCATTAGTGTGGTTTGTGTGGATGTATTGTAGCATTGAAGCTACATGTTTCGAAATTAAACGGCATAAAAAGACTACGATTTGCAACGACACTCAAGAGAACTTTCCTATTATTAGTATGTATTACGGATATTTTAAAGTAAGGATAGTAAACTTGGCCTGCGGAAACACGTATGTATGATTTTCCATCAAAGATTTGACTTCAAATATATTATTAAAATGCGACGAAGGAAATATTCCTTTATATTATATTTACAATCTCCGGAATACACCGAATATCCTAGAATAATTTAGAGCATAAGGACAACAACCCTGAGCATATTTCGGGAAAACAAAAACAGTAATCTAACTTACGTTATACACATTTTAAATTTAATTTTCCGTAAAGTTTTTAAATATATCTTATTATATTAAATAAGTATTTCCTTTTCATTCATTTAGTTGGAGAAACAAATTGGAGAGTGAAAAGATGGTGGAAATAATTCTAAACAAACTGTTTTTATAAGAAAAGCTAATAAAGATATTAAAAGATATTTAAAATTTAAATTTATTAAGCGCTCAATTTTACGAAACAACGTCTACGTTTCACTTACATTATAATCTTTTCCACTATCATCGCCTCCACCATATCCACCATAAGCATCTCCGCCCCCATTGTAGCCACCATCTAATCCTGCGTAACTGCCTCCAAGCTCGCCGCCTCCTATATAACCTGCCTTAACCAAGGCGAATAATAATGCAGCGGAGGTCGCAATCTAGAAAAAAAATGAGAGATTATAAGATGATCTTTATATTATATTATATGTTATATATGATGCACATTTTCTAGAAGTATGTATATTTTTGAAACACGTGTGTAGTAACACAAAAAACTCACTTGAAGAACACTGTTCATATTTATTGTTTCGTCCAAAAATAATAATTTTAAATAGAGTACGGAGTGTGATGGAGGTGGAACTGATGATTCCCGCTTCATAGAATCTCTTTTATACAGTATACACCACCCACCTTGAAAAGCAATCATTTCAATGGTTTTAAGTACCCCCTAACTTATGGCCAGTATCTTCATTAATAGACTTTCTCTTCAATATTTTTACGGCAAGCTCCTTATTTTGATTGCAATTTTACAAAGTGTAACTAGAGCAGTTTGCCTATGAAAAAAGCATTTGCATTTGCTAACACATTTTGTAATATTAATGATTTAAATTTTGAAATAATTTTACTTATATTTTGCATAAACACTATAAACAATACTTAAGCGAACGCGGTTTCAGATCTAAATTCTTCATGCATGCAAATTAGAGTATATTGCAACAAGATTCAAAGGATTAGATGTTACTAACCATAAATAAGTATTATCACAAGTGTATGATGATGTTCATTAAAAAAATGTTTCCGTACACAACAATTAAGATGCGTCGTATTATCTTAGAGAAATACATATTCCTAATATCTTTAAATTTAATTTTAAAATTACGTACGACATTTTTTTAGATCAATGCAACCAGATGTGTGTAACGCATACGGTACATAGCAAAAGGTTAACCCTAATATCAATTATGCAGTGCAATATATACGGTACTAAAATAAGAAATCTAACAAAAGTATTTCTACCCGTGTCGGAATTAAAGGATAATTGTGTATCGTCATGGTGTCGAAATTCAGAGAAAAATCAGATTATCATAAACACATTACAATAAATTGATAGATGCGCCTACGATGTCAGCGTTATGTATTGATATGGTCAGGCATATATCAAACTTTACAGCATTGATTACTGAGTGGTTTACAACGCTTGACATCGTTTATAGATTAAAGGTTTTATCATAAATTTCTATATTTTGCACTGTAGAGCATTTATTAAAACAATGGAGTAAAACAAACAATAATCACACTAGTCAACACGATAACTGATTTAACAATCTCACATAGGGTATCACGTCACATTTTCAAAATAATATTTTTATCTGTTTTCACTAAGCTTAACGTAAAATTTGAAATTAAAAAGTATTGTAACAAGCTCGAGCAATAGGAAAAGAAAACAACTGTTTTAAATACTTAAGGGATAAGTTTTTAAAGCCGTTGATGCAAAAGTGCATCTTCTTAAAGAAAAATTAATAATATGAAGTGCTTTGAACTATTGAGGGGCCAAACTTTTACAAAAGAAAATAAAGGGTCAAAAATACTGAGAACTGAGGAAAAATTAAATAGCGCGCGCCGAAATTAGCAACTCATTCAGAAATCTTCAAACATTAAGAATCCTTTTATTTTTATTGATCTTTGCGTAATAAGAGATTATTGGTTACAACTACGGAAAGTATCGTAACGTCTGTTATTTCTCATCATAGTTTGCTATGAAAACAAAGCACGGCACTACATTCATCTAGGTACTCTGCTTTAATATTTAAACATTTTTACGTAACTGTGCGCTAAACTAGAGTTACAGGACGGTCGATCAACCGTAGTGGAGCAGAGTACTTTTCACGGTCATAGTTCTTATTGAGATATCGAGATGTATATAGGTTATCGTCTATAATAAAACGTTTTAATTTAATACGCATATGGCCTGCATCGTTTTTTTGACGGCTGTAGTTATACATGTTTGAAGTTTAATTAATATTTAAAACAACCATTGATCTGACACTGGTACAAGATTGAGAGCATTGTTTTAATTTCAAAATGCAATGGTTTCAAAACTTGCTCGTCGGCCAAACCTATGGCTTCGCCCACACGCGCTTATTCAATGCTAGTGGATACATCTTTGTGCCTTTTTGTTACGACTTATGTTTAATGAGTTTCTCTCATTCTTTTTAACATATATCTTCAATAATTCTTCCACACCCAGCCCACGTTTCCCCTCTCCCCCTGCAGTGTATTTTATTTTCTGACAAATTACTTTATATACTCTTAATTTCAATTCCTTTCCCTCTATTGTTCCCACATTTTTTAAATAAAATATGTGCTTATTTCGATACATGCTCACATGGTCAATTTGTGTCAAGTGATTCACGATCCTCTTTTTTTGCTTCTTTTCTTAATATTTCAAATTTTCATATTTTTAATTTTACTAATTTTACTTTTCCTAACTCACCTTTTCTTTGTTTTATGTATTATCCATCTTGCGAATTTACTACATTAATGAAGCGTAAGTTTTCTAGCAATCATCGTTAGATTTGATCATTTAACATCAGTAAAGATATTAATGTACAATATATAGCTCGAGAGGAATAGGAAAGAAACCACCAACAATACTGGAGCGGATATTAAACTTAATAGATACTACAAAAAGGAAGCAATTACCACCAACGTAAAATGTGATTGTAAAAATGTCAGTAAACAAATGGTAATATCATAAAATTAATCCAGTTGAAGATATTATTAAAGAAATTATAATCTTGTTTTAGGTCGCTAAATAACCTAAACTTTTACTTTTATTCTAACAATAAGTGTCAAAAAGTAAAGTAAGTGGGCGATGACGCCACCTTAAAAGAATAAGTACTTAATTGTAAAATTATTCATATGTCAAGAAACATTCACGTAATTACTAACATTTGATAAATGGCTTAAATAAAATAGAGACCAATTAAATAAAACCATACAATAAAAATTAATGACGTTATTACATAGTCTACTGTGGCAGAGAAGCGTAAAATTAAGCTTGTTGAGAAAATTAATTGACATATCATTTCCTTTTTTTAAGAATGGAATATATTATTAAAACTAATATCTACAAAATATACGGAATTACGTAAGGAAAGAAACAATTAGAATTTTGTTAAGTTTGAGTAGTACACTGGAAAATTGCGAGAATGAATTAATATGTATCACAATTATTAGTTCTGTTTGGTAGTAGTACGATAATGGATTATACAGTAGTGATTAATGGTAATAACGAGAGTGGACCAATTCGGAGCGAAAGCAGAGGCGTGACTAACGAATTGGTTCCCGCGTGCCCCATGGGCACAGAATAAACAGAAAGAACAAAAGCCTTAAAATTGATATCATGGTTTTTGTGCGCATGACTGGCAGACGCCATTTCTAAAATATGTCCAAATATTCCTGGAATGTTGTTTACATGTTTATTGTTTGTTTGAAGGTGTTTGGAGGTTAGTTCTTAGTTGTGAGTTTAGTGATTTTGTGATGTGTACATTTTACCTACTTGGTTTATGTAATTATCCTAATTATAGTAAAGCATAATTAAATATTATAGTTATTTCTAGTAACTGCGAAATTTGTTGTTTGATTCTTGTTTAAAACCTTAAATATCTATTTTTATATATAATTATCTAATACTCTATGTACCTACTTCGAACATATTTAACCTAGATGCTTGAAATGAAATTCAAACTTTTCCGCTAACATTCTTGGACATATTTTCAAAATGGTACCAATAGCCTCAAGGTCACTCAGAATCGACATTAAAACATCAAAGGTTCCGACAAACTTGTCCTTTCTGTTTATTCTGTGCCAACATACGATTACTTAGTATGTTATCCACGGTCATCGTGTGTGCACGTATAATAGGAAAGTGTATTACGCCTTTGCTTTTGCTCCGAATTGGACCACTCTAGTAATAACTAACTTAATAATGCTATATATATTATCTTTGCATGAGCGATATCTGAAAAAATAGTGCATAAATGATAACTTAGTGGTTTTTAAGTCAAATACTAAGAGTCCAAGATAACGTGTCGTGGAGGAGGTATTCGAAACAGTAAGAGAACAGTAGATATGTGTGCGATTATGTGGGCAAAATATTAATTATTGGAAAAAATTATGATTTATTCTTCATAATTCGCTTTAGTTCTGTTTTTATTTAAAAAAATAGCCAACGTTGTATTTAATTATAGACACTATATTTGATTTTCACATTTTTGGATACCTTACAGAAAATCATATTTAGTGATAAATACCGTGATTATTTTTTTTATAAATTTATGGAATACCCTACATACGTATTATTACAAATTGAAAATCTTTATCCTATGACCTATCTTACACTTGTAATTCATGAACTACAATGAGTTAATTGTTGACGCGTGTAATACAGGAATTTATCCAACTTAAAAATTCATAAATTAATTTATGAACAAATTCATGAAGTAGAGCACGTTCTAAAAATTGACAATTTTCTCCTGACAGTCAGTAACTTTGCTATTTTTCAATTCAATATCAACCCATTGTGCTGACCAAGGATGAGCACTTCCGTATTTATATTATAAGGTCTGTAAATTATGTTTGTTTGTGCTTAGCTGTGTTATTCTCTTTTCATCAAATACATTAAAGTGTTCTCGCCTCTACTGTTGTAGGGACCTACAAATTGTATTATGCTTTGGGTCTTGAATTAGTGTTTACGTTTCGCGACCGCGGATATAAACGAGGTTCCAGTGTAATCATCTTTCGAGGATGCATAAACGTCTCGATAGACTACTGGAACAAACAGACATTATTGATTTCGAAACGATGCTATATGTTTTGCACATTGCTAAGAAAACGCAACGAAATAATTAATTTAACGCTTACAGAGATCGAATCGTGGAAAAAGATATTATTTTCCTAATTGTTTCTTTTATCATTTGAACTAGCAACAACAATTATTACTAGAGTAACTCCTTTTATTTTGTTGCGCTATTTCCTTGCATTTATCGTGGATAAGGAACAAGAACCTCAAATAGCGTAACAAGTAAACAAGATTCAAGTTTATCAAATGTAACGAAAGTTAATGCAGTTTAAATTTTAGTGATACGATTGGTCATAATGAAATTCATGGATTTTTTTATTATTTGCTTGTTAAATGCAAAATGTATGTTTACCATCAACTAATTTATGTACAACATTCACAGATTAATCCACTAATTAATTGACAAATATAAAACGGATTGTATAAAGATTCTAATTAGTATCCGGCTTGAATTTTTATCTCCAATATTTTGTCGATATTAATTTATAAAAAAAAGGGTACTTTGCATCTGTTTCCTAAGAAAATTAAAATAATTTAGATTTAAAAAAGTAAATACTAAACCGTGTGTGGACAGTTGCCTAATTTCAACTGTACGAAACTGCTTTTCCAATGACATAGTGTAGTAAAATATTAGCACCAGTTAGCACTAATCGCAATCACGAAAGAAGAACCCTGCGTCACAAATTACCGCGTCTAGTAACAACATACATTTGTAAAATTATTAGTCGAGATACTTTAAAAGATCAAAATAACAACATAAATGTATGTCATTCGTCCATAACATATCGGTAGGACAGACGTTTCATTAATCTGGTGTAGTTAGTAATGTACAGGACAAAGATAGAAATATCACCAAAATGAGATTTCTATACCAACTACATAGAGCCACACTTCGAAACGTAATTTGATTAACATTGTTTTACCGGATGTCGAATTTTAAATAGGTTATATTTGTAATCTATCACTTGCATTACAACTGACCTTATAGTTTGACCATATACAGGGTCGCTGATATGTATGGAAACGGTCGATTATACAAAAGTTTTAGGGTAAAATATACGAGATACCGGAAAAAGTTAAATTAGAAAAGTTTTAGGGTATTTAAATGCTTATTCGTTAATAATAATTTTAGGTATCTAAGTAGGTCTAAAAATGTCATAGCACCTTATAAAATAGGGTAAACCTTAATTTTACAATTAAAGTCGTGGCAAAAAATCGTCAAAGTTACATTTTTTTTAAAATGGAACCACCTGTATACAGGTGGTTCCGTTTAAAAAATTTAAGATAATTCACCAACCCTATCTTGAAATTTTTTAGTAAAAACTGTAAAAACCCTAAAACTTTTGTATTTAACTTTTTCCAACCGTATATTTTACCCAGTAATCGATCTTTGAAAATATTGCTTAAATATAAATTAGAAATCAAAACGGGATAGGCTAAGCAACGCACTATTAAAAATGTCATACGCACCGAGATAGAAATACAGAAAGGTATCTTCCTCCTTTGCGTAGTACCTTCCGTCCGTTGATGTTTTCGGTAAATTTTAACACGGGCAGAATACAAAACGCTCCATATAGGAGTATTATATATATGAGTTTGACACTCCGTTATGTGTGCGCCATTAGATTTTTGAAATACTACCGGAAGTACGATATCTAATATTACAGAAGTACCGATTTGATTCGTACGTAATTTGTTGATGACTCAGGGCTCTTCTTTCGTGATTCCGATAGTAATAGACATACCATATTACATCTAAATATGTAATATGTAGTTCACTCATAGCGCTAACCTGCTTAGCTAACCCGACTAATGATTAACTTTAGTTGTACATATTTTAACAAAAACAGAAAATTGTATCCTTTGTCTTAGAAATATCAATAAATTCCTTAGGAGAAAATTGTAAGAACAAGCTTTACTTCTGTATTTCAAAATTATTTTCAAATGTATGGAATATTCATCAGCGTAGAATCCAAGTTTCATTTTTCTAAGAAATCCTGTATAACGTATATCATATGTAAATACAAAGAATATAAAGTTGTACAGATCTATTAAATTATTCTCATACGTTTTTCACACTGATCCAATTTAAGTTTACAAAGTGCAATTCGTTTAAAATTCAAAGAAATATATACGGGGCGAGTCAAAACTCAAAGACACAATTTTTCTAATCCTAATCCCGTTAATATTAATTATTCTTTCGATACTAAAAACACTTGTTTTAACATTTCACAAATTAACTGATCTAAAATAAATTTTTATGGTTGGCTTGTAAAATTTTGAAAGAATAACACTTTGTTATTAAATTCAATCTACATCCAAAACATATAATTAAAATAATAAGTTAAAAGTACTGCGGTTTAAAGTATACAAAGGCTGAATTATTTTCTTATAAAACTGACTATATTTTCTGAAATACCTTCTTGAGACCTGCACTATACAATCTTACATTTTTGGAATGGTAAAAGCAGACGAATTCATACATATGTATGTACAGGGTGGGCCACTTAAAATGATGCACTAAAATTACGGCCAAGCTAAATAAAAATTTAAAAATCCGACTAGGTAAACTTATACTGTTCGATGAGGAGCACATTTTAATAACAATGTAAATTTTATAACCTTCACTATGACGTCACGCCGAAATCAATTGCATTTTATTAAATAGCACATGTATGTTTTCTGACACTGTATTGTAAGAAGATGGTATTTCTAACACATCACAATCACTTATTAAATATTTTATACAACTGTATTTGTAATAACAAAGAATGAAATTTGATTATTTAAATTTCGCGGTTTCGAAGTTTCAAGCTTAGTTGACCGAAATTTTACGTAACACATGTTAATGTGTATGACATTTGTTAGATTTGACTTAAATCGCTACATAATTCTGCCATTTGCTTATCTTTTTAAAGTGTAACTTGCTAAATTTGAAATATGAAGCGTAAACTATGAAATTTAATAATAACTATTTGAATATAATTCCCATACAAGTACTATTTGCGCAACAAAATGACTAAAATATTGTGTTTATAAAAGTCTGGGGAGTTGTATCCCGCAGTATACGAGCTCATACCGTCAGCGGCAAATGTTTTTGCACTTGCCGATGCAGATTTAATGCAAGTTGGTTAATAAGTCAAACACTCAGCACCAAATTATTGTTTCTACATAAGTTTCAACATTAAAATTTCCATGCTGTCAGTAATGCAGTAAGTTTGTAAAACTATTAATTCAATCAAGTGTAATATAATTATTAAGCAAATCTAACAAACATTTTAGCTGAAATAAGGTTACTAATAGAAGTAAAAAAAGAATACACCGTCAAACATATAAGACACTAGACAGAAAAGATACAACGAATAATTAATTTTGAATGTTTGTCAGTTGCCAAGTGACATCTAATGACAGCCCAATTCAAATTTTACGTTTTACGCAAATAAATTTTGAAGCGCGCAAATATTGTTATTTAATATTTGCGCGCTTCAAAATTTGAAATATTGGCGGCAATTTCAAAAAGTTGTTGATTTCATTTGTTATTAAAATCGATCATATTTTATACAGTTATACGTTAAAAAATTAGCTGTTTCAGAAATTTACAATAAAAATACCACATTCCATTTAAATAATAATAATAAAATTGATTTCGGTATGACGTCATGATGGATGGTATATAATCCACGTTTCTATTAAAATGTACTTCCCTTAGAACTCTATAACTTTACCTGGTCCGATTTTAAATTTCTTATTTAGTTTGGCCATAATTTCAATGCATCGTTTTAAGTGGCCCACCCTGTATATGAAATACTCTATAAGATATTTCGTTGAAGGAGAACACCACTTTGATTCGACATTGCGTTGTGGAACATCTCGTACATTCGAAAGTAATTTTAAAATAATGAATGATCCTATATATTCCATTGCGAAAACATCCTTCACTAAAATGTTATAATATCTTAAATTGTAGTAACACCGGTAATAATACCGGTATTTCACTGAAATTTGCCTTTTATTTAAATGGAAAAAAATAGTTCTTAAGTTACGCCGATAAATCATACATACATCTAAAAAAAATTGAGACACACCAATTGTTTATTAATTACATTAATACTTGTTGTTGTATACTAAGTAGTTAAAAAAGACGATGTCGTTGATTAGTAATCGTTTCATTTCAGAGAGCATATGTACACAAGCTGGCACCAATTCCTTGCGTAATCTTAATGTATAACATCGTTTTAACGTTCATCGAAGCGTATCAAATTGCTCCTAGTTTTTCTTTATTTGTGTTATCTTTTTCTGGACCGGAAAGAAATCTGTATACGTAAGGATGCTTTCCCGTTGTAGTAGGAGCATTACCGTCAATACCATCTTGTAAACCCTTTCTCTTCGATGTTGTGAAAATTGTTGCCGAACGAACTTTACATTTTTACATTACTTCAGTTATAATTACTTCCATTTTTCGTTTAGATTTCAACACTAAAGAACATTGCGTTATTATATATAATCATACATTTGGCAATAAGTCTCATACCTGAAAAACTAAGTGTAATTATAAAACATACTTTATTTTATTTTTATTTCTATTTAAATAAGACGTATTGCATTATTATTACTTTTTATAATTTACTTTTATACATGTGCTATCTATTTATTATTCTATAACCAAATTAGTGAAAGTTATTGGAATTATGGACTTATGTTTGCGAATTACGTTTATTGAAACTGAAATATTTGAGAAACAACAATGTCTAAAATGGCTATTGTGACAGTAGTCAAACAAGTAAGAAATGAGGCTTTGCTATTTCTTTGTGCTTGAGAATTTTAATAAATTTTTGCGTGGTTGCTGTCACGTTTCTGAATATATCTGATAGTATGACTGTATCCGAATAGTATCTTAGTAGTTATCTTAAAATATTTTACAATACACTGTGTTATTTTAGTCAGATAAAATTTTGTTGTTTGTGATATCTTGTACACAACATTTTGCTGGACCTAACTCGTGGGCATTGCGATTATTATACATACCTAATTACAACAGTTCTGCTTAAACATATCGTTCAATCAATCTTATGTTATAATTAAACAGATACAATAACTTCTGACTTATTATAATTTTAGGACACAACAATATCAGGAAGCTATGAATTCCGCGTAAGAGGCAAAAACAGTAATTACTCTCTAGATTTATTGCACGCTTTAATTTAATGCAAAAAATATAACAGCTTTAGTTTTGCAATCATTCTGGTACTTGTACAATATACATAGTTCATATTCAATAGTTAATACGAATACAAGAATGTTGAAATTTGTTGAGAGGCATGAAACTATTTGCGAATGATTCAATCCACACGGTAACTAATAATTCGCTTACAAATACCGGGTGCGCCATTAGTGTGTCCGTGGAGTTTGGCTTGAAAACTAACAAAGATAGGAAAATAAAACTTTCCATGCGTATATTGGTGTATGCCACAGCGCATATTGTAAAATTATTTCCAAATAATAATAATAATAATAATATGTATTAGTTCTTGCGACCAAACAGTTGGTATAGAACAAGTCAATAATATATGTAATAAGACAAAACAACAAATAAATTGTACAGTAGTAAATTAAGTAGATAACAAACTAATATTTAGCAGACAAACAAACAGATAAACAAGAAAGTAGACACTGCACATTACATATTATTTAATTGTGAATGTTCGTGTGTCACTCTCGAAGTCATTGAAAGAGTAATAGCATCTGGCAATCAATAACTTCTTTAGTTGTAATTTGTACTTCGGTAGTAGTAGATCTTTGATATCTTTAGATATTTTATTAAATGCAATTATAGCTAGATACTGTGGGCTTTTTTTATAGAGTAATAATAATAGAAATATACAGGCTGTTACAAATTCCCGCAACCTCCTTAATTTTTTTAATTTAAATGGATTGCTATGTTTTTTAGTAAATATTTTAATAGCCACCTAAATTACCTTTGCAAGATATCCAATTATGTGCACTTCTTACAAGTTTAACTTATGTTGGAATTTTTTTCAAAATTTTTACAGTTGCAGCATTTGACATTTTAAGACGTAGGCTGAAGCTGGGTATCATGGTTCACGTTATTCTTTGGATATCAACTTTAACTAACACTTTATATCTTTCTAAATGGTGTAATGTAAAAATATATACAGGGTGTTAAATAAGTCGTGTCACAATTAGCGAAATTCAAATGCTTCTTTCTCATTTTTTTAAATAGAACGAATATTTTTCAATATTCTCATCAAATTTCCTTGTAAAATCTCCTTCAAAATGGTACTAATATCATAATACTTATCTACCGTATTTTTCAAGATAATACAATTTTATAGAAATATCTATTATTCAGTATTGAGTACATTTAACATAGATTATAATATACATAATAGAAATCATTATTATATTAATTTTTTGATTTATTAATAGTAAATTAATGTTAAAATTCAAATGATGCTTGCATGTCTCCATTCTGTTCTATGCACAACCATCTAGTATAGACTGTGTTACAGTTTCAAACATATTGTTCACGTTCAAGTAAAAAAAGCATTTGTTATATATTGCTTCATGTTTTTAGGGGTTGTGGGGGATGTCATGTAAGTGTTTTTTATAGTAGATCACAGAAAAAATCACAAGGGGTGGTGTACCGCGGTGGTCAACTTATTGGATCTTCTTTCCCAATCTACACAAGTATTAGTAAATACCCTATCTAGATGCGCTCTTGCAGCAGCTCTGTAATGTGTGGTTGCATTATCGTGTTGGTACCACTATCTGCCCGTGAAATTACGTGATATGCCTTCAAACAGTACAGATAAATTATTTTATAGAAAATCTATAAATTTCACAATTTGAAGTATTGTCATAAAAGTATGAAGCTACAACGCCATTTCCTCAAATGCCTTCCCAAATATTAGTATTCCATTTGTGTTGATATAAAATGGGTTGCACAAAATGAGGTTACTTGTATGATGGTACTACCATTTTTTTCTATTAGTTCTTTCAGAATTAGCAAATGTTGCTTCATCGATGAAAAGTACATAATCTAGATAATGTTGATCTTGACGTAATCGTAAAAGCAGCCATTCACAATTCATAATAAATAATTCTTTTCAAAATTGGTTTGTAGTAAGCCTTGGTAAACATTAATTTTCTGAGGGTGAAACTTATATTTTGTTTATAATTCGTCTCGTGCAAGTGGTTGTTATTCTATGGTATTTCGAAATTGCTCTTGTCGACACACAATATTCATAATTATTTAATTATCTTTCATAACAGATTGTTTCTTTCGCTCGCAACTGTAGCCAACTTTATAATTATTAATGTGATATCACACAAGAGCTGCGTTAAAGTGTTGTATTTTAGGTGCACTATTTGAAGTAGTTATGAAAGTTTAAATACAGCATCGGTTCAAATTATTGAATATTATTAAAGCGCAGTAACATACACCAACAATTAAGTGACATTAGTGACGGCTATGAAAATCAACGCCATCTATGACAGGGACTACTCGAACTGCTCTAGTATACCTGTCACTATTAATCTGCTTTCCCTAAATAGGTATATCAAGATTTATAGCAATTTAAATATATAATTTGAAAATGTATAAATTTTATTCGAGCAATTAACAATTAAAAAAATTAACAAACACGGTTCGAAGCAAACCTTCTGAAGATTTTCGCCTCTAACTTGGTTTGCTCGTCGAGTTATCATGACCTTCTGGCACGCCGTACTCACATTTTCCTCCTGTCACTTACATTATTAGAGAAACATCGCATTAGTAGATTTTGTGTTTGTTGTACTTTTATTTTACTTTATTTTGTGTTTAGTTTAATTTTGTCTTTTATATATAGGGTTATTCACGGAACTGATTCGTTAGAACTTTTCGCTGTTCTTGAAATCCGACAATTCTGAACACTTGTTGTTACGAATAGTTCACGTAGTTCGGAAGTTCACGTCAACTTTCTTAATTTAAATAGCATTGTATATTTTTTATGAGTTTTTAGATCGCTTATGCAATTCTGCATCAAAACTTGTTAAGGCACCTTATACCCAAAATTAGGTATTTGTGAGTTATTCATTTTTTTCAAATGTACGGCCAACTGCAACGTTATGTTAAAAATTCTGTATTTCTGGCACCATTGTAGGCGAATACTTGATATTTGACATGTTACTAGCTGAAATACAGCGCAAAATATCTACGCCTTCAAAATTATGGCTATATATACAAGGCTGTCCAAAATTAACGTTCATTTCAACTAAGTTCACATCGATGAAAGTCGCTTTTTTAATGGAACACCTACAGGGCGGAGCACATTTCGTGTTACAGAGAAATAGCACTCAAACTATGAATCATATCGAAAAATGTTTCAGACAAAAGTTTCAGTGTTCGGGAAGGCGGTCACACTGGGCTACACCCAGTTTTTTGATCGGTGTAGGCGTAGAAGCTACGTCGATGTCAACTCCAATTTATTTTTTAAATGGAACCATGTATTTTCTTTTCAATAACAGTATTACGGATTTTAAGACTAATTCAGCGACCAAGGTCATTCTAGTCACGCAAAGTATGAAAATAGTCGAAAAATCGAAAAATATCGGAATAATCAGCATCAAAGGATCCACTAACTTAGGTTTTGGTCTACCTACAGAAGATGCTCGAAGTGACCACCCTTCGCTTGTAAGCAGTGGTTAATTCTCGGAGGAAACAACCGTTTAACGTTAGCCAACATTTGCGGTACATGCTCGGCGTATTCTTTCTCTCATGTCGTCAGGCGTGGTAGGTGCTTCCGCCATTACGTGTCCTTTGACAAAACCCCAGAAAAAGTAATCCATTAGTGTTAGATCTGGCGAACGAGGTGGCCAAGCAACAGTAGCGCCTCGTCCTATTCATTTCAATCCATTCGATTTTTTCGACTATTTTCATACTTTGCGTGACTATAATGACCTTGTGTTGTAGGTCGCTGAATTCGTCTTAAAATCCGTAATAATGTTATTGAAAAGAAAATACATGGTTCCATTTAAAAAATTGGGGTTAACATTGACGTAGCTTGTACGCCTACACTTGATCGGTGTAGGCGTACACGCTACGTCATACTGGGTAGCCCAGTATGATCGCCTTCCCGAACACTGAAACTTTTGTTTGAAACATTTTTCGATATGATTAATCGTTTGAGTGCTATTGCTCTGTAACACTTTATGTGCCCCACCCTATATATGTTATTATATTTTTGTATACACTTAATAATTCTCTATCATTAGACATATTAGCTCGTATTTTTACGGTTTTCGAGTTATTAGTGATTCGCTGGTGATAGTCTGAAAAATACACCTTTTTAATGCTGTGAGGTTATTCGGTTTCCATTTAATTCTGTAAATAAAATCGTAAACATAAGTTACCGCTGTTTCAAACTAATGAATGCACCATGAATATGCTGTTCAAAGTCCTCTTTCAAACGGGTGCAGGATTATTCGGATAGGTTAAATAGTAACGGAAATATTAACCTTTAAACATTGACAAATACAACCTTGGCCAAATGTGTTAGACACCCTCATAAAACCCCATTATTATAAGTATTATTACACTTCCAAGAAAATGAGTATTGAATTTATACTTAATTTACATATTTACTGCTTACTTTGTGACAATAGGTAAGAAGGCAGCAATCTTTCGATTTTAAATATTAGTGTATTGTCGACGCGCTTGGAGAGAGGTATGTGTTAGGAGTTTAAAACCAGGATATTTTGTGTTGGATACTTTCATTTTTCTGTATTGAACTTAATTTAGTGAAACACTGCCAAAAGTTTGCGAATTAACCAAAGAACGTGCGCAAACAGTTCTACTGAAGACACAAAGTAAGACTTTAATCGCTATAGCGAGAATAATGAAGAATTCGCGATGTGCGGTTCGTACCACCCTGCAACGATATGAATAGTGGATCGTCAACAAATCGACCAAAAAGCGGGCGGAAACACCTTTCGAACCTATGAAAGTAAAGGGTGTCTAACACATTTGGCCAAGGTTGTAGATGGTTTTTCCTCTTCCTTATTCTGACAGATATGAAGAAATGTCACCAAAGGGGAAATTATTTGGTAATAAATGGGCTTTCAACTGATATCAAAGTTATAGCTCATTCTATAATTTTGTGAGACAACAGGAACGGTCAAATCTGGAACTTGAAAATAATTTCCACCAATTTCTCTTCACCACTTTTACTATCAAAACATTTTCCCGCATAATCTAGGACAAATAGTTTCCGAGATAAAGCCGTTAGTGATCTACCCTGTGCAAAACTATCTTTTTAATGCAAAAAATTACTAATTATCTAATTCGTATTTTACAATGACATATGTTACATGACAACATGTTATAATGTTTCAGTTCTGCAAATGCAAGAAAGTGGGAAATCGAATTGGCAACACTAAAAAGTAATAATGCACGTTTAACTAGTGCCCTTCAAGAGAGTACCGCGAATGTCGAGGAATGGAAAAGACAATTACATACATATAAGGAAGAAAATTTGCGGATGAAAACTAAATACCAACTAGACCTCGAGAACAGTAAAGGTAAAAACCAGTGTTATATATCAAATTACATTCGTTGTAAGTATGTAATACTTAATCTTGATAACCTGTTGGATCAGTTGAACTATTATAAAACTCTTGTGCAAGTGGTTAACATATGGTAAATGAGCTCCTATGCACATCAAAACATTATGAAGCTTTGTATAGATATACAAGCAACTACTTCTTATTTGATAAAATTAAAAGCAACAGTTGTAATGTTGCGTATACATTACTAGGAAAAGAAGCGAAAGTTATCTACTACAATTTTCTTTCAATAAATAAACGGCATCGCAGTATATTCGTCGCTGTAATCATGTGTTTACTGTTATTACTCAACTTCCGTTGAAAAATAAAAATGTATGTCAATTCAATTAACAATGAAAGTGTTGGTTTTATTTGATATGTAGAGATGAATTCGGGAAAAACCAAAATATCTCGGAAGACTAAAATCTCTTTAGAAAGAAACACTTTCTGTCATTCTTAACAATACTGCCAATATATCTACTTAATCGTTTCTACGCCCTTTCATCTTACAGCACTCCTGCTCGATTTCATATTGTGACGTTTTATTGTCGACAACAAAAAAATTGTAAATAAAATGTCCAAATAATGCCTTAATAAATCTATACACCGACGCTTGTAGCTATTGCAATACGCGGAGAAAATTAAAAATATCTATGTTATATGGCCTTTGTCCAGAAATTTTAAGTCGCAAATAAAATATACTATACTAAATTTCAAAATTAACCCACCACTCGGTTTCTATGTCATTTTTCGTACCGTTAGAAATTCTTAAGTAACACAATATATCCTTGATGACTTATGTATGTTATGAAACACGAAAACATCAAACAAACGCTGCCTAAGAATGTGGCACTTTCTTGTGCAAGCTTGTTGAGACGATTGTAAATTAAGTTAAAAGTACGTTATCGTTGTTTTTGATTTCTTCAGCAGATAATTTTAGTCATTTGAGTTTACATTAGTAATTGCTCGAGATAATTTACGTGTTTACAGTTTAATTACGAAAATATGAATCAACCACGTTTGTTAGAACAGCAACTTTATTAGAAGTAAGAAGAAATATATGTTATATCTGTAGTTTTCTATTGTATCACACTCTAAAAACTACGGCAATCTAGAGAAAGAAGCACAAGTCTGAATGACAAATGTTTTTTCCGCTATACAGCTTTTAGAAACAGAAGTACAACCAGAGCTTCGCAATTAACTCAAGCGTTAGATATGGTAATATTCAGTCTTGTTGTTAAAAGAAATATTAAGAAAGCAGGAATCTCTAGCAGAAACACTGCAATTAGATTATTACTCACACCAGCACATAAAGTAGCGAGATTAAGATTGAACCGTCAACTTATTCTGGTTTCATCTTTAAACAAACATTCTTCCAGTTTTGTAACATTACTAGTACAGTTTGTTTAAGCAAAGAAGTTCTACGCATACGATTACAGCTCAATACATGTATCGATACCTGTATTGGTATAGAGTATTCAAATGTGCTCATGAGGTCTCGATGATGCTAGAGTATTGTGCCGCAAGGTCGCCAGGCGTTAAGTCCCTGAATATCAATTAACGAAGGATTTGAACTAGGCAATATGTCTTCCAAAAATGTTTATCCTGGTAATAATATTGTTGTTCGAATAAATATATAAAAAATTGTTGTAACATGATTAATTTCCCACCAACGGACTATAACGTGCACGGAAAAATACACGACAAAAACTCATTTTTATTAAATACCTGGGTGTACAGCATACAGACACGTGGTTTCAATTTATCCTTTAATTACGATATAAAACAGTAAAATAACGAATTTTAGTTTATCACAAATGACCTATAACTACCACATGTGCAATTTTAGTTAATTAATTTACAGTTTATCGCGCTAAAACGCTATTCAATAGACGCACAAACATACATGTGATCTCGTTTGACGTTATACATATATTTTTCTTAATATTAGATACATGTTGATTTCAACAGCACGTATTTGCCGTAGAAGTAATATTATAGACCCACGCAATTGTCGTTTTGTTTTTTCCGAAGCTAACGATCTGAACGTACATACTATGACCGTCAATATCATCTCCAATAACATCAGTTTAAACAAATTAATTTAGATACGTTAATATGTATACATATTATAAATGAATGATAAAATACCAATACCGCATACCATGTCATCATAATAAATACTATTACACATCATTTTGTTACATTCATTATATATCTATTTTGTTAGGAGGTGGAGACATCGCAGATGAACTTAGAAAAGACAATCAATCATTAAGGCAAAGAATAGAACAACTTGAATCCGAATTAGATGGGAAAAACAACGAAATAAAACAGATGAAAACTTCGGACGTAGTGCAGGTAAGTTAAACTACTTTATGAATCAAGCTATGGTAGTAAAGCGGCTCTAACATTGCCACAATTATTTAGTACAATTAGTTGACACTACTTGAGACATTAGAAAAATATCAAAATCTTTCGATGTAGTTAGCATAATCACTACAAGTAGCATACCATATTCACTTATACTATACGCTGCAAGTAACACAAAACATAATGGTGTCCTAGAAACGTTTGAACTGCTCTAAGTATAATTTTGTCCAAGTTATGAGCACAATGAGTATATACCGACAATTTTTTTATATCTCTGAATATACAGTGAAAAAAGCTAATAATATCCCCAATAAAAATTTTATAAAATTCAGCAAATCTCAAACTTATTGACTTGAAAACAAAAACAATTTGGTAAGTTAAAAGTAGTACCTATATTTCAGTACATATGAAGAAACTAATAGCTTTGGTTTTTAGTAGATTGATATAGATTAAGAAGAATACATACTAAAATTAAGTAATACACAAGTTATTCAATTGAAATGTACACCATGCAGAGAAGAAAAAAATTGATATGGATGTTCAACACTTGCAGTAAGTTTGGTCGCATGTCTTTCAATATATTGATATGGATTATTATTATTATTATTATTAAACATAGAACAATATTCAGAGATATAAACAACATTCGGTATAAGAACTATAGTAACTATTGCTTATAATATGTATCTATTGTGTTATTCAGACTTTACAAAAGGAAAATCAAGAATTACAATCAACAGCCAAATTAGCGCAGAGTGAATTGGATATTGCCTTGAGTGCTCACGAATCTCAAAAGCAGGTTCTCTTGACTCTGAATCAACAATTGGTCAGTAGAATTCAGGAATTGGCAACTATACACGATGAAATCACAACGGCGTTGCAAACGTGAAGAAAGGCTCCCGGAACTATCGATAACAACAATAATATTTGAACGCAATACCCTACTACACGTGTGAAGTAAACATTCTGCTCTATCGCTAACTACTTTAGCTTTCTGTAGCGTTCTGTACCTTTGCTAACGAAAGGTTTGTTATCTATTAAATGAGAAATGTCAAAGTATTCTGAAAATTCGATACAATGCATTTGTTTCGCTATCATGCAGAATATTTAAAGTTGGTTATAATTGGTACACTGATTATTGATGTCCGAATGAATTATATTCTAAGATAAGAAAACTTCGCATTCATCTCGTTAACATTTTCCAAAATATTTATTTCTATATTTATTCCTACTTAGGTACAATTAATTCAGTGATAACAAATTTCAGTATTTTGTAAGCCAGTTGAGTGGATAGTGCTTTTATCAGTATAAAAATCTAATAGTTTTACCTATTCATACTTAACAAGGATACTTTCTAGTATTGTAAAGTTAAAATTAAATGTGGACTGCAGTTTCTAATCTAAAATACAGGGTGATCAAATCTCTACGATAAATTGAAGAAGTTAAAAATCGACATATGTAAAACAAATACTATAAAATGGACATGTAATTTAGTGTTATATATATGCAAAGAATCATACTAATCGTAAACATGATTTCTGTATTATTAAACAGCAAACCCATAATAATCCATGTCCAAATGAAAGTTTTCTTGCGCTTATCGCAAACGAGTAACGCCAAAGATATATAAGAGGGACACCAAATAGAAATTATATTTGGAAAGTAGTATTAAGGTGCTTAATAAAAAATTACACTTTGATAATACAGAATTGATTTTGAAAATTATATAGATAAAGTTATGTCTGGCACTACATTCTATAGTTTAACTTGGCTTACTTATCGTGTAGCACTATTTTTAGTTCAGAAATAATTTATTCCGAAAACTATCGTTCGAAAGTAACCTTCTTTAAACAATCTTTTAAAAGTAGCTTTGTTGTATACCACGCAGTTTGTCAAATATTAATCATTACATCGAAATATAAATTGTTGTTAAGAATTAGTAGAGAGTATATAGATTTTCTTTATGTAACACGTGTTTTATCTACTGTTAGCCTGTTATAGTATCTGAATGTTTACATATGTCAACTTTTAATTTCGCTGATGTGTAAGAATTTAATAAAATTTAGAGTAACTGGTATGATAACTTTTTACAGATACATCAATCAATATAATATTATAGACCCGATAAAAATCTTTTTTACTTATGACAGAAAATTCCACGTTACTATGCAATTCTTTGCGATCTAAATTTATCAAAGTTCTAGTGGCGTATCGGTAAAAAAACCAACGTACCAAATATAAATCGTTAAATCATCTGTACAGATTCAGTATAAAAAGTTTCTCTTGTTAAATAATCGTAACTACTGAGAGGTGAGTTTTAATCTTTTTTCCCCGAGTATTTTTATCATTGTCTAGACGCGATTTTCTTTCGAAATAATTACATTATTTAAAACCTGTAATTCTTTGTGTTATTAAAATCTAACAATCTTTAGAAAACAGAATAAAAACAATATTTTATCATTGAAAGATTGTTTGATAGTTGGAGGAAAAGAAAAAGTGCGCCTGTATTTTATTCCCATATATGTATATTTATTTAAACTGTAACCATTTACATATATGTATTTGTACATACTTTTCGACATTCAGATAAGTACTGTATGCCCTTATAGTAGGATGCAATAGCAAGGGTTATTTAAAAGCTGATTTAAGAACTATCCTAACATGTTGAGTTGTTTGTGCATAATTGTAACCATAATATAAACGAAAATTTATTGTTATATACATACATAATAATAGCCTGTATCTATAATACATATCTCTACTATTAATGCCGCAATTTGTGAGTCAGATCAGATTTTAAATAACTCGGTGTTGATATAAAAATGCTTATACATATGTAGGTTATTATTCTAAGGAAAAATGTACAAAACGGCAGCTAGCATCTAATCGCATTTAATTTTGTCCATTGTAGAATAATGTACAGTAAAATATAGATTACTAGATTACTCTTTAGCTACTAAAGGTCAAAAGTAATACTGTAGGTGTATAGACTACACTGCCTGTTAAAACATAATAATTTTATTACAAAACGAATATAAACTATATAATTATGTATAAAGTATAACATATTTTGATTAGGTTAAGTAATCGAAAGGTAAACGATGTTTTGTTAATATATCTACATCAAGATGGTCTGAAGATTGAAGAAAACATCACTAAGGCTTAAGGTATGTGACAATACAATATGTTGCCCATATTAGATACTTACATGGACAGTTTCAAAAAAAAAAGCATTGATACCAACATTCAAGCTACAAGCAATATTACTAGATTTTATAATCATACTCGAACAAATACAGTACAATAATTGTTGATCATGAAAAGGGTGAAGGAAGAATACACAGCCAGCGATTACGTTTTATAATCAACATGTTTACAAAAATTGTTATAGTAATAATCAATCAATTAATCAACATTTTTCTTGACACTATCTGAATACTTAAATAAATAATTATGACGAAAGTATAAAGTCCTGCATTATTATTATTAAAACTGCAAAAAATCTTTAGATCATTTTGATATGTACATTTTAGTGATTACATTGAGTTAAGACAGTAAACAAATATTATACAGTGTGCACAACTTACAAAAAGATTGATAATTTTGTCATATTTGTTTTTAATGTAGAAATTATACTAGTAGCTGCCACAAATACTAAATAGTACAAAATACAACCAATTGTGGTAAATTCAGAACATTTTAATAATACCAAGAATAATCGAATTACCTAAGCGTTAACGTACTGCATAACACGACTGCTCATCGTACTAGCAGTTGCCTTAATTCTATCTGTTAAAGTATATACTTATTTATTCAAATGTTTGACATTCACTAATAATTGATAAACGAGTGTATGCGAAACTAACTTTTAGAACTTTCGACTTTATATTTTTGTAAGTAGCATCTGGATGTCATATTATTGTGATGAATAGTTTAAGCAAAACCTTAATAGAATTAAAAATATTGTTTTATGTAAGGACAGACTCTATACTAAACAAGTAACTGAACTATCGTTTTAATGCATTTTGCATTCTCATATTCTCATTTAATTATACACTTGTTTTATAATAGATTCAATTGCAAAGTTCTAAATTGTTAATTTCCAATTACTAAGATGAATTAATTACTTAATTGTTTACTCTCTTAACTCTATTATATAGATGTGTATCTATTTCTCAACAAAAGAATTATAATTATAGTCACATATGCGCATCTGATAATGTATAGTAACGGGTGGATTTTCATATTGCAAATGTTAACAGGTACAAGTAACAATCAAATAACAGCGCGAGATTTTAATAGGTGCTTTGCATAGTGGACAAAGCAGATGTAAGTTGAATTGAAAAGTTACCTGGAACTTGCCGGCGTTTCCAAATACTTAGTGACTGCAAAAAAATCATAGTAAAACAGTTCGAATAGTACTGTAGTAGTAGTTTGTCGAAATGACATTATGTTTTTTTAGGGATTCAGACTCAACAATATAATCAATAATTACATACAAAGTTTAATAACTGCAATATAATGATATAATTAGAATAAGAAGGTATTTTATTTTAAATAATATAATGCTCAAGTGTGAACTAGTAAAATTTGTTTAGTTATCGGCATGTATTAATTCATAATAATGAACGCTATGTTGAACGCGTAGTTTAGTTTTTATAATTTTGAATACAAAAGTTGAATCCACGTTTTAAATACATGTGATAGTATGAAAACCCAACCGTACTCATAATTTTTCAAATGAGACGTATAAACAACTGTAATTTATGTACAGACTCGTATTTAGTTAAGTACCTAAAAGAAATGCTCTTAAAGTGTTATTCACAACACAAAAATTTTAAATTAAAAGATATATTAATATATACATACATAGCGCACATAAATATTATCTCGCTAGAGTTTAGTTTTGTTGAATCTGTAATATCATCATTAAAATTAAGATCAAATACAACATAAATCGTAGTTATTTAAAATCATATTAAAACAAATAACTAATGTATAATACACGAGATATTGTACATAGTATACTTTGATAATCACTATATTGGTCATAAAATATCTACTTATTACTCCTCTAATTTAATTGTAAACAAATACGGTCACCGTTGCCCCTTGCATCAAAATTATAGTAGCTCATAATAGGAATTTGTACTACTGTGAAAAAAATAAATAAACATCTAAAACATTTTTTTGGAGTCTGGTCCTTTTAGTTGGATGGGAAGTCGTCCTAAACTTTGTTATTTTAAATATAACACATGTATCTCTTCTTGTTTTTAGATAAATATTACATTTTAAAAGTTAGGTAAATTACGTTTTGGAATTGATTAACCTATTTCAAGGTCACTCCACTGAAAACCTAAGTATTGACTTCGCCATAGAATAGATCACTCAATCACAAGGTACAGCACAGCAATTCTCATTGTTGAGCGGTCACCTTCATAGAATGTGTTAATAATATTTAGCAATCAAAATCTATAACATACTATTTATTTCGAATACAAGATAAGTGTGATAATATCTGAATAAATAAAAATATTCAGATTTATCATAGCAATCCAAAAATTCAAAAATATATGGGATTCTATTTAAAATAGATTGAAAATATATTACACATATAGATCCAAACACCCGAGACATCCTTTATACCAATACGTCCAATTCTGCTCACTTGTATTGATATTTTATACTATGTAACAATAAAATTATACTTTTTTTACTCATCTATAATTTACAAATTGGTTTTGCCATCTTTAGTAATTTCAACATTTCTTTAAGTATCTATATGTAGATCAAGAAAATTTTCCAATAGTGATTAGCAAATTATACATGTAGTATGAAATTTATTTGTTATCTAATTTATTGACGTTAATAATTTTTATTTTCTTTTATATGCAATATACGTTTTATTTTATATTTTCAATACGTATGCGCAGGGTCCTTTCAAAGGATTTTTGTTTTGAAAATACCTTTTGTTTTTATCAAAAAGAAATTGTTTTATATATTAAGTGTGTTTTGTAAGTCTTTATGTAATAATAATTATAGTATTCGTTCTAATTTACAAGCAAAAATAGAAGGTTAATTTGAATTTCAGATAATGAGGAATTATGCATGCATAAATTTGATAGACTGATCTTTTTTTGTTTTTTCTTTTTTTCGTTTTGTGAAACTCCGAACATCTTTTTAGATATCTTATATTTTTATTATATGCAGTCATATTAACTACTTATATTTTAAACTCCGATTCATATTGACCTTCCTTTTTTGTATTTTTCGTATTATGTATGTAATCGTATTCGTATTTTATTGTTATTTTTATATTATTTTTATTATATTTAATTATAATTTGAACTGCATCGAGTATTATAACTTAGAGTGTAATAACGATATACATATACTATGCTGAAATAAAAACTGAATAAAAAATTGTCATTATAAAGTAAAAACTATTATTTGCATTATATGTATTATATCTGTTTCTTCTTTACCTATAATACTTTCGAAAAGATTATTGATACGAGCTATTCCGCGTAACCTCTTAGTTGCTAGTTTTATAAGATCTAATAATAAATTTCTGAAATTTTGTAAGACTTTCTAGTACCATTAAGTCTACATCCGCCAACATCTAATTTCTTATTTATATATATTTTTTTATTTTACTAGATTCTAGCATTATAATAAACCTTAATACAAATAACTTAATTATTTGTATTAAGGTTTCTATTTTTAGCTTCAATTCTTTTCATGTTATCTACGATTTTGTTGCATTTGTTATTGTTACACCGTTTGCAATTACATTAAATATTTAGTGCTACCGTCAAGGTCAAGAAGTTGCGTATTTCGCAAGCAACGTACAAGAAACTAAAATATTACTGTCAGAGATGCAAATTTTGGTTTCTTGTATACAGTTATATTATTTATGCTCTTGCTGTGTGATCGTAGTGGCTGTTAAATATTTGAAACATTTAATTCTCGTGTTATTTAATTATGATGAATTTTTTATTACTCAACTCTTTGAAACTTCTTCTTCTAGGTTACACAGAATGCTCTGTAAATGTATTACGAAGTCAACCATCTCATCCGTAATATTTCACCAGCAAAGTTTTAATACAGACATCTGTTCCATTTGGCTTCAGCAGTAAACAATAAAACGTATACTTATGCGTATTAACGCATAACTGTTCCATTTGCTTCGCATTAGTGTTAAGTGTTGTGCGGCGAGGGAGCTATTTGACGCGAAAACATAAATTTTCCAGTAAGAAAAGGGAAAACTCAGATATATAAGTAGAATAAATAACTGATCTATTAACCGAATATAGTATATGGCCGATAGTATGTACCCATAGTGGCCAGGTAAGTCCATAATAAGGGAAAATGAACCCATAAGCATGTTGGGTGTTATGAATATAATGAGTAAAGTTATATAAAATAAACTAAAAATACATAAAACAAAACTTGTAAAAATAAAGAATATAATAAATAAACTTGGCCAATTCCGGACACATACTAGTGGCGTACGCATAGAATTTTGCATTTAATTTAAATTACAAGAAAAAATTACGCACTATATTCACCATTGGACGGTTAAGTGTGCCTACTGATCCTAACATATTTACATACGATTCGATTGCATACTGATTTGCAATTCAAGGTTGCTATATTCTTTGGCCAGCTAGCCCTGCTGTCGCCGGCCGTAAACCCTATAACGCTCGAAGCATGTCCTGCCTATGTGTGTGGCTCGTCTGTGCCATGTTTAATAATAAATTATATAAAGAAATTACTGAAAATATAGCAACGAAGAGTTAGTGTTTAGCAACCGGTTCAAATAATAAATAAAGTGAGATAAGTTGGTCAGAAATTTTAGAGACACAATTGTAAACAGTAAGCAAACTGGATAAAAAAGTAAGGTATGTGCCTGTCAAGAGTAAGATATGTAACTTAGGAGCAGAAACTCATTGATTTAATTTGTGTTAAAAGTTATGCGATAGCAACATCAAATTTCCGATATACATATTAAATTTGCGGTAAATTTGAATACTATTAGATTTGTTGATTTTTTTCTTAGCCTGAAAGTTTCAGATTCATAAATAGTTGGGGACTCTGGAAAGTTTTAATAAACGAGTTCTGTGGTAGGTCTTGTAAAGAACTATAGTTTCACTCGCGATTTAGAACTTTTATAACCCTCTATTCATAATCTTACAATTATTTTTTGCTGTTTGTGTATGTTTAAACTTGTCTGTGTACGCTGACTTGTAGAGTTTACTCAACTACAAGTGTATGTAAATGACACATCCCTTGTACAATCACAGTTCTCGTGCAAACACCGTTATCATCTCTTATTGCTTACTTACCATTTGTTATTCCCATGGTGTTCCGCGAACCAGTAATGCCGAATGTTACTTACTTTTGTGTATGTGACGTTAAGAGTTACGATTCAAAAATTAAAAAAAGATATTAAAAACCCAGTTGTCTCGTCGGCCATAAAAGTGGTTCCGTATAGACCTGGTCGACCTATGAAACCTGCATCAATCAAAATTCACTTGGTATGCCCATCTTGATTTTTTACTCGAAAATCCTGGACATATGAACGAACAAGAAGGCGAAAAGTTGCATCAGGATATAAAAGAAATGGAGCAGAGGTTCCAGAGAAAGTAGCATACAAAAATGAGTCGACAAGCTCGCTGTTTCAAAAGAGACTGGCTGACATTAAATATACAAAGGTACTTTCAGCTATATCGATGGTTTGGCTTTGTACAGTTTCCCGAATTCCATGGAAAATGCGAAAAGGAAATATCTTAAGTCGGTCTACAGCCGCAGGGATCATAATAACTCCATGGCCAGACGATGTTCTCTGAAATAGTTAGGGGATGCTAAGGCATGAATTATTACTATTATTATATTTGATAATTGCGCAAAGAATAAGGAGAAGGATTCCATCAGGATGTAAGCGAAGTGGACCAAAGATATTAAAGAAGGTGCAAACATGTTGGTCGATTAGTCTTGGTGTTTACAAAGACAGTACCTGATACAAAATTTAGCAATGTTCTAGCAGTGTGTTAAATAAGAGATAATAACATGTTTTCCCTTCTTATTTGTTTGTAAATACAAAAAGATAGGTGTATATAATATAATCGTTTTCATTTACAGAGCATTCCAATGAAAACGATCCACCTTAAATATGTTAAGACGATACGATAAAACGCATAGAGAGATCGATCTGGAAATTCTTTCGCCAATAAGGCAAAAACCATGTCTTTGTCTATCTACTCCAAATCGGTTAGTACAGATCAGGTTCTCAGATCTAGTCCATTAATATTCGATACCCGGAGCATACTAAATCCGAACGAACTGATTTTGAGTAGATAGATCACATATCTGGAAAGCAGCTAATATATGCTCCAATCTCGCGATGTTAACCAAAAATTTCGAGATTCGTTGCTATCCATAACTTATGGAAATGCGTCTTACCGACTAGACGAATGTTGGATTGAAACACACATATCCAACACTTAATGATAAGAATATAAAGACAACAAGTCCAGAAGAAGCGTTACGAAAATGGCAAGTTAAGCACGCAGAATTCCCAGTAAAACAAGTAGTATATACAGTTGCATCTTTACTGCGTTCCATTAGTCTTATTCGAATGCATCTGAGTACATCTAAAGCGCTTCAGAAATGCATTACTTTTCCTTGCCCTTTCTACTTAAACTAATCTAGCATTTTACTTCAACTTAAAGCCTTCACTTATCAAACAATGTGAATTGCGTGTATGAACACTAATGAATGTAAACATGTAAGAAGCAATTTTATTATTAAAGCCTCTAAAGTTCATTCTTTTTTTCTGTTTGTACATAATAGGACACTTTACATATTAGAAAAGAGTAAAACAATACAAGATGATCTAAAGAACAAGTTTTGGAAGATGAAAAGCAGATATTAGTACTATTAAAAAAAATCTGTTAACAATGTTTATACTGTGTAAATGACACACACTTAAATACACAGCAGAAGTCCGAGAAGCATTGCAGCTGCACTTACCACAAACAGAAAAAGAATATAAAGTATTGTTGAACAGACCAATTTTTATAATCGGCCAATTTAGAAAATATTAGATATACATATATAACAAAAGCTTTATTGGATAAATGATGACCATTTATCTATCAGTGGTGTCTGTAAGTTACAATTGGTTATGCGTTAAATATTAGACAAGCTCATGTAAAAAAACATATATATACGTACACAAATATTTTTTACAGTATGTATGATAATTTTATACAGGGTGGGGCACCACATTTGCCCCGGTTGATATACAAAAAACGGTAACACATATCTAAAATCTTTTTTGTTGGAGCATGTGTAGGTCCATTACACATCAAAGTTATCAAAATTTAAATGAAACACCGTGTATATTGCATATTTTGATGACGCAGACTAAGTAGTAGAGTATCCGATACAACAATTTTTAAAATCCTACACGACCATCTCGGCATGTCTAAGGTCAGCGCAAGATGGGTGCCGAGAACGCTCACGCCGCCGCAAAAAGAACAGCGCGTAGAGTGGTCGGGTGCATTTTTGGACCTCTGTAATGAAGATAAGGATGGTGTATTGAGTCGAATTGTTACTGGAGACTAAACTTGGGTTCATCATTATGAACCTGAGTCGAAACAAGACTCCATGCAGTGGCATAAAAAGGGCACAGCACCTCCCAAGAAATTTAAAGTGTCATAATCAGCTGGGAAACTCATAGCAACGGTATTTTGGGACTCGGAAGGAATATTGTTGATTGATTATAAAGATAAAGGTGTTTCTATAACCAGAGAATATTACGCTTCAATATTAGAGCGACTAAAAGAAGCCACTAAAGAGAAAAGACGGGGAAAATTGACGAAAGGTGTGCTGCTTTTGCACGACAACGCGCCCGTCCACAAGAGCCGCGTTGCGTTAGCTGCCGTGCATAAGGTGGGCTTCGAAATTGTGAATCACCCGCCCTACAGCCCAGACCTGGCCCCGAATGATTATTACCTGTTTCCGAAAATGAAAAAAGAGCTGCGGGGTAAATTTACTGCCGATGATGAAGTCAAGGAGGCAGTTTCGGCGTATTTTCCAGATAAAGAGAAATCATTTTTTATGAGGGTATAAATAAATTAATTGAAAGATGTGAAAAATGTATCCGTCTTGCAGGTGAATATATTGAAAAAGAAAAATAATTTGGTTTTTTGATTTCCACCCCTTATCCCCCATTCCGTGAATATAAAAACGCTCCCTCGTATGATTCATCATGTCCAAACATTTTCCTGTAGATTACACAGGGTATATTTTATTTACGATTCGCGCTCTAAATGTTCTTAGTTTGTATTAGGTACACACAAAGTACCCTGATAAGTATTCAGGCTATGCATTTAAGCAGCACATAAAGTTCTACATATTGAATCCAACGACAAAGAAGTAATATAATAATGTGATCAGAACTATTTCAACATCGGAAGTGACACATTGCCCGGAAGTAGTTTTACGAATTACTTATGATTTGTCTACACATTTATTTTTATGTCCTTTTGCAGGCGTGCATAATTTTGTATACTTTATCAGAAATTTGAAGATTGTATGTTAAGATTACTAATTGTAAGTTTATCGAAACGGTTTACTACAAAATTCATTTATTCTACATTGTTCAATAATATTATAAATTTGTGGTCCAAAAATGATCCAATCATTTTGTTGTTTAACGTAATTTTGACAAAATTTACATATCGTAAACTAGTCAAATTTACAATAAATGATAAAAACTAGTCAAAGAAAAAACAGGAAAGCTCGTAACGGTCTCCCTTTTTCGAAATGTACACCTACTTTTAATAGTTGCTCCGGGTTGTTCCACTCTTACTAATCATGGTATTCCAATGCTTTATAATACTGAAAGTAAGTAAACTAATCATATATATTGAAATAACTTTATAATCTCTAACAGAAACGTCATTTTTGTTAATTCTGAAAAGGAGCTGGATGACTATGTATTTCTAATGCATATGTGCTGCGATTTCGATATATTATCCCAATAAAGTAATAAAGCGTGCGCATTATGTGATAAAAGCACCCTCGAAAATGACAGCAAGATATATTTCTGCACTTACTGATGGCTTGATAGCATCAGTATAAGACATTTTATGACATCATTTGGACGTCTTGGAATAAATGCACCAAAAGAAAAAGTAATAAATATTTATATAACGGGCAGGTTTCATTAATGACATAATCAGTTTTGAATGACAAGGTACAAGTTTTAGTAAACCACAAATTAAGAATATAACTGGAAAAATCGATCTAACGCTAATTTTGTTGCCTACAAAAATTGTTATATTTGATATTGCTGTAGTATATAAACTATCGTTGACAAAAATATTATTATTTTTAATATTTTTGATGAACTAGAAATCGAAATGGTGATATCAAATATAAAAAATTCTGCTTCCTGACATTCGGAAATATAGTGCGACCGTTGTGCATCATTGATATTCATGATTTATCAGTCCTCCCTGGCGAATGCCGACATTGGCGTTATTAATGTTATCTGCATTGTATCTGATAATATACGAGTATCATTTAAGTAACCCAATCGGGAGAAGAATAATAAACAAGAATTAACATTTAAAAGAAAACAAAGACACCACATTGCGCGCACAATTCTCGCGTGTAAAGTTGTATTTAAATTTCAATTAGTTTCATATATCATTCTTTATCGATTAGAAACTCAGAAAGCATCAATAATAAGGAACACAGACTATCTGAGATTCAATACATGCGCTATGCGTTACGAAATTACTAGTACTACAACAAAAACATATTTGAAAGACGGAAAGAAAAGAAGAACCACGATATACAAGATCAAAAATCACATGCACATATCTACCCTATATCACTGGCATAAATGACAGATTAAAGAAAACATTAGAGAAGAAAAACATTACCACACGATTCAATACTGGGAAGGACATATAGCAGTTACTCTTGCCAAATCAATTATTTTTTAACCATAATGTAGTCTTCACGCAAAGTACTTTTATCATCAATAATTCAAAATCTATTTTTGATCTGGAGTTCAATTCTTCGAGGGGACAGTGACATTTTTCTCGGATAATTGTATCTTCATCAATTTACAACATTTTCTTATAATGACATTTATCTTTTAGTTTTTGTATGCCGGTACGAGTGTTTAGTAGCATAAATTCGATCACATATTGCAAGATTGTATTAATGTATTAAGTAAATGGCAACTTAGAAACTGGTTGTGTTACTGATGATTTACACTAGGTATATGGGCTTCTTGAATAATAAATTCTATAGGTATAGGTATTTGGGACAAACACTCTTCTTCGGCGCGTAATATGTCAAGTTACGAAAAATGCGTCATAAGTAATGTGTAAAAAATATGTAGGTACTTAAAGAACAAGCAAAACGATCATAAAAATCATTAGAGTGTTGCGTACTCTAATTTGTATCAACTGTTTTGCTGTTATTTTATGTTGAATGAATTTTCAAAAAATAGTTAAAAAAATCATGAAAAATTGACTAAAATATCTATTACCGACAAAAAACTCTACCAAAGAATTAGCCAATAGATAAAAAAAAGATTAACAGGACTATTACTTCAGTAATTCTGGTATAGTAATTCTACTCTATGACCAACATGACACATGACTAAACATGGTAAATTAGGTACACATGTCAGCAACGTACGCATTGCAATTTTGCATTTAATTTAAACTATCAATCAAGGTTATTATCAGACGGGCGGCTAGCTGGCCGATCGCAAACCCGATAACGCTTGAAATATCTCCCGCTATGTTTGTGGTACAAATATGCCATGTTTACACATAACTCGCTAAAATTCGCTCTGGCGATCCGAAAAACTAAGTAAGTGTGTACCAAGTATCTCAAAACTTGTTCATTGTCATTAAATGACAATCATATTGCTTAATCAGCATAACTGTCAAAATTTCCAGAAAATCATTATCGTGATTATCGTCTTATTTATTGAAAATTAAATAGAATTTATTAATATCGTGTGTTCTTTATAATAAAGGAAACATGAACTGTATCGCTGATACATAAATAGATATAATCCTGCAATTGTACAAATTTAATTTTTCTACCACCTTTTATGAACTTTCGAAAAATTCGTTACCAGTGAAAGATCCGGTATAAAATGAGTAACATGTTGATAATAAATGCAAATTACTATTATTTTAATTCGATATAAGTACTTGTTGTATGTAACGTTATCAACTTCGACGAGTGAGAGTATATGTAATTACATTCATAATTGTATAATAATTGTACACGCATACATATACGCTAATCAAATGCAATAAATGGAATATTAGCTAACTCTTTATCAATGTAGAAGCAAAGTACACTATTGAATAGATTTTGTATTTGTTTGCACTATCCAATGTACTTACATTACATATGTACTTACATTATTTAATTCAGGCAATAGGGTGGCGCTATATGTTTAATTATGTTTATAAAATTGTACATGTAATTTATGTCGTAAATCTTATGTAACGAAACTGAAAATCATCTCTATCTAATTCCCGCTCCATAGAATAAAATCAAAGCAAGTAATTTTGAAGCAGTTAAATGCCGTGGGGGAAAATTTTACGTCAATAACAGTAGGTATCTAGAGCAGCTGAAAAGTTATTTTTGCGCGACGAGTGCTTGCGGACGGTCGTACCTTTTATTCAAAAAACGTGTTGTCACTGAAAATTAAATAGGTGTTCAAAGATGCCGAATATTATCAACGAAATAAAATTGGACTTTAAGGACGTTCTCCTGCGGCCGAAACGGTCTACACTTAGGAGTCGAAATGATGTAAGTTATTGATTTTATCAAATATATGATGATTTCATTCTATACCGCAGGGAGTAATATTCATATGATAATATTCTTATCTAAACAAGTGGTATGAATAACGCACCTGGATTAGTATATTTACTATGTCGCGTGACGATAAAAGTGCACAGATTCTTATTGAATTCCCATTTTGTTGTTTTTATTTGAAAATATTAAAATGTCTGGATTAAGATTTAAAATTTTACTTACCCACAGTCAATAATGTAAATGAAATTAAAATTTACTATATTATTCTGACATTGTTCTTGAAACGCGTATTAATTTTATCGTGACCTTAGCCTTGCTTTCTTGGCACAATTAATACTTTAGGTAAATAGTTTCCACAACAATGCTCTTTCCAAGGAAATGTTAAGTATCTTATATTAAAATAAACCTGTGTTGTAATAACAATATTGGTTTGATAAAGTTTCATTAGGAAATTGATTTAAATAATTGTTTTATAGTAGTTATTTAGTGGTAATACATATACATAAATATTATCCTGTCCATTTTTTATGAAAATGCTGAAAAAAGACGTTTACAAGTTCGTTAATATAGTTTTATAATATTTCTTAAAATCCTGGATCTAACTTAAAAAATATGAATAATAAAACTAGATAATATTGCTAGTATTTTGATTTGTTACTACTTAGATTAAAAAGAAAAACGAATATAAAATAAAATAGTAGACCAAACATTTTCGAATTGAAATTTCACATTTTGGGATTTCGCCTTGCCTGGTCTGAAACAAACATTCAAAAACAAACATTTTTTCAAAAAATTAATAATAAATCGGCTATGCACCGTTGCATCTTAGGTTGGACATCCGGTATGTAGGTACTGCTATTTTTACGAGCTAATTTATAGGTATATGCTATCAAGGTGGAAAGTTAGAGTTTTTAACGTTTGTTAATTAAAAATTTTATTCAAACCTGATGTATAATGATGCTTATATGATCATTATATTTTTGTTCAGCGAAATCTTAATTTAACACTAATTTGTTAGTTTTAAAAATATTCTTAATATAGGTGAAGGAGAAAGAGGCTGTAACTTTGGTCAATACAGACATAGGTGGACGCATTTGGACCAAGCTTGACAAAATATGAGCGTGTACACCTTAATGTATTATATGACAAACAAAAATTGCATGAAATTGCATTACTGCTCGTTTCTATGTAGAATTTGTGTTCATGCTCGAGAGATAAAATCGTATGTGCAGTTTAAGCCTTTAGAGCAACAGGATACAAAAAAATAATCTTGTGAATAAATAAATAAGTACAAGTTTGTTGTGTTTCAGTGTTCTTTTAGAAATCCCTATTTTCATAGCATTTAATCAATTCAGGACAACAAGTTCGAAGAGTCAATATTGTTATTCAGTTGTAATTTAGTTAATGTAATTTAACAAACAACAAGTATCAATTAAAAAAGGCGAATACATGCGCTAATTGCACAAAATAAGTAAAATACATAATACAATAAATAATTTTACAAAACATGAAGCTACGTACTAATATAAAACTTATAGATAATTGTTGTGTTAACTCACTTAAATGCTAATTACATAATTACTCGCAGTCTCTAAAATTATCATCACTTTTATATACCAGCTTTAACAATGTTTATAATAATGATTCGTCTGTAATGCGAAGTATACGCTCCTTTTCCAAATATTCTTTTTAAATATGTACATGATCGCAGCACTTATTCCATATCTCTTGAGACGCCTTTGCAAATTAATTTCCTGTTAATGTTTTGGCGTCATTGAGTTCAAATTTATTATGCTTTGCCACATTGCATTTGATTATTTCTTTTTCTTTGATTAGGTCCAAATCTGAAATAAATCAAATTTAAACCTAATCAAAAATAAAGACAACTGTAAAATTGTATGGTTGCTTCTGGATCTTGGTTAATTCATAAAGTTGAAATTCTCAAGAATAGCGCTGAAAGCTTTAATTTTGTGATAATTGTTCACATTTATAATGTTCATAACGATGTAATCTTAACCGTAAAAAGTGAGTATACGCTTTAAGAATTGTTTCTACTAACAGGTACACTTTGTGTATTAAGTAATGTCTTCCCCCTTGAAGAGCATATCAAACTTCTTTCCGCTCACTCCGATTCGGTCGTTTTCATTCGATTAAGATGTTCATAATACCCAACTATACATCGCAAGGGGCATTTACGAAACTGACCGAACGGGCATGGGCAGAAGAAAGTTTGATAAGCGCTTCAAAGGGGAAGACATTACTTAATATACAAACTGTACATACCCCTATTTTGTTATTTTAATAATATCTAAAATATCAGCATACAGGATGATTTTTAAAACTTTCAAATAACTCGAAAAATAAGAAGTATACAAAAAATGTCCAGACTTAAAACTTTATTATTCTTCGACAGACATAGGTACATTTGCTACTAATATTAATCCCCCTTTCCTTCTCCTTTGACGTGCAACGGAGGTAACTTTAACAATTTAAATAGGAAACCCCACATTTTATTGCAGATCTGAATTCTACGACTAAAAATACGTAGGATTTATCTGAAACATTTTTAAACTCATGATAGGTGTGGTAGTGTAATCGACAAAATTCAATTTACTTTTTCCTATTGTCCTATGTTCTTATGAATAGGATCCTACAATACGTTTGCAATAAAAATTCAATAAATATTCTCGAACAAAGTATCGTGTACTGCTAACATTATTTAAAATTACTGTTTTCGAGCGAATTTACAAAAAAAAATCATTCATTTTATTCGATACATTACATTATTATATACATATATGTATACATACGTTCTATGTCATGATGATTTATTTCAAAAACGAATTTTGGGCTCTGCAAATATTTCTTTGATAATTTTTAAAATAACTACATAAAGCGCTCTTTGTAAATGAAACACAGATTCTGTGTATACCTTCATAGCTACAAAAATGACCAACTATGGTTACAACCGACCCAAGTAAATTCTTCACCATAAGCTTTTGGATACGATCTACTATATTCTTTTGTATGTATGTATATGCCGGTACCTAACCTTTGTCAAAGTTGTTATTTTTCTGTGGTAAAATTGCTGGATGACATTCTTAGAAATACGTTGTTATTTTTTCGGCAATAAATATTGGAACAAAAGTTATTGAACAATAAAGTATAGGTATTAAGATTTATCGTACTTTTCTGAAGAGAGAAAAATCGTTATACCTTCTTACCTGCAATCCTTGCATTTAAATCACAATCTAGTAATTTTCTATTATGCAAATAATAATATATTTATCCCAATGCTCATCAAAGCATACAGTGATAAAGGACAAGTCAAATACTACAACATACACATAAACTCTTAAAAGGAAAAGAAAACAACACAAAAAGAAAGCATAAGATCAACCGATCTATTAAGGTTCGAGGTGTTCATACAAGCTATAAAAACAGTGTTCCAGCAAATATACCTTTACTCTACGCTTGAATAAATTTATGTCATCAAATGCTTGCAGTTCCAAACCCAATTTATTATATACGTAACCTAATTTCAACATATAAGGAATTGGTTTCGAAAGCATTTGTTCAGTGACGCGTTGTATCATAATTGTAGTTGAAATTGTTTGGCAGAGTCTGGATTTTTTTTTTCATAAGGCCTAAAACATGGAATATATGCGAAGGAAGTAAAGAGAGAATATCAAATATCATAAACAGCGGACGACAAGTTGAACCTTGCAATTCAGTACGTTTTTGCGTACTGAATACACACAGTGATTTTGGGCAAGCACCTCAATAAGGCCAGCCAGATGTACTAATAAAAGCTCGAAAACAGCAAATAGCAAATGGAATTAAGTTTTACTATGCTTCTGGTCAGTTTGTTTTTCTAAAACGCATAAATTACAAAATCATTAATTTTGCATTTATCTCAGAATTGTCAGATTTGGATTTCCAAACTTGGAATCCAACTGGATTTAACAATAGAGCAATAGTGCCAGAGGCGTAACTTGCGACCGCGCACTCCTTTGCATCTTGATCAAGCGGCTGATTATCAACCGACGTTATTCTTTTTACTGTGGTTCACTGCACTAGAGGAGCCATTTTAGTGAATATACAGTTAAAAGATTTTTACCAAAGGTTTGTTTACCAAAATGATTTGGATTGCTGACACAAATCTAAGACTACTTTGTCTAATAAACTCTCTAAAAATAGGTCTTTCTGAATTATCCAAATTTTAAATTTGTAAATGGATAAATTTTTTATAATGTTTTTGCAATAGTTGTCAATTTTTTTACGACTATTAAAATAATTTTAAAAAGGCTAGTTTTAGAGACAGTCTTAGATTTGCTTCGGCAATACAAATCAAAAAAAAAATTAGACGGTATAACCGGAAAAAGCATAAATCTAAAATCTTTTAAATTGGACATTAATTAATTAAATCAATTCTTTTAACATTTATTTTTTCGCAAATGAATCGCTGATAAAATTTTTTGAGTATCGACTGTGTTCAGTCATCAATATGATGATAAAGTATGTAACTATGTTAAGTTCAACCAGTATAAACATATGGTGAACGGTATTGATCGCTGGAAAAATGTGTGTTTTTAAATAGATTATTTCACTCTCCACTTCTCCACAAATTGTGGGGAATTGAAGTTTATTGTTTGATATGATTTTAGATGTAATAGGGAAACGGAAGAACTCTTACTTTATACACAGCATATCTTCAAAATTTAATTTGTCCTAGACTTAATACGTTCAGTATTTCGTTAGAAATTTTGTCCGTCAATTACAAAACTTTGTTTTTGCATTTATTATCGTGGAGTGCGTACTATTATCTAGTAACACGTTATTTCTTGCGTGTACGTTTTATACTAGATTTTTGTTATTAAATACACACGATATAGTGTGTATGTATATACAGGGTGCCCTCAAGTAACAAAAAAGTACGGCAAATAAAAGTAATTCGAAGATTTAAGTTTTTCTTCAATATTAAACAAATGAAGCATGAGAAGTAAAATTTCAAAATGGATTCTTAGTGAGCTTTTGAATCTACACCTTTTTACTAATTTAACTGTCTCTTTACATCTTCAGATAAAAAAGTTACCCATGTTGTCCCTACGAAATCCGGGCACCCTGTATACAGTCCCCACCGTTTAGTTCGAACCATATAAAATTTCGGTTTATTATGAATTTAACAGAAAATTTTATTTTCTATGAAAGTCTGCACTTAGCAGCAATAATTGGTTGGCAAATAATTATTTCTCATTCGTAAGAGTAAAGTGCCTTTATTACACCATTCAAGTTATTCAGTGATATGGATTTTAACGTTCTACATTGGCGTTTGATATACATATATGTGTATAATATTTTCTATCGAATTATGATTTTTTATCCATTGGTGAATTGATTATACAATAGTCATGGACAAATAAGATTATATCTATGTTTACTATCTCATTATATTACTGCTAGCATATTTTTAGCGGTTAACCTCCTAATCTCAACCATTGCGATTTTTATTATATATCTTAAAATTAAGATTAATAAAATCGATTTGCCAACTAATTCATGTAAAGTGTCTTAAATCTATTTCTATCCCGTGATGTGTAGAATGATCCATATGTTGCGTACCACTAATTCTTTGAACACAATTAATAACACTTATTATTAGACAATGTAAGTTAATTACGTGTGATGATGATGTAATGATTTTTGGGAGACTCAGAAAAAAAACATTTTTTGATTTTGTCATTGGTAGTTAATGTTAACATAAAATTATAGGTATATTATATATGCAGTTTTAAGGTAAAAAAAAATATTTTCAGTATATGAATATTTACTAATATCGGTACAGTATAGTAATACCTAATCATAAAGAAAGACAGTAGACAATGCATAAGATTATTATGCACAATAAACCAAAAGAAAAGTGTGTGACAAGTAATTATGGCTTATCCTTTTCTTGCACAAGCAAAAGGTTTTAGAACGTCGTTGATGTTCAGATCACCATCAAATAGTAATACATTTCTTCGATTCGTTTCATTTTATTTAATATCTATTAGTAGTAAAATCACGCTTTTACATAATTATGAAATTTAATCTAACCACGTATTCTAAAAGTTTTTACCTGTAGGATAGCTATGGATTGTAAAGGGGTCTACGGACGATACGATTGGTTGTACAATCGTTGTACAACCGTAGTTGGTTCGACGGTTTAAAGCGACTTACAGACGAAACGATCGACTGTGCAATCTGTTCTAATATAATAATAATAATAGTTTCATAGTTGCTTCGATGGTATACGACTGACTTATCTTTACGTTTTTCATTTCAACTTGTATACTCGTTTCGTCTGTGGGCCGCTTAAGACCCATGTCGCTACTAATTTATAAATTTCATATTATAACTTACTTGACAGAAGTTTGACTAATTTGACTACAAAACTACAAATAAAACACTTTAAATAATATTTCATTTATCAATACCTAGGATATTTTAATAGATATGCGTTTACAAATGACTATCCATGACGTAGAGACTAATTTCACTTATATTATTGTAATATGTATATAGTCCGTCTAGAAAGTATCCGGAATTTATTTTTTTTATATATTTCTTTACAAAAGTAATGCATTAAGTAGGTTGTAGTGACAGTAGACCATGGCCAAAATCATATAACAACATCAACTGTCAAATGTTATTCGTTAACAGGCTGAATATTTGTGGAATAATGTCACAAGTAGAAAAAAAAGTTGGCGGAACATTTGTATAGAAGAGGTGTTCAAAACGTTAAAAAATTAGTGCAATTGACTGGAAAAAGTGCAGTATATGAGACAATAAAGACGATAAAAATGGGAGAGATTTGAGCCATATGGACCAGTTTCCGGAAGACCGCGTAAGATTATTGGAAACAATCTGAACGCTTTAGTGACTTTAGACGACAAAATTCACGCTTAGGGTTTCGAAATCTGGCCAACAGACTTGGAAATCAACGGCAAATAAGAATTTGTCCAGAAACCACCAGCAATTTCTCAACGTGCTGCTACACCTCTCTGTATAATTGATGGCACCGTTAATAGTGCAAAGTATTGTGAAATTCTTAATGGTTTTCTTCTTGAAACCGCTCATGCTTTGTATCTAGAAGAGCGGCGTTTTCAATAGGATAATGCAAGATGCCATATAACAGCTATGATGCAAGAACAAAACTTAACAACAATGCCATGGCCAGCAGCTTCCCCAGATCTTAGTCCCATAGAAAACATATGGGGATTAATGAAAATTGAAGTAGAACAAGCAGCGCCACGAAATAAAAAGATTTGATTCGGTCAGTTTTACAAGGAAACACTTTAGAAACGCACTGTATATCTTTGTTAAATAAGATCGTTTTCAAATTAAAAAGCTATTTGGATAATTAATATACAACACAACGCAACCAGAAAATTAAAGCACATCTGATTACTTTAATATTTTGCCCATGCTTCATTAGCATCGATGACTTGCTGTAAACAATTTCCTATTAACATAGTAGATGTAATTAAAAAATAAATTCAGAAAGAATACGTAAGCTTATAAGCAAAATTAAATTGCTTATGCTATTGTTAGTCATCATTGTGATATAGTGGAACAGTTCATCTAGATTAACTTATTAACAAATTTGCTGAGCAAACTTGGTAAACAAAAACACCTTTAAAATACATACCTACATAGTCACATATCTATCTACATACCGTAAAACGAGGTGACTTTGTGACACCCAGGCGACTTTGTGACAGCACCACACTCCTTTGAAAAAGTCATTCTTACATCTCTGTTTATTATGTTATTGTAGCAACCTCTCGCACACGCATTGGTAAACGGTTGAAGCAGTGTCACGTATTATGTCTCGTGGTCATTCTGCAGCTTTTCTACAACACACATATTTATTAAGGTAGATAAGCAATTTTTACTTTATCAGAAAGTTGCAATACTTTGTCTTGTGTAACTTGAACCGTTTGTTTTAGCTATTTTTGCATATGATAGTGTTATAGTATGATCTATTAAGAAGCAGTAAGTGCCATTGTCTCTCTGTTCTTCTTAAAAAATAAAGTACTTATGCTCTACGAAATGAAATGTCAACAAATATCGAGGTGAGATTGTGACACTTTTAGGGACTAATACGGGTGCGATTTTTTAATGTAATTATTCGGTGCATATTTTAGAAATGCCATGGAAGTAGAAAGAGCCACCAGGGAGTCGCCCCTACAAAAACTATACATCTAAATGTTGTTTCAGAACCCTTTCTTATCAGCTGGTTTGCTATTTTGTTGCCTGGTATGTCCTTGTATCAGGCAATCTTGTTGAACTTGATTGTAATGTATTCATAAGATACTTGTTATAACTTCAATTAAGTGCTCAAGTAACATTAAAGGAAACGTTAAACAAGATTCAATATAAACTAAAGTGTTAAGTAATATAATAAGAGATGAAGGATTAAAACCTGATCTTGAGAAAAGCAAAACTCAAATTTTTGGGAATGCTACACCATCTGTTACAATTTATACCAAATGTATCCACGGTACGTGTTCCATTAATGCTTGTTTGCACCACCTCTAGTTAAATAGAATAAATAATCCGAAGATTAAAAGTTAAACTGATTTAAACAAACCCTTCTTTGCACCAAAGAAAAGATAGTGACGATTAAATAATCTCCACATAAGCAAATGACTGATGGGTTGGCAATAGAATTTTTCTGGATTTTTGAATTTTGTTCTAAATATGTACTCAGTATGTCGTAAAATACTGAGCGCCAGTGATATAATTTTAAATCAAAAAATGGTAATTGTGTTAGGGTTGCGCGATCAGTGAGGAGTGGCACAAAATTCTCTTCATATACGGCAATGATAATTCCTTTTTGAAATTTGGATGCAAGATTTCGTAACTGTTTTAACTGCAGGTGGTGCAAACGGGCATAAGAGAGCTAGTTAAAGGAGATCCACTTTGAAAACAAGTTCATATAAATGCATTTATGAAGCTCAAGAGAGTGCTGTAAACAGATCTATTTATAAAATATTTTAACCCAAAGAAGAATTGGATATTCTTTGATGCAGGGCAATCAACCAGTAGCGTATGCGTCTCAATCACTCATTGAAACGGAAACACATTATGCCCGCAGATAGAAAAGGAAGTCCTCCCCGTTGTCTAAAATTTGAAGGTCAGGATACAGATGAATGATAAAGTATTGAATGCGATAACATGGAAAGATTTAACCAAAACAAGGTCTTCACTTCAATACATGTTACTCAAATTGCTTAGATATGAGATCCTGTTGAAGATGACCCCAGAATTGAAGCATACCATATCAAAATATTTAGTCATTACACTATCGAAAGGACTTATCAACTATAAAGTACGTATTATTAGGAAGGTCGTCCGAATTAAAAAGATGAGATAGAGGAACGATTAATTACGTCTTCTAGAAGACCCGTAAGTGTCGTTAACTGTAGTTTTCTAAGATCAAGCAATTTCTTGTTCCTATTTGATGAAAAGCGAAGACATATTTTGAATGTTTTCGAGTGCTGCTTTCCAGAGATACAGAGAGACGTACTTTCTCTTGTCTCTCATTATTAAACTTCCCTGTTCATTCCTGAGTTAGCTCTTGGCAATTTAAAAGAAAGATTCTGATCCAAAGGAATATATATTGATTCCTTAAATGCCTTAACATTTCCTTCAGCATTAACTCAATATTCTCCCATCTACCCTTTTTGGTTCTGTATGTATACCAGACCGCAGTCACTCATTTCCATATTTGGGTCCACAAGAGCTCCCTTCCTCAAGGCTTGAAAATAGTACGCTAATGATGTGATTTGCACTGTTTGAAGGTCTCCTAAACCTTGTAGATGTCCGATGAGGCCATCTGCTTTAAAACAATACGATAAGCTTAATCACCTTAAGGAACTAATAGGGGTGAGATTTTTTAATGTAATTCTTTGGTGCATATTTTAGAACTGCCACGGAAGTATAAGGAGCTACCGGGGAGTCGCCCCTATAAAACCTACATCTGAATCATTAGAAAAAGCTTTAAGTGAAATTAGAAAAAAAAAGTAAGAAAAGGAAGATACTTAGAAGTAATAAAGATCTGTCCCATGTGCTTCATAATTTCGATTTTGCTTAGGTATGGAATACATCGCAATACTATGTATTTAAAACTTAATTTACGTTGTTTTTTTTACATTTTCTATAAATAAATGGTGCCAAAACGACAATTTTTATTATTTAATCTCCTCACATAAAGGTGACATTGTGTTCTAGTGAAAGCCCAATGCTGTCACAAAGTCACCCCGAGTGATGGGGTGAATGTGTGACAAATATACATCAAAATTCTGGCTAAACTACTATTGTTTTTTTTGTTTCACATCGTCATTGTTTAGTAGCTAAATGATGTGGCCACTTCATATTATTTACTCGACCTTCTAGCTATAAAACTAGAACTGAAAACATTATTAAAAGTGTAAAATCTGTCACAAAGTCACCTCATTTTACGGTAGTCTATCTATCTACATAGTCACATATCTACATAGTTTAATGTCAAACGTATTTTGGTCCGCGCATTTGTCATTTCTAACAAAATAAAGAAATGTACATCTATTTATTTATGATTTAATGCACCAATACCATTAATGACTGCATAACTAGCACCGATAATAAAAGACTTTATCGTCCTGTTAAAAGTAATAGCGAGAACCTTCGATAACCTGGTACGGGAGCAATTTATTTGCTACAATAATCTATTTACGGAAATAAGAAACCCCATCAATATAGTTCCGGAGCAAATTAATTGTTTGAATCAACAGTGTCTCTCTCTGCCTTACGACTGATAAAAATAGTCAAGGTAAAGCGTGTTCCATGTATGCTATAAAAAAATTAATTGGTTCGACAAATGGAAAACAAGCTTAATTTGCACTAAATGAATGAATAAGCAAATTACGTAATAATGTAAAATGTCCACATAATATTAAGAAATGTACTATTGCTTATTTTGCATTTAATGTCTACATTTCTATTTAGCATAAGTTAAATACTTATTAAATTAAATATTATTAGGTAGAGCCGCAGTTTGTTACTAACTGAAATTACAAATTTACGATTCACAAATATTATTCGTTTGTCGATACCTTTTCAATACAAGAATTCTTAGAAACTTCAAGAGGTAATCTATTGTCTAACCCAGAATAACTCGCTTATTTTTACACAGCGCATTTGCGTCCGCATCTATCAGGAATAACAGAATGTTAAATACTGCAATTGTAGAATCGATTTTAATTGATAATAGTATCTGTAGTACATTATAAAAAAGCGTTTATTTCTGGACAAGTATATTATATAGAAAAGTAGTCAATGTTAATTCATTAAACAATTATATGTTAAAATTCATATGCTGTAATAATAAATTCTTATGGCCGATTGAATATAATCGTAGATGACAATACATATATGTTGTTAAGTACTGATAGTGAGGATTTATAATCGATAAGTTTCTACAGAAGCATGGGAATTACCGAAATTCATAAGGATATAAATCTTTTGATGAAGATGATAAAGATTAAAATTAAAATTGAAATAGCCCATTGTAAATAGCAAAATCTGATGTAATAAATAATAAAAACCATCATCATTAAAAACGAATAAATTTGATTGTGTAAACTTTTGGCAATACCTATATTAAATCTATCGATGCAAATTGAATTAACATATTTCTATAAGTAACTTAACAGTGCACATTGTGTTATATAAACGCTTAAGTATTAAATGCGTTATAAAATATAAGAATGTAATCAACGAATCAATTCAAGTGAATTCAACTAAAGAGCACCCTACTTGACGCTATATTTATCCTGCTTTCATAACAAAATGTCCTATTTACTTCATTTATTATAGTATTCATTTGATCAGCAGAATTCCAATGAAACTTCTCGAGTTTCAATGCTTTTAGAATACCTGTTTTTACGAACTGTTGGTAATAAGGAGTATCCAGAAGTACTGTTTTCCATAACCACAGTATATGTATAGTATTCTCTCTAGCACGTTGTAGACAATTTATTAACTTTTCCACATGAAATTGAAAAAAATAGAACACTAACGTCCAGTTTTCTAGTTGATTAAGGTTGTGTCGATACTTGGGTCGTGCTTGGGTCACGCTATTTTGACATTAAAAATGATGAACTCTAAATCTGTGCCTAACCGCACCGGAAATAAATCATGAAATAATGTAGAGAATATTTTTTTCATAATTAGCGAAAAATGTGCATACTCCCTACTCATGTAAGAAAAAAAATTGTTTATCAGTAGATATTCCTACATTATATCCAAAAACAAGTAATTATTAAAACTAATAAAAAATATTGATTTGTATAACTGAGTGAAGTTTATATTTTCTCTACTTGACCAAAAAGTTGATACAGCATGAAAAAAAAAATTATAAAACAACTAAATAGAGTAGCCATATGAAGGAAAACGCGAAAAAAGAGATTACTTGAACTTGTAAGATATTTCACAACTACCAAATAAAAAATGAATTGCAATAATTTCTTAAAAAGGAATCTTATTTACTGAAAGATTCATTAACAGTACATGACAGAAACTAAGATAATCAAATCTTTAAAGTTAGCTAGGGACATAGCTTAACGCGGAGTTGAGTTAATAGAATTTAATGAAAAACTGGAATCGGAAACTGGAATACATTAAATTTGGCATTCGATAAGTACTCTGACATTCCATAGCTAATAAATAATTTTTCAAAGAAATTCTTCGTCTATATTTCATGTCCTTGATATTTTATACTTGTACAAAATATACTTTTATAACTATAAACGCGCGCTTTTAACATTTTTATTTTATTGTTTTATTGAAGGTTTGACTAAATTTGAATATTCTGGTTTTAATTAATTGAATTCAACATTATACATTTTCAATTTCTTACATCAATTTATCTAAAATGTTGAATTTGTTATATAAATCATTTAAATATTTTAGGTCAACTTGTTTAGAAATATTACATTCCGCAACTCGAAGAGGACATATCAAGGTATACCAGTAATGGCTTCCAATATGGATACAGTTGGTACTTTCCAAATGGCCAAAGCGCTGTCTAAAGTAAGTTATATTTCATTTCTGCAACTTTAAAGTCTGCCTCTCTTCCTTGTACTTTCTGTAGCACGGTCTCTTCACTGCAATACACAAGTATTATTCCGTAGAAGACTGGAAAAGTTTCGCCGGCGAAAATCCAGACTGCTTGGAAAACATTGCTGCCAGTGCAGGAATGGCAGAAAGTGACTATAACAAACTATACGACATCTTAAAAGCCGTCCCAGATATTACCTTTATTTGTTTAGATGTAGCTAATGGTTATTCGCAACATTTTGTGGAATATGTACGAAAAGTTAGAGCTGCATTTCCATCTCACACCATAATAGTAAGTATGAGAATCGTACTGTTAACGGTATGAATCTCTTCATCATTTTTAGTAACTTTGCGCTAATACGTTGAACGACAAAGTGTAGTTTGGCCAATAATATTTGAATGAATAATTCAGACTGTTATTGTATTGTAACAAATGGTGCACTAGTTTGCTCGTATAGTCAAATCTGTGTTCAAAAATAGTTCGAAAGTTCGTGAAAATGGTTCAACGTGTTTGTTTCTCTAAATAACGCCGATGTGGTTACGCCGCTGCTACCGGACCACCCTTGCGGTCTTTAGTCATCACTATCACTTTTTATATATTATCAACTTCTATGTCTGTTTTGATCTGGAACTATTTTTTATATTGATGACGTATTTTACACATTCATGCTATTTTCTCTGAGGGAAACCTCAACATGGCTGTGAGGTTGGCCTCTCACTTAATATCATCCCAAATAAACGTGGCAATTTCCTCAATGTGGTCTGATTACTTACAGACGGCATTAACATATTTTAATGACTGGATAAATAGCCCCAGTGGTTAGCTGGCTGACTACCGGAAGGATGGTGACATTTATCTCGTAGAATTGGATTTCGATCGACCTACCATTCGCTGTTGCGAGCAGAGTGTAGTACCGCAGCATTATAAAGGCCATATAATGCTGTCACAAGGCCATTTGAACACAAATACACACAGAAAACTACACAACGAGAGTAGCAATAATAGCCATACAAGCGATACAGCATAAGAAATAATTGCAACTAGCACCCACCACACACAAAAAAGTTTAGAAGGTTTCCAACTATCTGGAAATATGCCTATGTCGTAATGATCCAAGAACGTGGTAAAGATTCCCCTCTTCCTGAGAGTTATAGCCCGATCAGCCTCCTTTCCAATTTTTCTAAAATTGCTGAAGCCACAATTGTCGCCAGGTTTCGATGAAAATCTTCTCTCCGATGAACAATTCGGTTTTAGGGAAAGTTTATCGCCCCAATCCCAACTCTTTCAATTAACGGAAGAGATCCGCAATTCGTAAGAACTTCGACATTTCGACCGGTATGTTATTCAAAATGAGACGCTACGCAATCAACACAGATGGTCCAGTCCTATCCATCTGACAAGACTTTGCTTATAAAGTGCTTTGACGACCTTCCAACTCCCAGGCGTATTGCAGCCTACCTAAAGTCAAATATCTGACTTTAGATACCCTACTTACGTTTAGGCAGCACTGTCTTAGGTAGCAGTGTCACTATCTGAACAAATATCTTTCAATGAAATAATATATTATGTCATAAGGACGTTAGCGACCCGAGTAAACCAAACGAAGGAAGGCTGTTAATATGATTTTACATGGTGACACACTACTACTGTTTGTTTACTTCCAACTCTTAATTTAAACTAACGTTTTGTTAAAAATTAAAAGTTAAACAGTACCTATATCAAAGTATGAAAACACTATAATTGAGTCAGCATATGTGTGCTGCATACAAACACTCTATAGATAACTGTAAATGTGCCTAAATTGTGAATACTATAAAATCATGTTATAAATTTGCAGCTCTAGAATCGCATTATACGGTCTATTTCTTTAAACACACTGATTCTGACTATAAAAGCCCATACCCACGGCAGATAAAGCAACTATTTTAAAAAACGAAACATACAAAACTCTTATAGGTATAGGTTGACTTTCTTTAAGTCACTACGAAGTTTGTAATGAACATAGTCTAGTTAACAGTTACACATAGTCCAGTTGCTGGAACCTAGAAACGCTAGAAATAAAAACGTCGTTGAAATTCAACTATACACACTATACGTACTGGATCCAACTGGGTCTGTTCCAAGAAATACAACTAATAGCTGTCGACTCCTGGCAGGCCCTTGGTTTTAATTTGTCGGGAACAATCATCAGTGCTTCTTGAAACAAATGTATTATCTATAGTATCACTGCGCATTGTAACATTCATATCGACATACACAGTGCATAAATATTGTTTTAACAAGCTATTATTTCTTAAGGCTGGCAATGTGGTTACTGGTGAAATGGTTGAAGAATTAATTTTATCAGGGGCTGACATAATTAAAGTAGGTATAGGCCCTGGTTCCGTTTGCACAACGCGCATGAAAACCGGTGTTGGTTATCCGCAATTATCAGCTGTGATTGAATGCGCTGACGCTGCACATGGTCTTCAAGGTCATATCATTTCGGTAAGTAATTATTACATCAATATGCATATATTCCTTATAATAAACAGTGTTATGTAATTACACGAAGTACTATTACTTCAGGACGGTGGTTGCACATGTGCTGGTGACGTGGCCAAAGCATTTGGTGCAGGTGCTGATTTTGTAATGGCTGGAGGAATGTTTGCTGGCCATGATGAATGTGACGGCGAAATCATTGAAAAAAATGGCAAGAAATATAAACTATTTTATGGAATGTCTTCCAAGACAGCGATGGAAAAACACTCAGGTACAGTTATAGCCGTTTATAATAAATTATCATAGACTAGTTAGTGTCGTGGCTTCGTCCACATGCACTTACATCATGCCAGGGTTGATCCCATGGTACCGGATGTTCCTCTTATTTTGTTTTAACGTTTATAAATGTTATGCTATATGCATGGCAGTATGTATTTTAAATTTTCATATTATTCTTCTGCAACGAAATTATGCATTCGTAAATAAGTTTTAAAAGCACCAGTACACTTGGTTACAAAAAAGTATGCTAAAAATAGGCTTTTTCATTCGTGTTTCAGAAAATAATTTAGGAAAATCGGCTGTTATTCTTTCTATTCGTTGTGGTCAGGTCAAAATAAAAAATCTCTTTAAATATTAATAAAAAAAAATGTTCCACAGTTTTGCACTATACATCCATGAATATTCTATTAACATGTTTTAACATGATTATAGGAGGTGTAGCTGAGTATCGATCATCCGAAGGAAAAACTGTAGAAGTCGTATACAAAGGTGACGTGGAATCCACAGTACTAGATATTTTAGGAGGCCTTAGAAGCGCTTGTACATATACCGGCGCTGGAAAATTAAAAGAATTACCTCGCAGGGCAACATTTATACGTTGTACACAACAAGTAAATACAATTTATAGTTAAAATGTAAACAAGTTCTGATTTCAAATTGGCTGTTCTTTAGATGTAAGCTAAGTGGTTGCGTAACCATTGGAATCTGACATCGATATTAATATATCTTATTTGATAGCCAATACTTTTAATCATATCAGTAAAGCATGCAGTATTAAGTAAAATAGCAATTATTTTTTTACTTATTACAAGTTTCTGCCAAATGCCCATACATTATCTTAATATAGAGCATTACACGGGCCAATTTTACCTGGCCGGCCCGACCTGGACTGCAGATGGGTTTGAGCAGGTGGACCGAGCAAACTTGTTAATCTTAGGACCTGACAGAACAGGCAAAAACAGTCCCGTGCAATGCTCTACTTAAAATGTGCGAAACACTTTTGTATTGTTCTATACTTAATAAGGGTATATTATATAGTCGTATAAGTAATGAACAACTGAAAATTAATGCTGCTAATTCGATTAGATCATAAAACTATCTAAATTTAAAATAGTAAACATGAATTGCGCTGTAAAATGTTTTTTTTTATAGTTCTGAAGAGGTGACAAGCAGAGATTATGAAAGACGTGTTGGTTACTTCCTACCCATGGTATTCATGAGCAAAACCATCAGATCAAGTAATAAGTAATCTTAAATTTTATGGATTCAAAGTTAATTGTTTATTGTGTTATTGTTATTACATTACACTCAGGTTAATATATATGTATCATTGAACTCACAATTAACAGATTATGACCAGCTCCACCCTTAAATTTAGAATGTAATCTGTACTGATATGGTGCGATGTGTCAGATAACCATGCTACTGTCCGTTATTGTATTAATCTGAAGTATCCAATACTGTAAAGCATTTTACAGGCCATATACCAAGTGTCTAAACGAAGTCTTATATGTAGTACCTTCCATACCGCAATCAGTGTAAATAACTGTTGCTCGACGCTGACTCTTAAATCTGTGTTATGGTAGGATAATAAATTCGAAAAAAATATTATTTTACACATGTACAGTCTATTATATTAATAGTGGCAAATAATATGATTTTGTGTTAGACGTTTTCTATGTGAGAAATCTATTTTTTAAGAACATTCCGTCTTCTATGATCATATTAGTGACTACTTCAAAATTCCTTTTGCATTGTACTCATCCATGTGTCAAAGCGTTTAACTAGAAATGCTTAGTCGTTGAAAACTGTTTTATGCCCGAAATTTAGATCAATATTAAATTATTATTCGTAGTCAGTCATCAAACATATGGCGTAATTGATGTTCATTTAGTTTAAATAAATGTCAATTAGATGTTATCGAGTCGCCAAAATCCTGTGCAGCTAAAATCGACGAGAGAGCTCTTGTATACAATGGAAAATAAAGATTCTCAGAGTAATGGACGCAAATTTTCATAATGCAGCTGAATAATTTTATTGCGTTCTTGGACTGTTTATTTTATCATGGGTAATTGTAAAATTACACAGTTGTCGGAAAAGGGCGTTTCAAAATGTAAACATTTGATTTACTGAATCTATTACATTTGGTAGATAATTTTGTTTAAGATAATAACCATTAATTCCTATAAATGTAGTAGTTAGTTTTTGCTTCAAGAAAATCATTTTTCCTCTAGCAATTATTATAACCGTGATCAAGAATAAAATTAATGGATGACTTTTTAAAAAAACAACAAAACAATTGCAAAATCGACAGATAGATCCGAGAATATACACAGTGCTGTAATATAATATACCCTTTATTCAATGTCCACTTTAATATTGTACATACCTATGCAATGCTATCTCTAGCAAGTACCTACAGTAATGCAGTATGAATTTAAACATGACATACAACTGCAATTTAAAAGAAAAGCTATTTATATTTACATGTCTGCAAGTCATATTCACCAAAATTGAATTTAAGTACAAGTATAATTAAATTCAACAGTATGTTATCTTATTGAACTTTTAATTGAAGTGCCTCGAAAAAAATTGGATATTTATACTATATCTGCCTTTGATTGGGGACAGATGTCAACTTCACACGCATAATGTGCTCAAAGGAGTATTATTCGTTATAAATTATATGAAATAAACTCTAAAGCTTTTCAATGTTGTATTTTTTACCTGCCTATTAAGTAATCCTCGTCACATTAGTTAAGAAAAATAATGTTTTTATTTTAAATGATATCGTGGTATCGAATAATATCGCACACATATGTAATTAGATGTAGACAATTTTAGAGAAGTCAGTTGAAGATGTCCTGTAACTTCCCAGATAACACACGATGTCCAATGGACATCCATTACAGATCCATAATAAGTCCGAATATCCATGGATATAAATACGATATCCATAAGATATGAAGATACGAACGACTTTTGTAATATCCTTTGATGGACATCCATACGATATCCGAATATGGATAATCTTAGAATATCCATAAACGTTTTTGCAATGGACGTCAATCGCACGATAGTCCTATGCATGTTTGTTATTCTTTGTACAATGGATGTCCATTATCACGCATACACTGTGGATATCATCCTTTGACGAACATTTATGGAATATATGAATTTTAGTTTTATATGTGGGTATATCGGCGCAAGTAGCAATTTGTAACCGAGGTTACAATGCGACCGAAGTTCATGTTGTAACGTTTTTGTGCCGTAATATTATAATCAATATGGTAACTCACATCATACTAAGACCTGATTGTTACTGTAATATAACTATCAAATAAATATCATTAATAATCAGTGCTATTTTAGTTACAGACGAGTTGCATTTGTAACTTCCGTTGTACTAACATGTGACGGTACCGTGTCTGCAACGTTTTAATACCGGTTTAGAAAAAAAAGTGTCAAGTAGGGATATTTGTCACCGGTTACAAAAATCCTGTAGCAAATACAGTTGCTGGCACGCGTGAGGGTGGTGTAAGTAATGACTTTTACACCAAATTGCAACTAATCCGTTGCACAACCTAGGTTGTATTACCGTGATAGGACCGTATAGACACCAAAAATTGCTACTTGGGGAATACCCAAATAACATCTATACGCATGTTGCAGAATATTAAGAATAACGTATCGGAACGTAGCAAACAAAAAGTCGTCATCAGTACGTCAAATTTCGTATTTTGAAGACCAATAAAAGACGTCCTCGGGAAGAATCTATGACGTACTTATATCACATCCTCGCGACGTCATTGTAAGTCGTCTATACACGTCTCCAAAGACGTCTATACATGTCTTCGAAGACGTATTAATATGACTTCCGGTATCTTATCGTAACGCAAACAAGTAAGTAACGCGAATGTTGACTCCGAAAAATTTGTCTATGAATTTATCGCAACGTACTATTCCCAACGCTGCCTCTAAATCTCGGATCGACTACTAAACCTAATCTCAGGGAACAAATTTCACCGGTCGCATTATGGAATTAGACACCGTGTGTGATATGGGATGTCTGCCCAAATTCGTAGAAAGGAGAATAATTTTCTATAATGCTAGAATATCACTGATGGCATTTGGATTTATCTTGACTCGAAAACAGACTACTGGTATATATATCGGGATTTTTTTCTAAACGATTCTATATTTATTAACAGCCCGGTAAAAACATAAATGTGATGTTCCATGGTATTCCAATAAAGATAACTGTAAGTTAAAAACACTGTGAAATGGAACTAAAGCCGAATCAGTGAGTAAATTACGCCAATCTCTTGGCGGTGCTTTAAAACTGCTCCTGCTAGTAATAATAATAATAATAATAGACATCTAAAGATCAGTATAGGATTTATAATATCTCTCCACATGGGGTGCTACCACTAAACGTCTCAGTTAAGACTTTGAAACCTAACCGCCCTATAAGGCAAAATTTTAGATGCCAGGCTTAGTCTAGCTGTATACAGCGCAGCATAAACGCATTGCATGAGTCAATGGTCATACGGCCACTACAGAGATGATATCCTACATTGTCCCGGATGTTGCACTCCTCTTGGTCTCTCTCTCCTCTTGACTTGACGCGGTCTTGCTAATCATCTACGGCAAGGATGGAAACACATTCGCTAGTGATGGTAAAAGACATCGTCTCTATATGTTGATGATTATAGCTGGCTGACTTCGCCATGCGTAACACATTTTTAAATGGTAGAACTACAACTATAACAATTTATAAAAAATTGTATGCTCTATAATAAAATATCGATATCTTATCCCATTAAAGCTCAGTAGGTGTAAAAAAGGAAAATGTTACGTTTTCGTGATATTTTCCTTTTTTCGCTTAGCTTGGTAACAATGCAAAGTATTAAGAAATTTGTGAGACTTTTTTGTATAGCAAGAAGTGTTCTACAAAAAAAGTCAGCGACATTATTCTGTTACAGAATTTGAGTTCTACCAATTAGTCGTTCTAGGACAATAAAAATAAAGAAGTCAATTAGAGATGGGGGCGCCCAAATGTCGTGCACTCTTCTACTGACAAATCTAATGTGTTTGCTGATCATCTAGAGTCTTTGACAGTATTGAGGAAAAACCGGTGAACGACCCTTTACATCACGAAGTTTTCTCAAAGGTCTTCCATTCCAACGCGCTGATGCACTTTCTGCTACTTTTTTCTCTCCCTCTTACTTTGTGCAACGCTGAAGATCGTGTCAAAAAGCTCAATTGCGTACAAAACCGTACGTTGCAGATGGTTGTCAATATCTCATGGTTTGTAGGCAATGCGCAAATTCACGATATCCACAAATCAATAGATACCCTTTTTCCTAATAGTAGAAAATGTAACATATAAGATACTCTACACTTCAAATATTGTAACTATTCATTCATACATGGAACAACGTTCATAATAACTATTCATGATAGCAAGAACACTTAACTTCATTGTTTTCAAATAGCAGTATAAACAAAAATTAATTGATAAATCAATACAATTTTATACTTATAAACTGACTTATTCAATGGTTAGAAAATGAATGTGTGTATTACACAAAATTTATCCGGTAATAAGAAAAACGAATTTTCACAAAATTATTACAATAAAACGTTATTGATAGTGCTACGATCAAAAATAAACAATAAACATGATTTGTAAAGGAAACATCGTTAGTAACAAAAGTAACTAGCATTAGCCGTTATCTTTTACTTCGTGATTCGCAATCATGATAAGTTGATAGCTGACAACTTTTGAAGGTAAGTTCATCTATTGGTTATGATCTGATCATGATTGTAAATCATGCAGCAAAAAAAGAAAACGACTATTATAGTAAGCCATGTTTGTCAGTGTCACTCAGCCACATAAATATGAAAATTCTCTTTTAGTGATGTACCTACCAAATTAACTCAGATTAAAAATAAACATATTGAGCCATGGCGCATGATCACTTAGATATGCATATAGTGTGTAAGTTTGTAAAAGAATATTTTCTAATAATCATAACAAAGACCACAATAACATGACATTTTAGTGAACGAGGATTCAATTGATTTAAGACAAGAGACTTTCGAGAAGTTAGCTGACAAAAATAGGTGATTCTTAGGTTTGCGAATTAATAATATTGTTTTTGTGTATCAACTGTATAGTATTTCAGGTCCCCCGCAGAACAACTTCTCACCAAGTAATATCGCCGTCGCAAATTTCCGGGGAGCTAAGAGATCGGAAACCGCTGTATGTTTAATTTTACATGTAGTTACATAACACACTCTAACTAGAAATACATTTAGAAGGGTTAATGGTCTACGAAGACTTGCTAACAATTTATATTACGGAGAACAATCAAATATTTTACAAAGAAATAAAGTTACCACAAGACCTAAACAAAGAAATAGGGCAACATCTGCGGATCCAAGATTTAGAAGGTAATTCACTTGTATTTTTTTGTACGTATAACCGACACCGACAAAGTTTACCTATAATAAAACTGCTTACACATATTGAAAGATATACAGATTTAGATAACGGAATTGTAAGGAGAGACGGATGTGAAGAGGGTTGCGTGTACCATTAGCATAATAGGTACAAAACACGATTACGCGCAATCACTTAGTGGTGAGTTTCTCACCGGTCATACTTTGCACTACTCTAATATATCGGCAGAAAAGAAACACTATAGGCAACTATACAATTAACACACAATTTCCAGTATGTACATGAAAAATAATTCTAAATGAACAGTATTGACAGGTACAATTGTCAAATATATTGAAATAAATTGTCAGTAATTTTTATTATGTAGAAAGAAAAAATGATTTACTTCAGAAGAGAACAAAATTTAAAGTAAGTAATTCCATGAATTCTTATCACTTACCGCAAATTAAACAAAATTTGTTGAACTTGTTATATTTAAATAAGTCATCATTACTTAAGACATTAAGTGTGAATATTACCACAGATAATATTTTGGCTTTATAGTTCTATACTTACTATCTATGACCAATAATATATTTTTATGCCACATTTTTGCAACAAATATTTAAGGATAGTTAAACGCTATTCCGGTCCGCCATATTTGCACTGAACTGCAGGCCCGCCGTCGCAGGAGTGAGGGAGGGGGGAAGGGGGCAGAGGGAGCAAAATCCCCGGGGGAAAATAACTATCTTATGTCAGTTTTACTTTTACCATATCATTATGAAATCAATATAGTACCTACTACGTAAAATATAATTTTTTAAGACCTTTTCTTAAAATATCTATTTAAAATATCTATTTTAAAGTGGCATGCCTGAACTTATACACAATAGTGTGAAAACTTTAGCAAATTCTTAAATTTACAAAACTCCATAATTAATTTCATTACTAATTTAATCCAGGCGAGTACCATATTAGTCCGATATTTGTCATCTTTTGAAGGTAGCAATCCAATACAACTGTCACGTTTGGCACAAACTATTGCTGTAGATATCGATGCTATATTGAAGCAGTATTTTTATTGTGTGTACAACTATTATAGTGAATAAATAAAGCACTTTATCCTGCTAGTAACAGGTCCGTTACATAACGATGTAGGAAACTTACTCACTATAGTTTTGTTATAAGTATAGAAGTGTATTATTTTGCCCTTTTCCGAAAGGAAATTAAAGATCCAGTACTATCACTAATAAAAAAGCGTTTGTGGAAGATATCTTTAACAATGGTGGATTCTGTTGAAGGTCAAAAGAACAAATTTCAACCTATTCCCTTTCTTGTGCTTCTGTTGTTAGTTTTCTTTTCAGCTTATTCAGATTACTTAATATGTAAATAGCTGTCTCTAGGCTGTTCTTACTTCCCTTTCTTTCTTGTTCCATAAAACATCACATATTTTACAGCTATCTCTTCTATCTGTACCAAATCTAAATTTTTCTTTGATGTACTGGAAGTTAATTACATAACCGAGGCGTGATGTTCTTGCTAAAATAACTGACAATTCCCATTTTTTCTTTCAACTTTGAGGTAGAGCCCATTGATTTTTTATTGTAGTTATAAACTTTTGTATTTGAAATTATCCTTTCTTGATCTTGAATCAAAATCCTTTATATGTCAATAAACGATAAATACATCGTCGTTGTCTATTGTTCTGTTAATTGTTTTACTGTGAATATTGCATCTGTCGTTCCTCGTCAATTAATTACTAGTACAGTAATACACACATTCTTTAGCAACCTTAATAGGTTAGGTTAGGAGTGGGGTGGCATGCGAGCCTGTTTCACCGCGACCTTTACAGGTCTATTGTGATCCCCTTTACTTCAGAGAACGCTCTCTAGTTTCGCCTTCTTAATCAGGCTTATCTTTTTTGAGAGCGGCTCTTTCAGGTAGCCGTTAGCTGAGGGGTTCTCTACGCCCATTGCTAGAAACCTTGTCCTCGCTAGGCCGTCACAGTGGCACAAAACATGAACTGCGGTTTCTTCTTCTTCTTGACAGAATCTGCAGAGAGCATTATCTGCCAGCCCTATGTTAAACATATGCTTATTCAGTCTGCAATGACCGGTCATCAGACCTATCATTTTGACAGTCTTCCTGTCTTTACTCAGTAGGTCTTCAGTAAGTAGGCCTCTGCTCCTTTAGGAACTCCTTAGCCTGTCTTTGTCCTGGTGATCTTTCCCACCATTCCTTGGACTTATTTTGTGACTATTCGTAGATGGACCTTTTAATTTGTGATTTGGTAATGCCGAAGGAAAGGTCCGCTCCTATGAAAGGCCTTGATGAACCTCGTCTGGCCAGCTCATCTGCCGCCTCGTTTCCCTTCACGCCCGTGTGGCTGGGGATCCAAGCCAAAGTTATTTTTCTTAGGGTGCCCACCTCATTTAGGGCTCTTATGCAGTCCCAAACCAGCTTTGAGTCAGCACTTGCTGAACTGATCGCTTTAAGTGCTGCTTGACTGTCAAAGTAAATAGCGACGCTTTTACCTAGTTCGGTCCATCTGTCTACTTCTCTGACACAGTGATGAATCGCTGCAACCTTAGCCTGGGAAAAATCGTCGAGTCCTTGCTGAAGCTCAATGAAAGGGCCTTGCACGGCTTCTTTCTGTAAATGTCAGCTCCTACGCCGTGGTCCGTTTTAGAGCCGCCGATGTACCAGTTTGAGTCCGCTCTTACTGGGGAGCCACATTCCCAGTCCTTCTTATCTGGTATTATAACCTGATATTTTCTATCTAGGTTAAATTTATGAACCATGGCGTCGCTTGGCGTCCCCGTTAGGGCCGCCGCCTTGAGTTCATCTAACAACCTTAATAACATATTGCTTTCTTTATTTTCAGTATATTAATCGCTCCATGTATGCATCTTTTTTTAAACTTATGCCTCGTCATATTTCTGAAGAGAAAATCTTGATTACCTCGAAATAATTTCTTAAAGTATTCATTTTCATAAGTAACCTAATAAGTCCCCAGATGTTTTTCAGTTATTTCTTATAACCTTGTAGAAAAGTTTCTGGGTCCCATTGAAATTCTCTTCCATTCATTGTCCATTGTTTTCACGCTCTTCTCTTTTTTTTGATAATGATCCTTTTTGTTCTGTTTCTGTGTTTTACATACCTATTCCTTATCTGTAACTTGACCTTGTTCTTTCAGATATTTTTCCCAATATTTCTTCTTTTTTGTAGTTTAAATTTATCAATTCAGTATACTGTCGGTTTTGTAGTTGTAGTGCCGCTGTATTTTCTAGAACATTATATTCATTTGAATTTCAAAATTGAATAACTCCTACGCTCTGTGTTTATAATGTAACATACAAATAAATAAATTTTCGATAATACTGAATTAAAATAAAGCCAATTAGCAATGTGTAACAATAAGATGTCCACTTGTATCTGCTCTGAGTAGTATATACATATGTACCATCTTTTGCAAATTAATTTTAATTTAATTTTTTAGCGAAGAATTTCCATTTAGTAAATAAAGGCTTTGTTTTGAAACAAATTTTATTTCTCTAAAAAGGAGGGCTGCTTTGATGGACTTCTTCAGAGTAATTTAATTCAATTGTAAGCAAAGCCTTACGAAATACACATTTATCGCTAAAAAATTCGCATTTAATTTGAAAAAGATAGTACATATACATACATACCGATACCACATCAAAAAACATATTGTTTGTTTGGTTGTTTTCTACACCAATTTTATATTAATTACAGTATAATTTTAATCTGTATCTACTCTGAGTAGTTTATATACATATGTACCATCTTTTGCAAATTAATTTTAATTTAATTTTTTAGCGAAGAATTTCCATTTAGTAAATAAAGGCTTTGTTTTGAAACAAATTTTATTTCTCTAAAAACTAGGGCTGCTTTGATGTACTTCTTCAAAGTAATGAAATTCAATTGTAAGCAAAGCCTTACGAAATACACATTTATCGTTAAAAAATTCGCATTTAATTTGAAAAAGATAGTACATATATGTACATACATACCGATATCACATCAAAAAACATATTGTTTGTTTGGTTGTTTTCTACACCAATTTTATATTAATTACAGTATAATTTTAATTTCGTTTGAAAAATACAACAAACTTTTTAATTTTGATGCATGAACATTATTTCATACATGCACACGCTCAACACACAGCAATTATAGAGAATAAATATTTTTATGTCTGTACCTAACGAGATTAATAGATAATGGCAGAGCCTGGTGATATTATTAGATCCTATTATAAATTTATAGATACCTATAACATTCGTTATTAGGATGCGTGATAATTTTTTTTCAACAAAATATAAAAAAATCATGATTGTCCCTAATTTTGGAATAGTTGGGCGCATCACGTATGACTTTTTACGTTTACTACGACTATAAATTAAACTACATCCAATTTTCGGTTTATTTCTTTTAAGTCAGGTTGTCATTATACAGATTTTACTTAAATTATGTAAGGAAAATTTTATGATTGTTTGAATATTCGTGATTGTCTATAAAAATGTATACATCCATTAAAACATCCAATCAATCACAAAATTAATTTTCGTACATAAAAGCATAGCTTTAGTTACAGACATACACTTTAAACTATAAACTTAAACTATAAATTGGGTTTAAACCAAAACTGAAAAACTAAACGGTATTTAATATTTCTTACAGAGAACGCTCGCCAATTTATTCCAAGGAAGCAAGTCAAACTCAGTCTGATTCTCAAGTTATGGATTTACCAACTCAATTCAAGAAAAAGAAAACTAAAACGCATTCAGATACAAAATTTATAATGTAAGTAGATACTATTCAAATTCAATGTAAATTTGATATTTTATGATAGTTGCATGAATGAATGTGCTCCACAATCTTGTGTGGCATAGAATTTGTATAGTATAATATTTTATGATTTATTATAGTATACTAACCTTAGATTTCAATTAATAAACAATGCCATGTTTACATGCTTATATTCTATTTGATTATTCCGTGGGTTAAGCCACAGAGTAGTACCGACCTCACCTAAGTTTAATTGGCGTCGTTTTAGTTATTCAATAGGCATTCTGGTTTTCTGTAATACTTAAATGTCTAGAAATTCGTCGCCATTTAAGTAGGTTTTTTGTCGGTAATATTGCATACTGCATATGTATACGTATTTGATTTAAAAGGTCCTGATTTATTGCTCTAACCCTAAATACTCCACATCCAATTTCCTCCGTGGAGCACTAAGAAACCAATGCTTCGTTTCTCTCTATTCAGACATGGTATGATTTGGAAATGCAACAGATTTTCCTTGTTCTACATATTGTCTGGACTATTCTAAAATGATAGAAATTGGAGTGAATAAATGTTTCATGTGGGTCTTTGCCCGCATCTATTGAACATATAGACTGAGCCCTATTTTTAATATAATTCAAGACTAATGATTGTTGTATAAGTTATGATGAATTTTATTTGAGAACATTTTAAATATTTATCTTGAGCTCATAATTAAATACTGTATTATGTGCAGGTATGTAGTAAAAATATATTTGAAAATACATACTACAATAGGTACTAATTAGTAAGGTGAACTGGGGTAATTGTAATATATAACTTGCATAGTGTAGTTTCAAACAACCCTTACACTTTAATGCGCGCTTCAAAAAATCTGTGAAAATTTATACAAGATGGCTATATTATGGACTTTATGTCAATAAAATATAAAATGGGTGAAATCATTTTAGTAACATTATAATTTTTTTTTTTTTAAAAGACTGCAATATATTACATTTGCCCCCACGAAAAGATTATCTGAATTCGGAGTACGGCACGTGTGTAGGTAGTTTAAAATCTCTCCGAAAAAAAAAGTGAAAAATAGGTGGAAAGCAAGTGAAATAATTGTGACGAGACGCGGCAGGAATTAAAGCAGACAGAATACGTAAAATAGGCTAAAACACAATGGTAAAATCAGTTATAGGCAATTAATAAAACCATTATAAGTGTACCGATTGAAGGCCGATTCTCCGACGGGTTGACCGGGATCGGACTTTTTGCGCGGTTTATAAATAAACATCTGCCGGACTAAAGAAATTGTTTACGAGCACGGATCCGTACTAGGAAAATATTACTATAAAATAAAAGGAAGATGGACAGTGATTCCAGCGAAGAGAGTAAGAAAAGGAAAGCTGCGGAGGAAGAGGGTTCAGTGTTTGCCAGAAGTAAAGTGATTGCAAGGTCACCAGTAAAACAACAAGAAAGAGAGGAAAAACTAGATGTAATTATAAATATGATGAAAGAGTTCAAACTTGACCAGAAAGAAATAAAAGATGAGTTACAGAAACTAGGTGCAGAGCAGGAGCTGATTAAAGAAAAGTTAATAAGTATACAACAAGAAAATAAGGTATTGAAGAATGAAAACATGGTATTAAGACAGGAAAATGCAGAGATTAAGAAGGAGGTTAGGGAAATGAGAAATGATATAGAACGGAGAGAAAAAGAACAAAGGCAAAATAACATAGTAATGACTGGTTTACCTATAGATACGGATAACCCAAATATATTAAAAGAGGCAATGAAAAATTTTATAAAAGAACACTTGGAAATTGATGTAAAAGTAGAAACTGCTACTAAAATGGGCGACAAAACATGCTTAATAATATTAGGCAATAAAGAAGAGAAGATCCAGGTCATGGAGAGCAAAAAGAAATTGAAGGAGTTACAAACCCACAAAATTTTTATAAATGATGATTTAACTAAAAAGGAAAGAGAAAAACAAGCCATACTTAGAAAACTAGCTAAGGAAGAAAGAATTAGAGGTAACAATGTTAAAATTGGGTATAACAAAATTGTGGTAAACGGCATTGAAAGAAGATGGAATAAAGACAAGGGAACAGTAGTGGAGACAAATTCAAAAAACTAGTAAGAAAAGAAGCGGATAGATGTAACGAGGACGGACAGGCGATAGAAAAGGAAAATATATGTAGAGATAAATCAACAATAGAAGAATTGAAAAGCAAAAAAAACAGTCGCAATGACGAGAGAAAAAATAAGGAAAATGCAAAGAGCGATAATGGAATAATGGCTGAGGAACTGGAAAAGAGCAGAGAAAAAAAAATATTAAGCATACCAAAAATCGAACTAAAAGAAGAAATGAAATTAAGTTAAGTACATGGAACGTTAGAACATTATTACCACCAGGAAAATTGATAGAAATAGGAGAAGAGCTGAAGCGATATGGGATAAAAATAGCCGCGCTACAAGAAACCAGATTGAAGGGGCAAGGAGTTATAAACAAGGAGCACTTTTCTATTAGATATTCTGGTAATGAAAAACACGCACGTAATGGAGTTGCTTTCATGATACTAGGAGATGTAAGAAAAAAAGTAATTGAATATAAGCCGATTAATGAAAGAATGGTATACATCAGAATACAAGCTAAACCGATGAACCTATCAATTTTAAATGTATATTGTCCTACTGAAAATGCGAATAAGGAAGATAAAGAGGAGATGTACAGAAAAATTGAAGAAGAAATTGAAACAATACCTCAGCACGACACGATAATGGTTTTGGGGGACTTCAATGCTCAAATTGGAAAGGAGAGCCATGCCACATCCGTAGCAGGAAAGTTTACTATACATGAAAGGATGAATGATAATGGAAGAAGAGTATGTGACTTGGCAGCCAGGACAGGTATGATTATAAGCAGCACTAAATTCAAACACCCAAAGGAACATAAAGTAACATGGATATCCCCGAACAAAAAATATGGCTCGCAAATTGACCATGTGTTGGTAAATAGGAGAAAGCAATCTTCGGTGAAAGATGTAAGATCGTATAGAGGGGCTAACGCGGATTCTGATCACTTTATGGTAGTTGTGAAACTAAAGCAAAAACTAAGAAAGGCAGCACCTAATGGAAGTAGCAGGTTAAAATGGGACGTGAATGAGTTTAGAGATGAAAGCTCTAGGGAAAGGTATGCAATGAAATTAGAAATGCTAATGGAAGAAAGGGATGGAACACAGGAAAACGTGGACAAGGAATGGAAGGTTATAAAAGAATGTATAGAACAAGCAGCTGAAGAAACAATAGGAAGAAAAAAGACAATCAATGAAAAAACATGGTTTAATACGGAATGTCGAATTAAGATTGAAGAGAAAGCTAAGGCTAGATTGAAATGGCTGGGCTCAAGTCGTATGGAGGACGAAGAAGAATATAAGAAAGTAAAAAGCGCCTGTAATAAATACGTCCGTGCTTGTAAGAGAAAATGGATAAATGATAATATAAACGGAATCGAAAATGACAGAGTCAATACAAACACTAAATGTTTCTTCAAAAAAATTAAAGAACAGAAAAAACAATATAAAGGTGTAGCTACTGGCATAAAAGAAAAGAACGGGAGAGTAGTTGAGGAGGAAAGTCAATACAAAAACGTATGGATACAGCATTTTAAGGAATTGCTTTTTGATGAGGCTATGGGAGACGAGAATGACGGTATGGATGAAGAAAATACTGAAAAGGGAGAAGATGAGCCATCGAAAGAAGAGGTTATGCAAATAATCAACAAAGCAAAGAGCGGAAAATCTCCAGGAAAAGATGGGATGAATGCGGAATTGATAAAGTATGGAGGACCCGAGCTAAAAGAACGCATATATTACCTAGTTAAAAGAATCTGGAGAGAAGAAAGGATGCCCGAAGAATGGAGGAATGGGCAAATCGTACTAATTCATAAAAAGGGTGACCAACAGAATTGTAATAATTACAGGGGTGTAACGCTACTAAATGCTGCGTATAAAATAGTATCAGCCCTAATTCAGAGCCGTTTAGCCGAGAGAACTGTGAACATTGTCGGCGAATATCAGTGTGGATTTGTGAAGGGTAGGTCGACAATAGATGCAGTCCATGTTCTTAAACAAATCATGGAAAAAGCCCAAGAATACAGTTTGGAGCTGGAAATGTTATTTGTAGATTTTCAGCAGGCCTTCGACTCTATAAAAAGGAATGTGCTTATGACAACACTAAGAGAACTAGGTATAGGGGGCAAACTGAGAAGATTAATCAGGATGACGATGTCACAATCAAGAGTCAGTGTAATAACTGGGAAGGGAGAAACAGAGCAGTTCACAATTAATAAGGGAGTAAGACAAGGAGATGCGTTATCAGCGACGTTGTTTAACCTAGCCCTGGAGTATGTAACCAGGAGAATCAACAAGAATAACCTGAGGGCAGGAGGCGGACAACTGATCGCATACGCTGATGATATAGTACTGGTTGCGAAGCAGAGAAGTGTTATGGAAAAAATGATAAGAGAAATAGTAGACGAAGGGGAAAAATTTGGATTAAAAATAAATGAAAATAAAACGAAAATAATGGTTATAGGTAAAAACAATTCCAGTAGCAGTATAAGGATTGGACCGTTCGAGTTCGAAAAAGTGGATAAATTAAAATATCTAGGCGTGATGATAGGAAAAGGGGGCGATAGAGAAACCGAAATAAATGAGAAAATACTTGACGTGAATAGGGCATTCCATGCAAATAAGAAGTTATTAAAAAGTAAACTTCTCACAAAAAACACGAAATTAAAAATATATAAAACGGTTATAAGGCCAATAATGACATACGCTGCCGAAACATTGACACTCTCAAAGAAAGTTGAAGAAACCATCCGAATAGCAGAAAGGCGGATTATGAGAGCAATATTGGGACCTGTGAAAGTTGAAGAAGATGTATATAGGGTAAGAATGAATTATGAAATAGCGAGAGAACTCGGAGTAGAAGAGGTGGTTAAAAAGATTAAGCAGAAAAGAGTGAGATGGTTGGGTCATGTGTGGAGAGCAGGGCCGATGTCGAGACTGCGGGCGATGTTGATGTGGGAGCCGCCGGGCGCGAGAAGGAGAGGTCGGCCGAGAACCAGATGGCTGGAAGAAGTGGAGGAAGATTTAACAAAGGTCGGGGTAGTTAATTGGAAAAAGAGAACCGGACTCAGGAAGGTATGGCGACGGATAGTAGAGAAAATAGGAACAGAGGAGTGATCCACCCGAAAACGGATCAAGAAAGCTCTACGGAGCGGCGTAACTCCGTAATGGAGTGTTTTTCGCCACTATATATATATGTTTACATGCTTATATTCTATTTGATTATTCCGTGGGTTAAGCCACAGAGTAGTACCGACCTCACCTAAGTTTAATTGGCGTCGTTTTAGTTATTCAATAGGCATTCTGGTTTTCTGTAATACTTAAATGTCTAGAAATTCGTCGCCATTTAAGTAGGTTTTTTGTCGGTAATATTGCATACTGCATATGTATACGTATTTGATTTAAAAGGTCCTGATTTATTGCTCTAACCCTAAATACTCCACATCCAATTTCCTCCGTGGAGCACTAAGAAACCAATGCTTCGTTTCTCTCTATTCAGACATGGTATGATTTGGAAATGCAACAGATTTTCCTTGTTCTACATATTGTCTGGACTATTCTAAAATGATAGAAATTGGAGTGAATAAATGTTTCATGTGGGTCTTTGCCCGCATCTATTGAACATATAGACTGAGCCCTATTTTTAATATAATTCAAGACTAATGATTGTTGTATAAGTTATGATGAATTTTATTTGAGAACATTTTAAATATTTATCTTGAGCTCATAATTAAATACTGTATTATGTGCAGGTATGTAGTAAAAATATATTTGAAAATACATACTACAATAGGTACTAATTAGTAAGGTGAACTGGGGTAATTGTAATATATAACTTGCATAGTGTAGTTTCAAACAACCCTTACACTTTAATGCGCGCTTCAAAAAATCTGTGAAAATTTATACAAGATGGCTATATTATGGACTTTATGTCAATAAAATATAAAATGGGTGAAATCATTTTAGTAACATTATAATTTTTTTTTTTTAAAAGACTGCAATATATTACATTTGCCCCCACGAAAAGGGGCAAATGTAATAATCGGCCATCAGCGTAGTTGTGTTAAGGATTAATAGCTTATGTGGGGTAAATGTAGAAAGAATGTTATGCTCCACATTTACGTTTTTTAAGTTTTTATTTTCGTTGAAAAATACAAAAGTTACAAACTTTTATTCAAAAAGAAATTTAAACTAACTAACTATCAATATTAAATATTCCACAAATATCACAAACAATAATATCTTTAGAGCTATAAAACATCTAACAAAGGTTAATACCATCAAATTTGAGTTGAAAAGTAAAACCTGAACCGCGGCGGTCTGCAGTCGGGATACATACTATAGCAGCGGACAGCAGTTCTAATGAAATTCGGATAATACACTTTGCTATTACAATTGCCCCATTTTTACAATTACCCCAGTTCACCTTAACAAAATATGAATTAAGGTTTATGGACATGTTATTATGTGCGAATTTTGTTGACCGCATGTGAATTTATAAATATGTATACAGAATAGATCAAGATTTGTTTAAAATATTTTGCAAATAATTATTTCAGATTACGCTCTTTCGATTATAGATATCTACTTCCTCTATTCTTTATTTTCCGGATAAAAAGCTTGAAACACTAGCTGTTGTTTTATAAAGTTTATAATACCACATCTGATACAATACACTTTTTTAAATTATTACCTAACATATAAAACTGTACATGTATGAATTGTTTGGAAGCTTGTTTGCAGTTCTCATTTTTTTGACAAAAAAAAGAAATAATTCGATAAAGGTTCAATTTAGAAGCAAGACTTTAATAGACAAAGTAGTTGGTACACATTTCCAGTCTACTAGGAAGAAACAGATATCCAAAATTATTTCAAACGTAACTCGAAATTATTAACTACTTCAGATCGCAATCCTTGCTACTTTCTTATTGTTTTCTCGTCGCAGCATACCCTGAATATGTAATAGAGCAAACCATCATGCTTGTTTTAATTGTTTCATATCACCTCTGCTAAATATACAGCGAGAACACCTCTACCACAAAACGAACTATACCAAAACCAAATGGACCTTATCCGACTGATCAATCAGAACCAGTTAACTGCAAACCGAACATTGACTCTGAAATAAGGCATACTCCTAGACATGAAGATTATTTCAGAAAAACTATTTCCGATAAAACCAGCACAAAATACGGTGGAATTGGTAATATTTATAGTTTTGATACACTGACACCTTCGAATATGGAGCAATCTACCATGACAGAAGAAATTAGAAGTATACCTACAGCTATGGACTGTAAGAGTCTTTATCAGTCGGCTATGACTGACATCGATGTGACTAAGAACAACACCGATATCGAGTAAGTATATACAATTGCTCGTAAATATACATACTTAATTAGATTAACTAATTTACTGTTATAGATTTTACAACACTACAGAAAAGTATCTGGATGATAAAGAAACGGCGTAAGTACATATTTAAACAATAATACTTGAAATTCGTATCCTTCTAATAAATACTATCCCTAAGGGTAATCGCACATTGATCTAACGTTCATCAGTCTTTATACATAGATACATACATACATATATTAAAAAATCGTTTATTATTGGCTGGTATACATATGAGAGTCGGCCAAATTCGATACTTTTAATAGGGAACTTATGAGGTTGAAAGAATTAGACAAAAACAAACCCATGTTTCTGGAGCTCGATTTTAAAAAGAAGTCGATTGGTGTAATGCATATTTTCTAAGTATTCCTTAATTTAAGCAATACAGAGTGTTTTATAAAAATATGCAATTCTTAAAAACACTTGTAACTTTTTTATTTGTAAAAATGTTTGATTTATATAAAAACTTTATTAGGGCACTTTTTGACGCAGAATCCTATAATCTTAATTATTTTTCTTTTAAAATATTCAATATACGCACATAAAATTGCCTTTAAAATAATTAATATATGTATTTTTTGACCTTTATGTACTTATCTCTTAATTCCTGATTTATTTCCACTTAGAGGTCAATAAAACAATAAATAATTAAATACCAATTTATTCCATAACATATAATAATACGTTTTCGTTAAATAACTTCTTCAGTGGAAGAAATTGACATTTAATATGTGTCAAATTACTAATAATATAAATATAAATTGCCATGCCTATCAACAAAATTATCTAAAAAACAAAGAATTCATTCATAAAATAATATAGCGCACTTGATAGTTTATTTAAACAGTTTTTACATTATTTGATTTTGTGTTTGCAATTTCACAGTACCTACTTTAAGATGGCTATGGATGGTCACTAAGCAATGTGCTCCGCATTTATTTTATATTGTCAATATCAATTTTCAATTTCAAATTTCAATTTTGCATTAATATTCCCGCTTTGTTATCTTATAATTCAAAAATATATGAAAATTATGAAAAGTACGACATGTTAAAGTGTTTTATAGAAACAGGTGAAAATGAGGATGCTTCCTCTAACATTTACCAAGATCGATATCCCGAAAGACAACAACTATTCAGAAACATTATTTCTCCAGATTAAAGAAAAATTTAATAAATTTTGGATCCTTTCAAAAGCCGAGACCGAAAACCTATGTAGCTCAAAATAGAGACAAAGAATTAGAGAAAATTGATGTTTTACGGGAAATTGAAAATAACCCAATGTATTCTACTACAGATCGCACAAACAACAAGTTTAGGAAGAACTTCGGCAAGGCACATTTTAAAAAAGCATAAAATGAATCACCTCTTTGCTGCCGATTTGGAGCTTCGTATGTATATTGTCAATGGTTTTTGGGTAAATGTGAGGAAAACCAGAATTTTGATCTAAATTGTATATGGACGGATGAAAGCGGGAATTTTCACCAGGTATAATTCTTATACTTGATCGCGTGAAAATCCCCATATTACTATTGAGACAAGTAACCAAGGACGATATAGTTTCGATGTTATAGTTTCACATTGTCCGGCAAGGTCGCCAGATTTAACCGCATTGGACTTTTTCCTTTGGAAAAGTATTAAAAATTTTACCTTTCAAAATTCTCCCAATTCAAGACAGAAACTAGAAGCTGCAGTTTTGCTTTCGACTCCCTATGTCCGCTCGAATTGGTGAACTCAGCTCAGAACGTAAGAAAACGGTGCCGATTATAGTGGCTTTCGATTTGTTCATAAGGGTTACTCGGGAACAGCTCCGGAGCTACTCGTGTGCGTGTACAGTGAACTAACTCAGTACAGTTCAGGTACAGATAAAGTGTAAACAAATAAAGGGTGGGTGGGGTGGCGGCCATGTAATCACAGATGTAACATAATCTTTCAAGTTTTCGTTTTGTTTACATTTCATTCAAATTGTCAACACTTTTTTGTAAACAAACGCAAGTGCGCATGCGGGAGCGTATCGCCCCAGCCGAAAGGTTGGTGCACCAGGGGTGAAGGGAAGCAGAAACGGGGCTGTACAAGTGCGAGTCACATGGCAAAATAGAACGACAGATAGGTGACTCGGAACAGCTCCCGAGCTGTACGGTGTACAAATCGAAAGCCACTTATGTTTACAACAGAACGGCGGACAATTCGAACACTTATTGTAATTTATTTAGGATTTTTTTAGGATATACAGGTATATTCCTAAAACATTTCGTATCAAAACGTCGATAAGAATTTTGGAAACCAGCTTGTTTTAGTTCTAACCATGATTAATTTCAAAATTTCAATATATTATGATTTTTTAGAGTGTAAACTCTCTTAATTCTCTAGTTTTCTAGTTATAATATCAGTAATCCTATTAATGATTTTGTTAGTTCAGTTTTGTTTGAATTTTTATTTGTAGTACTTAATATTAAAAGATTTTTTTCTGCCTTGTTGAAATCTTTCATTTGTGTATTCACCAGCATCCATACCCATCTTAAAATACTATGAAATTGCAAACAAAATCAAATAATTTAAAAACTATTTAAATAAAATATCAAGTGTGTTATCACAATTGCTTATAATATCCAGAACGTGGAGTTCTACATATACAAATATGGCAGTTGTAAATGAATTGGTAAATTTTTTGTTCATTTCCAATATCATGGCTTTTGTTGTCTATTATGCAACATTTTTAGTTAACTCGCGATAATATTTTAATTCTATTCTTCGACTCGCAGTCGAACGGGTTGCAGGAATATTCGAGTGAGCGACGGCATATATTAGCTCATCGAAAGGATAATTTCTGATATAATTAAAAACTAGGTTGTTGTCAGTACAGTACTTTTATTTAAATTTTGAGCAATTGTTCGAATTGACCAACCATTTTCAAATTTGATAATAATCCTAGTCTTCGTTCCTGCATCTACTTGACCTGATATTTTGGTGAGATTATCAAAAATTTATGTCGCTTTTAATCTTGAAAATCACTTTGACATCAATGTAATAAATTAAATACCTACCTAGTAATGTATGTCCGCTTCACACAGTAATTGTTTAATTATCCTTATTTTTTGCACACGTCTATATATGGAGAATATTTTTCCGGTGACATCTTTTTATCTGAATCTTAACATTCCTGGTAAACTCGGCAAATTTATTTTGTTTAATTGTCGCCGTATAGCTATCTTAGTTTTAACATACGTTTATGCTATAAATTTATACACGATGAAAACATGGCATATACATTCAAACTGATAACTGTCATAAAATATACATATGTACACCTATTCTAATTCCACATATATCTTTAGGAAAGTTTGTTTCAAAAAACAATCTGAACAAGAGACCCTAACTCGCAAACCTATGGTTGAGCTAGCCACTCGTCGATTAAGCACAAGCTACAGTATATCTCATGAAGATTCTGAAACGTAAGTACTCGATTTACCCACTTAAAAATAATAAAATTTAATTTAGGAAACTTTTTTTTTATTTGTAAATTTTATCAGTTCAAAATTATGCTTAGAAAAATATTGTTTTATTAATGATCATACAACGGAATAAGGGCGCAAGATCGTATTAACAGTTTACGCTGCAGCAAATACAGGAAGACCCATTTTCGTATATTTTCGAGGGGTTCAGGGAATCTGTGGGAGATACGGTTCCAAAGCTCTTTTCTAAAAATAATAATGGCACAAACCAAATTTTGCTAAGTTTTACCGTTTTTTAATTACTCGATTTTTTGGCAAAATGAATCTCGCTTTTCGTGGACTATATGTGAAATTCTATAAATATTGAATTAACGATTTTTCAAATATTTCTATACTATATGTATTTTATATTTTTGGAATAGTTTTTCAGTTCTCTTTTCATTTTTGAGAAAATAAATAGCGTGTTATCCATGTAAAAAAAAACACAAGTTGTAGTTACATGGGAAAAACGAAAAACTAACTCAAAACAAAGTTTATAACATCAGATGTAACTCAAAAAAAGTGCCTGTAGAATATTCAAACCGTTTTTCGATAGCATCTAAAAAAGCGAAATATAAAGCGGGATTGATTTTACCAAAAATTGAAAAACACCTGTAGTTTGAAAACGGTAAGGGATGGCTAAGTTTGGTTTGCGCTGTTTTTATTTATAGGAAAAAAAGCCCCTGGAACAGTCTCTCAGTTTTTTTCTGTTTCCCACAGGTTTCCTGAAACTCACGAAAACATACGAAAATGGACCACTTGTACTTGCTGCAGCGTAAACTGTTAACACGAACTTACGCCCTTATGCAGCATTGGAAATTTTATGTTTGAAACTAGACTATCAATCAAATCAGTAAACTAGTAGCATTTTTTTCGTCGATTACAAAGGTGAAATTGGAAAAACAATTAAACATCGTGTTTTTGAGTTTTTAAACAAAATTTTATAAATTGAACACCCTATATATTACATTTTTTATGACGGATACCTTTTGGACTTTAGAATAAAATCGGTTACGGTGAAGTTTCCACTGGAATCAAAAATGAGAAAATTACAAGAACCCAAACTATTGCGAAAATGAAGTAGTTCTACCCGAACTACATTTTTTAAAACCGCACAATATTATCGTATTCTTTCGAATACATATGAGTCTTACATAAATCCAAAAATAAAAAATCAAGTGGGGTGAAAACGGATAATCTTGGAGGCCGTGCAATCGATCCAGTCCATTTGCTCTTAAACAGAGATGAGCAAATACTGAAAAATATTTTGTCTGCTTATAAGATCTATTCCGTGTAAAAAATGCCCAAAATATCTTACATAAAATGCACGTATCTTTCCCCAAATGAAATGATGCCACACGAAACAGAGAAACTATATTTGTCTGTAGAGGGTTATTTCTTGGCCAGTAAAGAATGGTTTATTGTGTTAAACGTTCCACAATTGAAAATATTTCGACAATTATTGACATTCTGTTGACAATAGTCAATACATCAATTCCAATTCTTCTCTCAAGTTGCTTTGGTAATAATATTGGAACAGGTCTGTTCTTATACCAAATGAATTTATGCTTTTTCAGTATTTTGTCAATTGTACCATAACTTAAATTAGAAGCTCTAGCTATGTCTCTTATCAGGTTCTATGAATACGTTTCGAATTAATCAACAACTGCTACTTCTACTGACTCACTAACTATGCAATTATTCTTCTCTATTATCCGTTTCTTCACTAGAAATATCAACGGGAGTATAACTACTCGTAACATTTTTTCGATGCCGACTAGTCATAGAAAGAAACCATTCTTGAGCTTCCTCCGCTGCAGTTAGTGTTGTAGTCAGAAGCAAATCTACGGGCCAACAGAACAAAATGTAGTGGATGCAAAGCTTTCGACAGCTTTCCCGCTGGTTTGTGGATGTCTTTAAACCGCCGAAAGGCACAGGAATTGGAATTTGGAAAGATGGAGAACCAGATGGCGAAGCCACAGCTTGAGGGAGCTGCCAGTCCATCTTCCATACCGAAATAATTGCTATCCAGACTTACGTAGAGGGCTGCCCGCAGGAAAATGGATCGGTATATATCCTATCTAACAACCAAGCTGCCGTTAGAGCACTGCAGGCTATCAGGTTTAATTCCGAGCTAGTACGGGAGTGTCACGGGAAGCTTCAAAAACTGAAACATCACAGCTTTACGCTGATATGGGCGCCAAACTACTCAGCGATCAGATTAACAGGTTCAGAACCGACGCGACATATGAGAGTTCGTGTGGCGGTATCAAAGCTTTATCAGATCTGAACTTACTACTAGTGGAAGGTACTTGCTGGCGCGAGACACTGTAAAACTATCACGATTCATTCAAATGAGCAGACTCCGCAAGGCAGTCTTTATGAGCAGAGACAGGCTAAGATTACTCACAGGAATCTTAACCGGTTACTGCGCACTAAATAAACACATACATCGCATAGACCTAATAAACTCTTCCCTGTGTAGAAACAGCAGGAGTGCGGAAGAAACTTCAGTCCATCTTCTTGCCAACTGCTCAGCAATGGACAAAGGGAGGCGAATATACGTTGGGGTCGATCGAGTAGATGATCCTACAATAAGTAAATTAACTGTCGACCAGGTTGCGGACTTCTCTGTCCGGGTGCAACCTGGTTGAGGAGGCTATAACACGGCATGAGAACACATTAAGGCTTTTTGGGCGAGTTGCCTTTCGGGGTCGACCCGCCCATGTAAGGGAGAATAAAAAAGACATACAACTATACAACAATGTATAGAAGAAAACATTTCAGCAAAAGAAAACACCGCAAAACTGACCTAGGCAACATGTTGTGTTGCCTATCCTAGGTCATTATAACATCTCGTTCGCATATATTTGTGAAGTTTACTTGTGTAGTCGAAGCCCCCGGTGGTCGCAACGGTTTGCGGTAGAGCCGCGATAGCCCTACATGGTGGTTCGACTCCACTTCGGGACGGCATATTTTTATATAAAAATATGTTTAATTAATTGGCGTTTGGGAAAAATTGCATTATTGTATTTACATACGTCAAGAAAATAATACACTTCGGTGTCAAAAATAGTATAAGTATTATAATATCAATAATTAATATATGTATTTTTGACCTTTGTGTACTTATCTTTTAATTCCTGATTTATTCCCACTTAGAGGTCAATAAAACAAAAAATAATTAAATACCAATTTATTCCATAACATATAATAATATGTTTTCGTTAAATAACTTCTTCAGTGGAAGAAATTGACATTTAATATGTGTCAAATTACTAATAATATAAATATAAATTGCCATGCCTATCAACAAAATTATCTAAAAAACAAACAATTCATTGATATATCGAATTTTAATTATATTCACAAGTAATGTTTTATTGACCTCTAAGTGGGAATAAATCAGGAATTAAAAGATAAATATCAATAATAAACAAATTATAGATCTATTATCTATCTTAAATATTGAATACCATACATTAGAAAAGAGAGCATAATTATCAAAAAATAAGTAAAAATGTTTAATAGTTACCTTTTAATTTCACTAATCAGTTACTCGTGGGATTAAATCGCCTGTAATTAAAAACAAATATTTAATTTTTGAAGGGTTCAACATGTTTCCGTGTTACTATGGAACACACACTACACTATGGAATTCAATTTCTGTCGTATTGGGAAAGAGTCTTTGAGAAGCGTTGGATAGGTGGCTCACTTAATCTGCTTGATTACATTAAAAATATTGTCTATCAACACAAACGTCGAAACTTGAACTAATTTAAAATTACGAACCGAAAAACATATAGGTACGAATAATTCGAAAGAGTGGAAATGCATAGCGTAAATAAAGAATTTTACTATCAAAAGTCATTGTCAATATTTTAAGCACAAACAATTTGAATATTTGATAAATTTTCTTTTCTTTTTAGTAAGTATCCTTCAAATTCAATTCATAGTCATGGTTAATCCATTTTTTAATCCCAGCTGAATTTCCACTTTTAGGTCAAATAAATAAGCAATTAATTAATACCAATTTATTCCACCTAAAAAGGAAATACATCTGAAATAAGTAATTACAGGTGATAAGATAGATATATTAATCAGGTTATTACAAAATTCAGTAGAAGATATAATATCCATTTGACCCCACGTATATTTTTTATGTGTTTTGCATCATATCGGTAATATTTATTAAAATAAATTCCACTAAACATTTTATATTGTGGCAGCAAAAATGATGTTGCTCCGATCATAAAGAAAATATTATTTTTGAAACAAACTGTAGGTAAATCAGCCTAGTCCATCTTGTGACTCTGAACACTTTTCAAAAGCTTCCACAATCGGCACTGTGCCAAAATTCTTCCACCACCCAATGTAATAAATGGCAGGATCGTAAGCAAAAATCGGTTTCAGAAATTTTCAAATTTTTTTTATTTTTTTCTTACTCTCCTGTTTTTCAACAGAGTAGCCACAAATATTTGTTTGACGAAATGCATGTGGTTTCCACTTCTTAACTGCACTAAATGACGCAGAAATTAATTATTTACACCACACACAGCCACGTTATACTGAACTAGGGACTTGTAAATTGAAAAGTCCACTACGACCGCTAGACCTAATAGACATCCAACTTAATATTCTATTCGAAGTTATTTTATTTTTAAAAACAAATATTCACGTTGCTACATATTTATGCAATGAAGTGCAACTGCTTTGTAGTTTTATTTTCATACTAGAGCAACATACTGCAACAACAATTGTTTAATGCTGTAATGTAATAATATGCTTGATGCTATTTTTAGGAAGCCTTTTTGGGATGATCCAAGATTAATAGAAAAGTACTCTAGATTACTAAAACCTGTTAGTGTTCACAAGTCCAAAAGTTCGTTAACGTTACCTCTCACAAAACCTGTAGCAAATTCGACGCATGCAAGCACGAAATCTCGACCCTCTACGTGCACTAGATGTGTATGTGCGAATCTCTGTAGCGATTTGAATGGAGTTTATCCTGCTTATGAGGAAATTAGCGAAAAGACCATTAACTATGAGAAGATAAAAACAAAACTGTACAACACGAGTAAGTGCATCTCTGAATTTCGAGCTTGAATACGATTGTTACAACAGTTTGATTGCAATACCAATCTGTGCAATTGTACATAATTACATTTGGACTATCCTTCGTTTATTTTGGTATTTTCGTATTATCTTCCTGCCCTGTATAAACATATTAATTCAAGAATATATTAATTTGTTTCAGTGCGAAGTAATTATTACTTGGCAGCATTTTTTATGATTGGATCTGTATGTGGACTATTGCTTGTTACGTTAGTGATTTGGGTTCTAGCAAATGATATAATTTGGTCTTATGTAGGCAAACAAGAACCACCTAAACCTACAGGATTAAAATGGCTGAGTGCATATATTGGTGGAGCTATTTTACATAGCATAAATATTGTATTTAATACATTTTATTACATGATCACTGTGCCAGTAAGTTTAATACAAGTATTTACTAATTCATAGTTACAATTATAAATGTCTTTCAGCGTAATGAAGTATTCGATCTTCTTAGAATGGAAGAAACAACATGAAGTTCATTATATTGTCTATTTTTATATCAGTACATTTTAAAATAAACTATTTATTCGTTTTTGTGTACATTTACCATATTATTCAGCATAAGTATCACAATAGTAATAATCAGATAAGTAATATTTCAATCGTTTACAAATTCAATACTTAAATATATAATAGTAGGTGCGTATTGCCATGTGAAGTTAAATGGAATGCTACCAATAAAAGTAAACCTAAATTATAGAACATTGAAAGATCAATTACTACATTACTCCAGTGTAAATAATTTTATATCGTCGTACCAACTTGTTTTGTTTTTTATCCAAATATACAATTATTACTTAGCGTCTATTATACCCTTGAAAATCTAACTTGGTAGCCTATATAAATTGTAATTCAACGAAAGTATTTGATTTGATTAATACATGTACTCGCGAATCTTCCAAAAACGCCGCAGCAATGAATAATTACGAATTCTACTCATGATTTTTTTCTTTGTGCGACAATTTTCCAATGAAATAAAGTTTTTGTCTCCACATTTCGTATTACAGACATCATAACTAGGGCTGGGTGATACCGACATTTTTGGTATCCGTGCAGGGTATCGATTCCGAGTACTGGAGTCGGTTAAGTATCGGCAGGTATCGATACTTGGGAACCGATACCTTGATTTCTTGAATTGATACCTCGAATTGATTTCTTGAATCGATAACTACGACTGATTTGTAGGTATAGATTTTTTTAGGTTGATTTCAATAATTATATATGAGTCAATACATGAAAACTATGTAGTTCCATAAATATTGTCTAAAAATGAAAAAAAATGAAAAATTGTTACCCTAGTTCGTTGGTATCGATACCTAGGTATCGTTGTATTGGTATCGATACCTAGGTATTTATTTCTAGGTATCAATTCCAAGGTATCGATACCCAGGTATGGACTCCAAGGTATCGATACCGATGTTATCCAAGGTACCGGCAAATCGATACCAGTAATGGTGTCGAATACTGGACGATGTATCGATACTTCGCTCAGCCGTACTATCAACTTTTGAGCGAAAATAAGTTAGATTGTCATAGTTTGAGAATCTGCCGTATTATTTAATAAACGCGTTTTAGAGACATACATATGTACATATATGTAACAAAATGCACATTTTTCGAAGTGACAGCAATTTCAGCGCAAATACTAAATCTTGGCACGTGCAGTAGAAATTGAAAATAAATATACTCTCTGAAACCTTCTTGACATCCAACCAAGAATTTTATATTCATCATTGGCGTGCATACGGGTAATGATCTTAATTTTTTAAAGAAAAAAAAATGGTACGCCACTGAGATATTTCAAATTAAAAATCATTTTTGAATTTGCCATTCAATTTGTGATAAAAACCTCTCTTGCCTTTTTTTCGTGTGAGGCGCCGTTTTTATACAAAAAAATAAATCATCTTAACGTGTATTTTTCATTTCTTTAATACATTATCTGGTAGGGTACTGAACTCTTTAATACAATAACATTAAACTATAGCAATAACAGAAAATAACACTAAAAACAATGTTAAGTAAGCGCAAAGCTACAACAAATGTTGAAAATGACCTTCCTCAGACATGACACAACTTTCAACTCTTCGCCTCATTGATTGTTGTATTCGCGCAAAAATTCCTGGTGTATTTCTTATTGTCTCACAGCCGGCTATAATTCGATTCCTAAGGTCATCAACATTTTCGACGGGAGTGGAATAAACTAATGACTTCAGAAAACCCCAAATGCAAAAATCTAAAGGATTTAACTCCGGTGATCGAGCAGGCCAATGTTCCGTACCTCCCCTACCTATCTAACGATTTGGATACACTGTATCTAAGTAATTACGTACATTAATGCTAAGATGAACTGGTGCGCCATCATGCATGAACCATAAGTGTTGTCTCAGCTGTAGGAAATTAAGATTCGCCTGTTAGTCGTAGTGGGAGGAAATATGGACCGATTAAATGAGCATCAATTACCCCAAGCCATACATTGACTGAAAAGTGATGCTGAAAATGAGCTTCAAAAATTCCATGTGGATTTTCCTCAGCCCATAAGTGATTATTATGGAAATTTCGTATGCACTGTCATCCAAAATTAGCCTCGTCAGTAAACAAAACGCCATTTAAAAAATTAGGAATTTGAGCGATTTGATGAAGGATCCATTGGCAAAAAAATAGGCGGGGAAAATAGTCTCTAGGTAGTAGAGCTTGCACACGTTGAATATGAAACGGATACAATTGCTGTTCTTTAAGAATTTTGAATACAGTGAAGTGGCTTACATTCAATATGTTGGCGATTTTTCGAGTACTTGATTCAGGTGACTCCGCTATTAACTCGAGAACTTCTTCTTCTAGTTGCACAGTTCGTACTTCTCGAGGGCGCCCGCAGTCAGCCGTTTGTTTCTTAAATGTACCATTTTCGCGCAAGCGTTGGTGAAGACGAGCAAATATTGTGTGATGAGGTACCCTACGTCCTGGATACAACTCAGCATACAATCGTCCAGCTTGCCGACCATTTCCATTACTTCGACCATAGACAAAATGCATGTCTGTTAATTCTGCATTTGAAAAATGTTCCATTATTTAATAAAAGAAAAATTAATTACTTGTTAACAATAATTTTATAGCTAACTAAAAGCTTAATAAGCTTAATAATGATGAGTTGCTATTTTGACACTTCGTTAAAATATTTGTATTTAACAATGCATTGATATTGAATGTCGACAGTAGCCTACTAGATAATGTATTAAAGAAATGAAAAATACACGTTAAGATGTTTTATTTTTTGCATAAAAACGGCGCCTCACACGAAAAAAGGCAAGAAGTTTTTTATCACAAATTGAATGGCAAATTCAAAAATGATTTTTAATTTGAAATATCTCAGTGGCGTACCATTTTTTTTTTTTTTATTAAGATCATTACCCGTATGCACGCCAATGATGAATATAAAATTCTTGGTTGGATGTCAAGAAATGCGCAATAACCATCTCTTAAAACCCACCAAATTTCATTTGCCTATCTCGACCGGTTTCAGTGCAATAAATAAATCGTCAGTTTTTAAGAAAAACACCCTATAACTCTGAAACTAAGCATTTGCGGACGGATGTTTATATAGCAAACTGTCATTATTTTTGCATGCAGAATCACCCCCTGAAGTTTGTCGCACTTATTTACTGTATCTAAATGTATTAACTGTATGTTAATACATTTAAGTCAACAAGTGCAAACTTCCCGAATAACGCTGAATGAATCGATTCGATCTAACGTATGTTGTACATATACAGCTTGTTCTACGTTAAGTCCACATCATTGTTAACTTATTATTATTGGAGCTACAAAGTCCGTTAAATGGACATATTTCAAGGATTTAATATGGCGATTTATATATGTTACGGACAAGTTGATTATTCCAGGCATTATTCATAGTACCGGGCAGTTTAAATATTTTGTATATGCTGCTTCTTCGGCTCCTTTGCTTTTATGAGATTGAAGACCAGCCATCGAAAATGGATGCTGATCACATCCTGTACACGTTGCCAAATTACTTTTAATTAATCAAAGTGTCCGGGGAAATAATAGCAGTATTTATAATAACCGCGCAAAGTACATTATCGTAGACATGTACAAAATATTCAAATTGCCCGGTCATTATGAATAATGCCCGAAATAATCAAATTGCCCGTAACATGTATGTACATATATAAAAATAAAAGTGCAATGTTTTTGCGTTCTCAAACATTAAATTAGGCAGGTATGAATTAAAAGCAAATTTAAACCATTCATATCTTTATATAAAACTATTTGCAATATATATACACTAAAACATTCCAATATATAAAACTATAACAATAATTCTATAAAATCACATAAAAATATATAATGTAAGAAATATCAGACACATAGATATAAAATTATAAAATATTAGGAATTCTTCCCTGTTTCTGAAAAACAAAAAAAAATGTCAGCGCTTTATATTACAGTGCTTGATACATACTTGCTACATAACAAACTTCGGCATCTGCACCTATAGAGAGAAGGTAATTTATCCAAAGTTTTTGCTTTGTTGAGAGCTTATCACCAGGACCTTTAACTTCAACAAATTTGCACTAAACAGATAATACATATTTTATTTATAATAATCGACACTAAATAAATTGTTTAATGTTAATTTAATTGTAATAAAAAGTTACAGTAATTTCACATTGATTTGGATTACTTGTAGTTAATATTTTGAAAAAAACATGAAAGTTGATCATAGGCAATTGAATAGTGGGCAGTTTAATTCAGTATGGAACCACCTTCCTATAAATTTGTGTTTCTTATTTTCTAAGTACACTGTAGAACTTCGGGCAACATTGAAAATAATGTGTAATTAGATGAGAGTTCACATTTAAATACATCTGACTTAAAGATTTACGATTGATTGTAATGTTTAAACCAAATTCTTCGATTAATAAGTGTTCGGTTTCGTTAAATAGGTATTAAAAGCATCAGCATCGGCTTGGCTATGTATTATTGATATCAGACCTTTCGTCTACTTATTAGTCTGCACATCTTGCAAGTGTAGTTAGAGTTTTCATTACAATTGTATAAACTTTATAGGTAATAACAGAAATTCGTAAATACATAAAAAATGTCAAAGACAAAAGTACACGATACGTGTCGGAAATTTCAACTGTTAGAAGCTATAAAAGATCAAACAGAAATTGTTGCTGGTTTCAGTAACAGCGAGAAAAATTTGAGGTTAATGTGAAACTTCTGATTCATGATTGTTTGAAGTAGTTTCTCGCTTATAGTAATAGACAACTTAACAGAATTTCATAGCACAACAAGAAAACATGTGATATTGTCAGGATTACATTTAACTGGTCGTATCTTTGAATTCTTGCACGACAATGACCTCCATTACATATATAAAATGTCAAAGGATCTGAAATTACTTGAATTTTGAAAGTATGACTTGCTCTCAAAAAATCTTCAGATCTCCAGTTCGAGTAGACCAAAGTACAACCAAATATCTTCAAAAAAAAAATTATGTAAAAGAATGCCAAAAATAAAGCGGGCAGTTCTTGCGACAAAAAGATTTTTTTTAAGAATCTTTAAGAAATTCGGTTTTTCGTGTATTCTATATTAGTAGTCAATAAATATGTGCAGTGGCGACCATATAAACAACAACTCCACGCTTGCTAGATATAAAATGAAATTTTTTTCCGAATACTGTTCAATATTACACCGCCTACTTTAATAAGCCAAACTAATACCTTATGTATAAACTCAAGTAACAATAGGCGCTTGTCTCTATATACAGCTGTTAACTCAAAAACAGAATGTTCTGTGAGCTGCAGGTGTAAAATAATAAAACAAGTAAATTTATTAATGAAACTGTGTTATAAACATTCATCCTACAGTAAATTTAACGCTAAGAGATACAATTTACAAGTAAATTTAACATGAGAAAGAAAAAAAGTTCCACTCCAGAGCTGTGTGGCATAATCTTAAATTTAGTGGACAGACACACAGGTAATACTTATTTAATTTATTAAGAATGAAGAACTAAATTAGAAGTGATATTAATTATTTGTCCGCTTAAATAAAATCGAAAGCAGATTAGCTGACTATGAAGAGGTGGATATAAAGGAATTATACGTATAATTAACCCTGTTAAATGCATAACGTATAAACACGTATTTACGTTTAAAGTTAAATTTGTTATCTGTTATTTGTTATGAAATAAATCCTAAAACATAGAAAATTTGTATTCGTTGTTAATTATATGGCCGCCACTGTCCATATTCATTTTCTTTTGACATTCACTTCATGGATTTTTTATCAAATATACCTGTTGCCCGAGATTCCGTGAGTGGTATGTACAAGTAGGAACTGTAAAATACTTACCTTTCGTTCATTATATACAAAAAGATCGGGCATTCCCGCTCGATGATCTCTAAAATTTTCTACCAATCGTCGACATATATCGCTTGTAATGTTTCGTCCAATGCAGTTGACAATTTTACATAATTTTTGGCCATCTCTAATATGATCTAATACAAAAAGTGACTTATATTTTGAAACAGAATTCCATGTTTCAATTATATAAGTTTTCAATTGCTCCTCAGACCAGTTGGATTTAATATCTAACAATCTAGCATTAATTAAAGCTTCTCTATTTTTATAGAATTCTTCAGAATAAAAGTCGAGTGGCAAATATTGCATTTTACAGACGAAAGTATAAGGAAGGTCCTCAGTATATATTATATCCCAAAACAGAATATAAAATATGGATTGAGCTAGAGCTCCTTCACAGTGAATACCTTCGGTAAAGTCTTTTTTATCTATATAATGCCTAATAGCTATCTGTTCTACATTCATATACGCCATATCTCCATTCGGGTACATATACCTATAATCTCCCCGATGAGGACCATCATTCCTAAAAGTAAATATACTTGAATAGGTAAGAAAGGGTAACCTAACCCTATGTATAATTTTAATAGTTCTATTAAAGTTACTTTTTGATATGGTGATAAGGAAACACAAGTTATAAATATTCGGCAAATTCTCCTCTTAAACAGTAACTATCCAGTAAATTGTTGTACCTCGATGTCCAATTTTCAATGTTGCGCCCATACATTTCGTCGACTACATTACACTTTGCCCCACCATCTTTTATGTGGTGGATTTCGTACCAAAAATATGAGAAATTTATTTTATTCATATAATAATAATATATACATAGATACAGGGTGAGTCACGACTATTCCCTCGGTCTCTTGTATCTAAGCGATAAAAGATACGAGTTTCAAATTTTAGTCAAATATGTAGGATGATAAGAAGCACATTTTAAAATTATTTGCAATTATATAGGGTGATTCAAAAAAGTACAGCATATCAAAATTGGGTTATTGTTAATGGAACACTCTATATTGTATACCGTTTTTGGATTCTACGTCATAAATTAGGATAACTTTGTTCATAGTTCCCTATACTTATCTGCTGCCAATTTCGAGAAAATTTGATTTTTATGAAAATGTCGGCTTTCGCGAAAAAATTAGAAACAGGAAAACTGTATGACTTGGGCGATTTTCATTTGTAAGAAGTTATTTTGACAAAGCATGCTTTCAATAAACCGGTAGAGTATTTTGATATTGGCTACATGGCATTAAGCAAAACAGTTCATACTTTATATTTTTTCAACCATCAATAACTCTTTTAAGTTAAATAGAACACCCTGTATTTATCCATCTTATGTGAAAGCACATTATACCCCCTACCAAAAAGTATAAAGCTGTCTATATCTCAATTTAACGATTAAAATGTTATTAACGAAATTCTTCAAAAATGCTCTAAAGCTGATACTTTTTCTCGTGTAAGTAGGCCATGTTTTCTAATTATTTGTGTGTGGATAATTATATTCCTTGTAAGTTGTATTCTAATGATAAATAAAGCTAGAAATTATGTTGAAGTAATTTGAATATCCGATTAATACATTATTAAAGAGTTAGATAAAGTTTTATCGTCCTACATATTTGACTAAAATGTGAAACTCATATCTTTTAGCGTTAAGACACAAGAGACCGAGGGAATAGTCGTGACTCACCCTGTATAGTTCGATGTTTTTTTTTACTGATATAAGTCTCATTCATTGACATAATGAAGTTTATATTATGAAATTTAGAAGAAATTGATAAATAGAAAATTTGGTCTTTATCTATGACGAGATATATGTAGAGACAATCTGAGTAGATGAAAATCAGATTACGTTATTTCTCCAATTTGAATCGCAAAAACAAAATTACTCCAGACAAAAATCTATGAAAGAATCTATGATGTAACGTTGCTAACTTCAAATAAAAATACTACCTGTGGTTCATCGCACGACATTTAATTTTTCTTAAATAAAAGTAGCAATAAAAGTGGACCCAAAAACATTCTGGAAAAAGAAAATAAAGCCTGCCACTACTAGCACGATTAATTTCAAAACTAGTAATCATTTGGTTATGCTGTATCTATAATATTGGGAGATATTTGTTCATATTCCTTTGAAAATATTTAAAGATTACTTCTTTTAAAATCTCTTCAATACATTTGAAAACCATCTGATCTGCTGGGAGGACGAATCATATAATCAGTATATATAATACTAAAGTAACAAGTGAGATGTAAACTTCTTTCTTAAAATATGTGTATGTATGAAGCTATTCAATTGTTTTCCTAATTACATAATCTTAAACAGTTAAAGAAAAAACACTATACAGAACATTTAGAGCGACTAAGGCGAGTTAGAAAAGTGTGGGACGGTTGTAAAACATATACGGAATTAACGCATTGGCAAGCGTGTATTCGTTCAGTTATATTCGTTGATCGATTAACTAAGTAAGGGGCCGTCCATCATAAAATAGGTTGAACTTCGCAAAACCACAAGCTAGCTCTAGCGCATAACTGTTGTCACGTTTTCTAGTGCTCTGCTACATTGTGTTTTTTAGTGGGTAATATTTGTGCTTTCTTCTTGAAGTTTATATCAGCTTAACGATCGGAAGGTGGTGTTTTCGATAAAGTAAGTTTCGGTTTTCTACTGTTATTATATCACCTGCTTTTTGTAAGATAGACATTTTCTGAATTGCATATCGTGTTCGATCAGTTTTTCTTCGTTCACCTCTTTTTGCTATACTTTTTGCCGTGTGCATACTTTAATATTGCGTGTGTTTACGATTTAATATATAATATAAGATAAACAAATATATTTGGCTGTATTGTTGCCGTTGCATTTAGTTTAATACGAATAACAAAAAAGACAATATCCACTCGTTCCTATTGTTTCTGCTGGTGCATATTCCGTTGCCTTCGCCCCATTGCTTGTGTTATTAAGTCGTTGTGACAGGCACCTCAACGTGAAGAGTGTTTTCCCCTTGGTTCCTGTCCTATTAAGTAAGTAGTGTAGAGATTTGTTTTTACTAATTAAAAATTATCAAAATGTATGTTCCTATTATAACGCCGAAACTGACAAGCTTAAATTAATTACTTGCTTCAGTTGCAAACTGACGTACAATCATACGTGTGTCGGTGTCTCTAGTGCTGACTTACGAATTCTTTCTTCGAAGAGTAATACTGGTTTTTCGTGGGTGTGCGGTAAATGTAGGAAAGGCTCGGGCAATATGCTTGGTGAATTAAAAATGATGGTTACTAATCTTATAAGGGAGGTTGGAGAACTGAAGAAGCAGCTGGAAGTGCCCAAGCCCACGTCTATTCCCCCTCAGAATTTTGAGGAGTTGATTCAGGAAATAGAGGACCGGCAGGCGAGGAAGTGCAGCGTAATAATTCGTGGAGTCTCCGAGGCCACTGCAACTTCGAAAAAAGACCGTCAAGAGAGCGAGAAGCGATTTGTAGGGCAAATTGTCAATTTCCTTTGTACAGATTTACCCGTAAACAATCTTGAACCTTTAAGACTAGGTAAATATGACCCACACCGCTCTACTCCTAGATTGCTTAAGGTTAAACTTTCCGATGTCGAATCTGTTCACAAAATAATTAAGAATGCTAAAAATTTGATGAACAATACGTTATATAAGCATATAAAAATATTCTACGATAAAACCCCTATACGACAGGAATACTATAACGCAATTAGGGTTGAACTTCAGAGGAGATTGGACGGGGGTGAGAATAATTTAAGAATTAAATACGTGCGTGGTATCCCGAAGATCATCAATTTAAACTAGGTAGTACCAACGATTTGCCTACAACACTAAACATATACTATCAAAATACTCGCGGTCTCCGAACTAAAACTCACACCTTTTTTTTAAACCTTTGTTTTTTGTCTCCCGTTATTGCTGTTATAACAGAAACTTGGCTTGACAATTCCATTTTTGACTCTGAATTGCTTCCTGTATCCTATACTGCTGTAAGATGCGACCGAAACTTCTCCGTTGTTGATAGATCTACAGGTGGTGGTGTTCTTGTAGCTTTTTCAGATCTAATTTCCTATACTGTTGTGGATACTTCATTTATTGCGACTTTAGTTCCTTTAATTGATCTGGTGCTTTGTAGATGCCAATATAATAATCTGTCTTTCTATTTGGCCGCTGTTTATGTCCCTCCTGATATCTGTCGACAAGACTTTGAATTTTTTCTTGAGAGCCTAGAAGCTATACTACTTGATAAACCCGTACTAATACTTGGCGATTTCAATCTTTCTAGGTTAAAGGATGATCCTTTTTCTTGTTCTAAATGTTGTGCTTTTACCTGTTTTTCTAATCTCCTCAATCTTAAGCAATTTAATTCTGTGCTTAATTGCAACAATAGACTACTAGATCTCGTCACCTCTAACCTAGACTTTAACACTTCTGTATCCTCTGATGTTTTGGCTCTTGTTCCGCCGGACCCATATCATCCCCCTTTATCTGTTTCCCTTTCCGTTTCATCCACCATTAAAAAGAGTTTCTCTTCTAATGGAAACAAGAGGTACACTTACAACAAAGCTAACTTTCCTCAATTATACACTGATCTTCTATTTGCAGATTGGTCGTTTTTGGAGTCTATAACAGACGTCAATATGGCTTTGGAAAAATTTTATAACTACCTTTACAGTATAATCGATAGGTCTGTGCCCACATACTCTGCTAACTCTATAAGTTCCAAGTACCCCTCGTGGTTCTCATCTACAATAAAATCACATTTAAAGTTGAAAGAATATTACAGACGCAAGTGGAAATCTACACACAACTCTTACTATTTGAGTGAATTTAAGAGAGTTCGTGCTCTCTGCAAAACTGAAATTCATTCAGCATATTCTTCTTACCTTCATCACGTCGAGGAATCTATAAAATCTGATCCTAAGCAAATATTTCAATATATTCATGCAAAACAAGGCACAGCTCGTATACCTGGCACTCTCTACCATAACGATATAATTTTGGACACTCCTCAAGATATAGTTGAAGCTTTTGCCAGCAACTTTTCTTCTATCTTTACGAGTACTTCACATTTTTCTATTGAGTTTAAACAGCAATTGCAATCCTTTTACTCTGCAACACGTTTCTTCTGAAGAAATAATCAAGGTTTTGGCGTCCTTCCGTGCTAATAAGACCGCTGGAGATGACCTTATTCCCAGTTTTCTTGTGCGGGATGGTAGATTTGTGTTTGGAAAACCTCAGTCATATCTATTTAATTTAGCTATTGATTCATGTACTTTTCCTGCAGCTTGGAAATCTGCCAGAGTAGTTCCAATATTTAAAAAGGATGACAAGTCCTGTATAGACAATTATAGACCCATATCTATTTTGTCCAATTTTGCAAAAGCTTTTGAAACCATCATCTATTCATGTTTATATTATAACACCAAAACTTATACAGGGTGGGCCACTTAAAATGATGCACTAGAATTACGGCCAAGCTAAATAAAAATTTAAAAATCCGACCAGGTAAACTTATAGTGTTTGATGAGGAGCACATTTTAATAACAATGTAAATTTTATAACCTTCACGATGACGTCACGCCGAAATCAATTTGCATTTTATTAAATAGCACATGTATGTTTTCTGTCACTGTATTGTAAGAAGATGGTATTTCTAACACATCACAATCACTTATTAAATATTTTATCCAACTGTATTTGTAATAACAAAGAATGAAATTTGATTATTTAAATTTCGCGGTTTCGAAGTTTCAAGCTTAGTTGACCGAAATTTTACGTAACGCATGTTAATGTGTATGAAATTTGTCAGATTTGACTTAAATCACTACATAATCCTGCCATTTGCTTATCTTAAAGTGTAACTTGCTAAATTTAAAATATGAAATGTAAACTACGAAATTTAATAATAACTATTTGAATATAATTCTCATACAAGTACTATTTGCGCAACAAAATGACACGGCTACTAAGAGGAGTAAAAGAAGAATACACCGTCAAACATAATAAGACACTAAACAGAAAAGATACAAAACGAATAATTAATTTTGAATGTTTGTCAGTTGCTAAGTGACATTTAATGACAGCCCAATTCAAATTTTGCGTTTTAGGCAAATATGCATCAGGTAAATAACAATATTTGCGCGCTTCAAAATTTGAAATATTGGCGGCAATTTCAAAAAGTTGTTGATTTCATTTCTTATTTAAATCGATCATATTTTATACAGTTATATGTTAAAAAATTAGCTGTTTCAGAAATTTATAATAAAACTACCACATTCCATTTAAATAAATGCAAATTGATTTCGATATGACGTCATGATGGATAGTATATAATCCACGTTTCTATCAAAATGTGCTTCCCTTAGAACTCTATAACTTTACCTGGTCCGGTTTTAAATTTCTTATTTAGTTTGGCCATAATTTCAATGCATCATTTTAAGTGGCCCACCCTGTATATCCTCTCATCAACATGGTTTCGTTCGTGGTAGGTCTACAGTTACAAATTTATTATCAATCACGCAATTTATCAGCGAGCAACTTGATGCTCAACGTCAAGTTGATGTAATATATACAGATTTCAGCAAAGCATTTGACATCATTGATCATGGTATTCTATTGCAAAAACTCTCAATGTATGGGTTAAGTTCATCGTTACTATCGCTTTACGATCGTATTTGACGCAGAGAACAAATTATATCTTTTACAATGGTTATAAGTCATCTGATTATTGTCCTTCATCTGGAGTACCTCAAGGCTCTCACCCGGATCCGCTTCTGTTTGTCTTGTTTATTAATGACTTACTTGATTCACTAACCTGTCCAGTACTTGCCTACGCTGATGATTTAAAGATTTATCTTCCCATCAAGTCGTTCAATGATGTACTGTGTCTACAACAGAACTTGGATACTATAAGCCACTGGTGCTCCGAATTTAAATTACAGCTGAATGTTAATAAATGTTCCTTTGTTTGTTACACCAGGAAAGTAAATTCCATCGATTCTATATATGAAATAGGTGGTAATCTTTTAACACGTTCTTATACTGTCAAAGATCTTGGTGTTTTATTCGACTCCCTCCTTCCTTTTGTGCCACACCTTAATAATTTATCTATTTCCAGTTCAAAAACACTAGGGTTTATATTACGCTCATCTAAATTCTTTAATAACATATCTTTAATTAAAATTGTATACTTCACTTTTGTTGTCAGCAAGCTTGAGTATGCTTATGTGGTATGGTCTCCACACTACATCTACTTACAATTATCTATTGAAAAGGTTCAGCGCCGTTTCTTAAAATATCTTTCTTTCAAACTGGATAACTCTTACTCTGAGAGAGAAATTGATTATACCTCGCTCTTAGTAAGGCATGGCGTGACGTCACTGGAGAGCAGAAGGAGAATACACGAAGCCAGGTTCTTATGGAAGATTATTCATGGTTCCTCTGATTGTCCGTCTCTTCTTTCAAAAATTAATTTCTTTGTGCCTCGCCTTTCCTCTCGTTCTTCCCCCACCTTTGCATATCCATTTTCCCGAACAAATCTATTACAACATTCTCCTCTGTATACTATGTGTCGTCTGGCCGACATATATTATGGAGATATATTTTATAATTCCGTCAGCGACCTGTCGTTGGGTTGATTTCATTTCATTTCATTTTATTTAATTTCAATCAATCTTGGCTTTTTTTCTTTCTTTGTTTTCCCCTTTATATTTTCTTAAATTTCATTTCCTTGTTTGGAGTACTAGAATAGAATATTAAATAGAATAGATACTAGAATATTGTATGTATTAGGTAATCTTGATTTGTTACAGTTGCATGAGCTATGTATTTGTGTACATATAATTTGTATTTTTTACCCTATAAATGTAAATCGTTGGGTAATAAAGAATCTATTATTATTATTATACACATTAGCTCAGATTTTAGCCCGGTTCTTTCTTTCAGGTGCAGCTCATCGGCCCGAAGGCAAGATGGTTCCCTTGAATTTGGACGTGTTTCAGTTGCTCAACGTCCTTCGTATAATAGCGCACGTGTCCAGCAACACAGACTTTTGCATAGGTAAGTATAACTTTCGGTCTAATTGCAAATCCTCTATGCTCTTATTCAATCTTTTCGGTATTTCCCCCGTGGCCCCGATAACTATGGGAACAACTGTGACCTTTTCCATGCTCGACATCTGTTTTATTTCATCCGCCAGAGGTAGATATTTATTTAATTTTTCTGTGATGGTCTTATTCACATTGGCGGCTAGCTGAATGGCGACGTCTATTATATATGTTATTTTATGTTGTTTGAGCGTCAGCACTATGTCGGGGATGTTGTTAGGAATGGTCTTATCGGTTATAATTTTCCTATTCCAATAGATGCGCGAATTATCATCCTCGCAGACCAGGGGCGGATCATATTCGTAGTAGGGTACCATTTCGTTTAGGTGTTGGTAACATTTTCTCAGTTCTTGGTGGACAATTTATGTCTCTCTAAATATTGCTTGGGCGCCATTACCGAACAGCTAGCTAAAAGATGGTCTAGCGTTTCCTCTTTTTGTCCACACATTCGACATTTGATATCTGCTATTGGGTCTTGCAGTATTCTCTTTCGATATACCCTCGTTGCCATAACTTGGTCTTGGATCGCCGACACAAACCCCTCAGTTTCTGGGAACAGATTGCCGCTCCTAAGCCACGCCTGCGATGCCTCGGTGTCAATGTGATCTTCTTCAATATACGTTATGTATCTCCCGTGTAGTGCTTTAGATTTCCATTTCGTTTTTAATTCTTCGCTGGTGGGTGCCTTTAAAGCAAGGTCTAGATTGGTCTTGGCCAGTCGAAGTGGCGTCGCGTTTTTATCCGCACCCACAATAGCGCTATGCAGCTGGCTGGTTTTCTGCCTTTCATGGAAGTGTTGCCTTAGGTTTTCGACTTATTTCTGGCACGATGTTAACGCACTGGGGATACCTCTTCCTCCAAGTTTGCGAGGCAGATGGAACCTCTCAACCGAACTGCGCGGATGGTGCGCCCGATACTTTGTAAACAATACTCTGGTCATGATATCTATGTTCGCCAGATCAGTACCTGTCCATTTTATTATTCCATAGCTGTAGGTAAGAACACCAGTGGCGTAAGCGCTTACCGCCCGAGCAAGATTTTTAGCGCTCAGTTTGGTTTTCAGCAATGTCCTCAGTCTTCGCTGGTACTCCTCCTGCAGCTCCCGCTTGGTAATTGCGTGTTCTATCCCTCGCGCCTGCTGATATCCAAGGTACGTATACCTCTCCTGTTTTTCTATACCCATTATTTTATCTCCCTGGGTCACCACCTCATACCCCTCATGCCGTTCCCATTTACCTCCCGTCATAGAGCTTGTCCGGCACTTCTCCATCCCAAAAGCCATTCCTATATCTTTACTGAACCGTTCAACACACCTCATTAGTTGTTCGAGGTGTTGCTGAGTGGACGCATATAGTTTGAGGTCGTCCATATACCAGAGATGGGAAAGTTGGGTGTTTGTTGATGGGATTGTGTATCCCTTTCCCTGCCTGTTTAGGAAAGTCGTCAGCGGACGCAGAGCGAGGCAGAACCAAAGAGGGCTCAGCGCGTCTCCCTGGAAGATCCCCCTCCGCATCCTTATTTGTCCGACGTTTATTTTGAAATTAGGGGCATTTAATATTAGATTAGTGCTCCACGTGTCCATAGCGTGACACATGAACGATTGTAAGTGTTTCTCTACTCCATACAGAGCTAATACTTCCCTCAGCCAGGAATGAGGGACGCTGTCAAAAGCCTTTTGATAATTATTATTATTATTATTAAAACCATTTATATTTTTTTCATAATATCCGCATAGACTTTAATAGAAGTCGATGGAATAATATAAGTCTAAAATTTTAATAGAATTATTTTTTTTAAGTTGGTACAACTCACTCCATTTTAAAAATTAAGGAAATTTATTTTCGAGAAACGAAGATTATCAAATACGTTAAAGTATTTAATTTAATTTTTTGTTTATTAGTACAAGAAACTTATACAGTAGAGTCTCGATTAACCGTCACCCTTTTAACCGTCAGTTTGTATTAACCGTCAGGTCTCTGAGAAAAAAATTCAAAAATTAACACTGCAATTCAGTGCAGTAGATATGTTTATAAGTAGTATACCCCAATTTCATTTTAAAGAACAACTGCGCTGCTTATAACCAGCTATCAGAGCATTTCAATATTAAATAGAAAGTTTAAAAGCTTTACTAAATCGTCCCCAAACCAATCTGTGTTATAAATAGTGCGCAGCATTTTATTTTTATCGATCGCCAATGCTCCTCGATGATCCGGAGACGGATTTCTGTTAACCGTCCCCAAGCAACGGTCCCAAGGGTGACGGTTAATCGAGAATCTACTGTATCGTGATCCCCTGTAGCTTGAAAAATGTTATATTGTGAATTGCTACTGCAATATCAGGAAACTCGGTACGTAATTACCGAGAGTTGTATAACCTTCCAAAAACGCTCTATATTAATCAAACTTAAAAAAAAGCAAAAGAGGAAGGAAGTAGGATCGGAATTGGGATCATTTAGTAAGTAAAAACTTTACTCGCTTAACAACTTTTATCATAAAACTTGCGACAATACTTAATAATAAAGTATTGTCGCGAGTTTTATGTGAATAAATTATCAACAGAAGTTATAATTACACTAGACAATCTGTCGTAATGCATGCGCTTCAAGTCTGAGAAGCTGGTTAAATCATAAAGAACGATCTATGCGGTTTGCTGTTCCAATGATCTGTAAAGAGCCTAAAAATCGTGTTAATGATTGCTGTTGCTGCATGGGACCTCGTGTTAGGCATGACACAAGTATATCCAAGAAAAAAAAATCGATCAATCATCAACTATCCCAATATACCATCTGTTATGAGACTTGTGCCCCATAGTTACAAGCTTCCTATTGCAGAACCTCCATAAGCATTCCTGACAGATCCTAATTTTACACCAAGCACGTCATACCGCCAACCGCACAAAATAACCCAGTCAGAATTAAGCGATCTCGTGAGAGATCTACATCTTCCGAAAAGTAAGGCAGAGTTACTAGGATCATGATTGCAGCAGTGGAACTTGTCTGGTTATCACTGCAACTCTCGCGGTGTAGTTTTGTGTGTGTAAGTTGTGTTCAATGGCTTTGTGACAGCACCATATCGCCTTTTATGATGCCGCGCTGTTAATCACTTTGCTCCCAACAGCGAATGGCAAATCGATCCGGGATTAAACTCTCTGAAAAAATGTCACCGTCCCTCCAGAGAATTGAACCCCGGCACCTATCGTCCTCCCACAACGATAGTCAGCCGCCTAACCACTGCGGCCATCGACTCGTTAACCTAGTAGAAGATTATGTTTCGGTATGTGTTTTTGGTAAACATCATAAAGGCCTAATGCCATTTTTTACATACAAAATAAACTTGAATTTCTGAAATAACATCAGCGGTTTATTAGCGGTTTTAAATATAAACTACAAATCAGAGGAATGGAAATTGTTTACAGACAATTAACATTGAGTTTAAAAGTAGTATTATTGCATATATAGAAAATATTCTACCGTATTTTTTGCTTTTTGTGTGAATAGGACAGTTGAGCAAAGGCACTTCATTATAAGAGAAAAGGCTATCAAAACATGTGTTAGAATATGTATCTAAATATCCATTTCCTACACTCACGCCTGCACTTTTTTTCCTGGGAACTGCGGAACTATGTGATGAGAAACGCTTCCATCAGGATATATCAATAATGGAGAAAAGGTACAAGAGAAACTGAATGCTTATTTTTGTATTCAGTGCTCCAAAATTAACAAAAAAAACACTTTTCAAAGAAGATACAACAAATAAAGTAAAATTTGTTGTCTAATGTTATTAGCGACCTATCTTTGCGTTGAAAATAAAAGGAGTCTTATGTTATAGTAGCGCAGAGAAGTGAGTTTTGATGCCAATCACCAATATATCTTATATATGAGAGGAGCAATAAATACATACATACAATGAAGCGCCGTATAATGTAATATAGTGAGTGCTGCGCAAGTGCGGTTGCACGACCTACACACAAGGAAACTAAGACTTCTTTTTTATTTTCGAGGCTGAGAGAGCCACGCTAATAATTATAGTTTATGTTAATAAAGCAACTTCCATAATTTACATACGAATCACCTCCCATAGTACGCAACACCTAGCTACACTACAAAATATTTTCCAAGAGGCAACTTTGCTACGTTCGGTTACTCTAATGCGGTTTATATACTATGAAGTAATGAAAAAGTATTTATTAACAAAGAGTCGCGCCATATAATGTAGCGTACCGCCGCAAAAATACACGCTGATCTCAAAATGAAGTGCAGTGCAATGTAGCGTGAATGCAGTTTGACTTTAACAATAAGAGGATTCCTTTTATGATATTCTAGCATTAAAACATAATTGTTTAAAAACGTAAGACCAAATCCACGTAGTAAGTAACGGTTGCCTATTAACAATATCTAAGCTAATTTATCAGAAAGAAAAACGACGAAATACACAACACGTGTGCCAAGAGTGATAGTGGCACATTGTGATCGTCAGCAAGCAAGAAAAATGCAATTCTAAAACATTAAATGTGTAAAATAGCTCAACTCTGCGTAAAGTGCATCGATAACATCGCTAATAAACGGTATCTATTTAACACTTACATATTATTTGCCAAAGCCGTAATCGAAGTCGAAGGAAAACTTTTCGCACATGGTATACGTTCTTTCCATACAACTAATTCATCAAGCAGAACTTGGTTGGTCATTTTCTTTTGTCGCTCGTAACTTCTGGCTCGATATACGAGATCCGCCAAATCAACTGGAGATACTTCTTTATCTTTCAACCCAATCAGCAATGTATCAACTGCCTAACAAAACAATAAGTATATTCGAACGGTATATTTAAAACATTAGTTATGCGCATAAACTAATAAATACAAATAGCACGATTTTATACAGTATATTCCACCTGTTACATAGAAGTAAATAAAATTATTAATGTTTTTTGTTTTCTTTGCATGTGTGTTTTATAATTAGAACTAGAATTGCTAGTTGTCCTTGTTTACCAAGTACAAGAATGTAAATTGTAAATACTGCCACAAAATTCAAAATTTTAAGCAGAGTGTCCATAATTTAGCAACGAACATTCAACATCTTAAAAAAAATACTTAAATATGTAGTATATGCGATTTACCTTGTCGTATTCTTTTAAATGAGCTTTGTGAATCAGAGATAATTGCGAATACCACATTCCTTTCCTTTTCTGGTAGAAGTCGTTTTGTCCTAGTAGTATCTCAAGCCAGTTTCTTACATCTGAAGGATATTGTGCGCCTAAATGCTGACAAAGAATCCATAACGCACTTGCATATTGATGACCTGGTGTAAATCGTTGTAAATGCTGTGGCTTATCCTTCACAGTACCTGTATATCTAGAAGTATACCGTAAATAATTCCCATTAAGGACTAATAATTCCAAAAAAATTGAATATATTTGCGTTAGCTAATTAAGCTTTAATGAATATACCATAAGACAAATCGCCATCTCAGTTATTACAAAAAACTTTACTAACTACATTATGATGCACATAACATTATAAGATCAACAGTTACACTGATAACTTAGAATACACATACATATTTGCTACTGAAAACATATTAGAAAAAATATAGCACTAAAATATATTTAGTGAACTTAATCATTTATTATCAGTAAAACAGAATAGCTTATGTTTTTATTATAAACCTTTAAGCTTTTTTATTTAGAAAAGGGACCAACTTTGAAAATGTCCAGTATTAAAATTGAAATATACTTACGTAGCCATGAATGTAGTAAATTCTTCAACAATTTCTTTGCTCAAATTATACATAGTAGTGAACTTTAAGTCTCCTTTTTTTCTAATGCTCGAATTACTTCACTTTTGTAAGAAAACGCCTTATAAAAATTAACAAATTCTAGTCTGTTTTCGAAGATTATTTCGTTTCTGCATTTATAATCTGGATGTAATACATTTCCATATTTCCGTTCACTTATCCTTCGATAGAGACCACTTGGTATATCAAATTCTGGATTCGTATACGTGTACAACAAATGTGCTTTATAAAACGATGTGTAAAATAATGGACTAATATGTATAAGATCACCCAATTTTTCGGCAACCATTTGTCTAACTTTCCTATCTAAACTTACGCTGGGATGGAGTGTGGTTTGACTGTTAATATGATTCAGAATCGCATCGATTCGGCAAAGCTTCTTTTTAGTTTTTGTATTTAATCGCAAAGCATCATATATTGCTTTGACATCAGAAGTATTAAGTAAATGCAATAGGGACACTGTCGATTCTGAAGAATAATCTGAAAATGTTATTAAGTTTTTTTTTGTCTTTTAAAATGAACATAGTTGTCGATAAAGTTTGCCCTTTGCACTTGAAAACAGGAGCGTGTCAAACGTTACCGACCTTCCTATTGCCAACTGAACAGTAATACATTTACACATAACAACGAACAATGGATAAACAATGTTAGTTGTTTCTGAATGGTGGTAGTAAATAGATCGTTCCATATTCGTATCAACTGTATATAATGCATTTTTCCAACCACCAATCAATAAAGCAATGCAGTAGAACTCGCTTATAACGGACTCGTATATAACGTACTTTCGGATACAACATAGAAATTCCTTGGTCACGGCAAAGCCTTATTTGAAATAATGCATGTTTGTCCTGATATTACGTTCATATTTATTACGTACAAGAATTTTGTTTCAAAATCAATTCTGATTTTTTGATAATGCACTTGATTTTTAATAGTATAAAGCCGCATGCAATACGTGTTAAATATCGGGAAAATACCTTTTTCGTCAGAACAGTAGAAGCTCGCACATTACAACGGCTGTTAGATGGGACGTATAATGTAACGTACAAAAGTTGTGAAGTAAGTTTGCTAAAAGCGATGAAAATGTTAGTCAAAGCTTGGCAACAAATTTCGCAAGAAACCATAAAAATTGTTTTCAGCTCGTCAGGGACATTGATTTTGATGAAGACAACGATTTACCTAATAGTTTGTTAAATATAATGATAGCATCGATAAAGATAATTTGTCTTTAAGTGTATGGTTACAAAATAATTTACAGTAAATTATTACTTCCTGTATACCCAGTGATACAGATTTTTATTTTATTATAATATTTTAAGAATAAGAATATATTTTGATAGTATATACATAATCATTGGTTATATTCTTTTTTAGCGTATTTCTTTTTTAACGTACTGTGTATGGGGTCCCGACGAGTACGTTATAAACGAGTTTTATTTAAAAATATGCATCTATGCAAGGAATCGAACTATGAATTTACGTTTGCGCGACAAACCACGAACCAACACTGAAGTATTTCTTCAGTTTTATTTGCGATTACGTCCTCTGTGTCTTCTTAATAAAAGTGTAAACTACTAGAGTTCGAATACCAGAAGAAGTACATACATATACGTCATCGTGCATATAAACCGATATTGGTTCGGGAGAGTCTATTAATTCATTACGGGTAAAGTAAGTACTCAGTGACGTGCAGGCGTGTCATCCACGATCAAACCACAACTGCGTTGAAAACTGCAAACTGTGCCGCCGCTGACTTTAGATCTCACGCATATCTGCTAGTGGAGTGTACAGTTAAGGAAATTACACGTCGACTCATTATGTTTCCATATAATCCTATATGAATATATGAACAAACTTGCCACATCACTCGAGGAATCGAGCGCTGTAAAGTAGTGGTAGGAGATATATTTTGCGACAAGTAGAGCATTCTGCGTTAGGCAGTATGCGAGAGCGTTTGTAACCTGTGTTCAGGGTATCGTTTTCATTACTGATCGACAGTCATAAATGTAACTATAAATGCAATACCTACAATGTATAAAATAAAAGTTTTAATTATGTGAAACTTAAACATTTTTCTTAAGTAAATAAGTAATACTGCTGCTAATAATAAACGTATAAATATGATCAGAATAGTGAATACCAGGACACTTTATTCTATGGATGTATAACTCTCAACGGCGAGCATGATAGACCCGACCGAACCGACTAGACCGCTGCTGATAGAATATTACCAATCAGCACTTGCCGCGCCTTCCGTTCCACCACACATATATTTTCCGTACTGGCAACTATGCTTGTTTCAATGCACGGTGCTTTCGACCTACGAGTCCATCACTTATTTCCCTGCGTGTATGTACTTCTTAAAGTACTTCCAAGCGTAAAGGGAAACCTTTAGTTTAAATGGCTTGGTGACAACATCATATCGCCTTTTATGATGCCGCGCTGTTAATCACTTTGCTCCCAACAGCGAATGGCAAGTCGATTCGGGATTAAACTCTCTGAAAAAATCTCACCGTCCCTCCAGAGAATTGAACCCCGGCACCTATCGTCCTCTCACAACAATAGTCAGCCGCCTAACCACTGCGGCCATCAACCCGTTTTGATAATAATAATAATAATAAGTAAAGTACCTGCTTGTCAATGTATTCCCTAATTATAAGTAACTTGATTTAAATTTTTATAGACAAGAAAGATACGTTAATGAGGAAATAGATAAATTACTGAGCATCACAGCCATTAACAGAAGTAAAGTAAAAAACTCTGAGTTTTCAATTTATTTTCAAATAATCATGTATTCATCAGAAATTACGTATTACAAATATCAACAAACTATAATCATATTAATGGAGAATAAAAATTTCTCACGCATTCAACATATGTTACAGTATGTACTAAATTAAAATGTGCATTCTGTTAAGTTTTTCACGAGATTAAATAATATTAACATAACATGTCAATATTTTTAACATAATATTATACAGTAGGTATTTATATAATTTCTGATGAATATTTATTTATTTAGCAATTTATTATTGCTAGTTTCTCTGCTAATATACAGAGTTGACCACTTGGCCTTCTTTCTAAATGGTACGTTTAATATTGATTTTATCAGAAAATATTAAGTACATATTTTATTCGGACGTCCCTCGTTTACAATTTTAAAATATTTTGAGTTTTCCAAGGACATCGGCTTCATCTGTACAGGACCGTATTTAAATCGTATCTATTCAATCCTTGACTGGAGAGTGACTAAATTCGAGATTATAATAAACTAGAATGTGTTTTAATTTTTCGTAGGTTGAGTTTTGACGAAATTTATTGTAGAGGGACTTTATTGATATTTATTTGACAATCGCAGAAAAATTGGGAAAAATTATTTTTTTCTAAATGGAACACTCTGTATATTTTGAAATAGTATTTAATTAGGTCATCTACTTGAGAAACCTTACTTCAAAATAAATAAGACACTAATCCTTATATGGAAAAAGTGCAATTGATTATCTGCCTGCAAACGTCAAATTTAGCATAAGAATGTAAACAAGTCAAAAACGGTTAGACTTAGGTATATGACATTATACATGAAATATATTTAGAATTTCACGTAGAATCTAAAAACGTGTCAATATACAGGATATTCTACTTAAAATAACGAAGTTGGTGCTTATTTCCGTTATATCTCGAAGCGCCGCCATTTTGAAAATATTTTAGGCGAGTGGCCTCCATCGAGTTTAGTATAGTGCCGAAATTTCAGATCATTCCTAGCTATAGTTTTCCCATAATCGATCGTTGCAGTTCCCGGTGAACCACCCTGTATAGCTAGCCCGTTTGCACATTTCAACTATAATTTTCATGGCAATCTAACTATAATTTAAAAGGACGGCAAACTTTCTGAGTAACATAATATTAATGGTAATTATCTCAGAAACTATTGCCTTTGGGTATAGGACATGTTTAACAAAAATCATAGTAAACCTGTAAGAGTTCATGCGCGATAAAATATACAGGGTGTTCCATTAAAAAAAAAATCAATTTTTCTGCGGTTCTCAAAGAAATATCAATAAAGTCCCTCTACAATAAATTTCGTCAAAACTCAACATACAAAAAATTAAAACACATTCTAGTTTATTATAATCTCGAATTTAGTCACTCTCCAGTCAAGGATTGAATAGATGCGATTTTTTCAATGAACGGTAATTTCGGTGAAATTATAAAAATAACACTTTTTCTTTCCTAAATGGGTAGACTTATGCGGATAAAAGTCTTAACAGTGTTGACTTAAAATTCGATGTACATATCAAAAATATATAGGGTGTTCCAATGAAAAAAAGTAAGTACGGTCCTGTACAGATGAAACCGAGCTTCTTGGGGAACTCAAAATATTTTTAAACTATAAATGAGAGACGTCCGAATAAAATATGTGCTTACCATTTTCTCATAAAATCAACACTAACGTACTATTTAAGACAACGTACTATTTAAGACAAAATCAAGTGGTTAACCCTGTATTTGTCCTCTGATGATGATTTGAAACTAAATCGAAAATTTAAGGAGGAAAGCATATTATTTTAATTCCATTACTGACTACAATGCTCGCCAATTTATCGATGTATCTCCTTACAGAGTAAACATTGTAACTTGAGTCTTCTTAATTAAAACTTGAAAATCTAAGACATAGGATTACATGTTAAGATTCTGAGTTATTGTGTCTTCTGTTTTGTGCCAATAAGTTGTAATATCAATAAACAGTATTATCTAAAATTTCTACTTTTCACATAAAGCGACCCAAACAACATGTTGAAATGAATAGTAAAACAACTCCTTGTAATTATGAAATGAAAATTTACTTGTTTGCAAATTTTTACTAAAAAAGGATTGTTACAAATAAATATATACTATAAATGCTCTTGTCTTAGCATACGAAACAAAGCACAATTCGATAAATATGTGATAAACTATCGAACAAATAATGTTAATTTTATTTTACCTGATTTTATGATGAGATTTTCTTTTAAGCATTTAACGAGTTGCTTTACTTCAAATAAAGTCATATCTAGCTTAACATTCTCTGCAAATTTATAAGCATTATACCATTTGACTTGATGCGTAAATAATTTACAACTCAGGTATTTTTCACATACTGGTAAATCTTGAAAAACTTTCAATAGATTGAGTTCATTATCAAATAGTAACACTGCTAGATCGCTTTCTATTACACTTCTTACTATATCATCTACAAGCAAAATGTGATTGGTAATTCTATCAAAATTATCGTCTTTTGCTTTTGATATTTCATTTTCATATGGTAATTTATTTTCTGATGATCCATCTTCCTCTATTTTAACATCTAAATAATTTCCAATATCATTTAGTAAAGTTGACTCATTTGTACCTAACGAATAATTTGTATCATTATTATCGCTTTGTGTATCAACTATTGTTTCAGACATTTGAAACGTTAGTGATCTTTTGTGTGGAATAATCTTCGCTTGCATCTTAGACTTCGTTACTGTTAATTGAGTTAAAGGAACTGTTTCTCTTTTTTGTTTTTTTGATGGGGATGTTTCATGCGCATTACTATGCCAAGAATAATAGGTCGACTCCATTTCTGTAGCACTTAAATATTTAGTACAACCAAAATCGGTGCTTAGAATTATTTGCGGTGACAATGGTATAGTTTGATTTTCTAGATTAGATACTTCTGGTACTTCGGTTTTGATATATTGGACATCATCATCGTTTTCAATATTCTGAGTGTTACATTGATGCTTTTTACTTCTACGTCTATACAGTTTTGACAGTCTGTCATTATCAGCTTTCGTAAATATACTCTTACATTCTATCTGTAATGGGCCCTTCTGTACAGAGAAATAACTTGTTATTTCTTTTTGCGCGGGATCCATAACTGGTCGACATTTTGGCATATTGTAAAAGTAAACAGAAACGTTTCACTTTCGCTTAATATCTCAAAGACTACCTCAAGATTATCATCACTAATGACAAAAATAAAATCACTTAAACTGGTTTTGAATATATAACATTTTGAATAATTGAAATCATGTTGAAATGTGGTTGAAATCCATGAAATCGAAATCTACAACATAACCTATACAAAGTGAACTGTTATTTACATTTACAGGTATAGTAGGTATAATAACTATCTACCCTACCAGCTGCACTATTTTTATTTTGGTCATCTATGGCACAGAATAAACACAAAGGACAAAAGGCTTAAAATTGATGTCATGGTTTTTGTGCGCATGACTGGCAGACGCCATTTCTAAAATATGTCCAAATATTCCCGGAATGTTGTTTACATGTCTGCTGTTTGTTTGAAGGTGTTTGGAGGTTAGTTTTTAGTTGTGAGTTTAGTGATTTTGTATTTTGTACGTTTTACCTATCTACTTGGTTTACGTATGTTGGCAACTATGCTAATTATAGTATAGCATAATTAAATATGATAGTTATTTCTAGTAACTGTAAAATTTGTTGTGTAATTCGTGTTTAAAACCTATTTTTATGTATAATTATCTTATACTAGTACATTTCGAAGATATCTAACCTAGATGCTTGAAATCTAATTCAAACTTTTCCGCCAACATTCTTGAACATATTTTCAAAATGGCATCAATAGCCTCAAGGTCACTCAGAATCGTCACTAAAACATCAAAGGTTCCGACAAACTTGTCCTTTCTGTTTATTCTGTGTCTATGGTTTTGGTTCTCTCATCGAATAATATGGAAGAATCCACAAATCACTTGAAATTGTATTTTTTGCACAAGCTCCATAAAGTTAGCCCCTCACTATAAGCAATTATAATGAATCTTACTTTTATTTGTTTGTAGGTCGGTTGTAGGTGTTTGATAGCGAATTTCCAACGTTTGATAGTCAATAGTTCATTAGCAAACAATAAAACAAATTCTTCGGAAAAACCTAGCCCCTCATGTCGTCATTTTGACATCAAATTCAATTTTATTTTAGCAGAATCGTTTGTAGGTGCCTGATAGCAAATTTCCAAATCTTGATAGTTGATAGTTTATGAATAAATAATAAAACAAATCTAAGGATATTAGGCAGGCAACCAAAATTACATCAGAAAGGCGTCCTATCGGGAACATATGTAATTGTAACTCATCCCGGCCACATTTGCCATCGAATTTAAATTCCTCAGAAAAATCGTTTATGCGTCGTTTATAGGTGCTTGATAACAAATTCCCAACGTTTGATATTTGATCATTTATTAATAAGCAATGAAAGAAGTTTTGCAGAATATTGTGCAACCAAAAAAACATGCGAAAATCATACAAAATAAAAAAACATACCTATATTAAAGTTATTTATTTTATAAAATTATTATAATAAAAAAACAAAGAAAAGAGGAAGTACTGGATTCAAATTGGATTTGAAAAAGTTAATAAAGAAAACTTAAATTATCAGTAGCACATATCAAATAGCACACACCAAATATACCTATAACATAACTACAACTGTCAATACATGCAGTTTTATATTGTTTTCAGTCATTTTCGTACACCAAAAGTTAACGTTGAATTAACTTTTAGCGTACTGACTTTGAACCTCTAAAATTTTGGAAATCTGAAATCCTATTGGTTGTTTGTTATCCGCTAAAAAAAGTGAAGCCACACATTTAAACCGTACATAGATGTTCGATTTTATATGTCCCATGTCAACACATGGGCAGTTATGCAACCAACATTACTCCTATTGCAAACAGTCGTATAGGTACATACATCTAATCTCGTTGATACTAACATAACTACGTAATAAACATACCTCGTAAATAAATTTAGTGAATAGAAAAGCAACAAATATTATATCTAAGTTTAATTTTATATGTCCGATAGTTATATTTATATTGTTATAAATTTTTGATTTCAGGTATCCCCAAAGAAAATAAACGATAAACTGGTGAACGGGCCGGCCAAATTATTTTCAGTAGAATGTGCTGGGGCCCCATATAGGATTTTCAATAATTTCTGCAATTTGAATTTTGTTTGCAATGAAGTATGGTCCTACAAGTGCAGTACCAATGATAAACATGACCGTGCATTATATTGTGTCGTTAAATATCCTACGAAAATTTTGAAGTTAACTGAACCATTTGGATTTGTTTCACTCATTCGCGAAATATATTATTTATTTTCGAAATGTCCGCCTTCGCATTTAAACTATTTTCAACTAAAGATTAAATTTTGTCCGTCACCAATACCTAATAGTGAAATTGAAAAATCAATTAGATTTTGAAAAAATACTTTTTATACAAACCGAAAATTTTGAGAGTTAACTGAACCATTTAAAGAAAAAAGACGCTTCATCGGTAAACAATATTTTTTTTAAAATGTTGTCATTTTCATTAATGATATTAAATAAGGTTTCACAAAAATCTATGCGTTTTATTTTATCTTCAGGGAAGAGTTCTTGGTGATTACTAAATTTATACGCTTTGTATTTATACATCTTAAAAATTCTACGTACAGACGTTTTTGAAATGTTAAAATGCTGTGCAATCTTATTTGTTGCTGTTGTCGATGAAACATAAAACTAGTTCTTCAAACAGGGGAAGGTTTATTTTTCCTTATTATACAACCATCCATATTAAATGTTTTAATAATTGTGTGGATGGTTTGTATTGGTCTGTCGGGATACTTTGCAGCAAAGAGATCTCGTATATTTCTAATACTGTTTCCAGCTTGATACAAATTTATAATCAACTTTTTCGTCTTTAGAATCCGAATTATTTTATATTGTCACGACTTTGACAGTTATCGATAAAATTGTTTATGTAGAAATCAAATAGGAGTAATGTTGGTTTTGCCCATGAGTTGACATGACATATAAAATAATTTTGTTATAAAAACCTCACTGTATATGTCCGATAGGACGCTTTTCTGATGTAATTTTGGTTGCCTGCCTAATATCCTACTGGATTTGTTTTATTATTTATTCATAAACTATCAACTATCAAGATTTGGAAATTTGCTATCAGGCACCTACAAACGACCTACAAACGATTCTGCTAAAATAAAATTGAATTTGATGTCAAAATGACGACATGGGGGGCTAGGTTTTTCCGAAGAATTTGTTTTATTGTTTGCTAATGAACTATTGACTATCAAACGTTGGAAATTCGCTATCAAACACCTACAAACGACCTACAAACGAATTAAAGTAAGATTTGTTATAATTATTGCTTATAGTGAGGTGCTAACTTTATGGAGCTTTTTGCACAGCCACAAGTGGAGGAGTTGTTCGCTATGATAAAGAAGAACTCTTTATGACTAACCGAAACCAGCCATTACGCGGTACCACGCGGTACCTTTATCTATACCCGGTAATCGCCCGGTATCACTATACCGCCCTGTATCCCCCCATGTGCCCCTATGGCATAGACAAAATACAAGTATTTTATTTATGCCATACCCTATAGATTACCTTTTATGTATTGTGGTATTTTTAATGAATGTTTAAAATATAATAGCTTATTTGCTAAATAATTATGACTTTTTCTATTTAAATTGTAGGGTGTTTATCATGTTTCTCATTATCTAAAATGTATTATACATATTAATGTCCGGCTAAATTTTTAGGTTATTTAGTTTGACATATAAGTGCAAGCCATACAATTTATTTACTACTTTATTACATATGTACTTTGCGAACATTACAATGAGTTCCCTAAACTATTTCCTTTTAAGTAATAGATCATTTAAACACTGCCAAATAAGGACGATAGTAGATTCTTGCTTAGTATGGAAGACTACAAACAGTTTTATACCAAATAAAAGTACAATCCTTCACATTTCTTGTCCTGTTTACATAAATAAGTGGATTTTCAAGGAAAATATACACAGCAAGTATTTTAGTACAGATAAAGTTCAATATCAACAACAGAGCAAAGTTACTAAAGAGTTAAAGAATTATTTCGAACAAAACAGAGAAAGATTTCGGGACACGGAACATAAGATAAAACTAAAAAGTCATATTTTATTAAAGGACATAAAAGATACAAAAGATAAAGTTAAAGAGAAGGTGGAAGAGATAATTGAGGTAATGTTTAATTCACTTTTTTTGGTAAATGAAAAATGTTCTATTTTGCAGAGAGAAAACATTTATACGATCCCTAATTTTTTATGTGTATCGAGAATATTAGTTTCCCCATATTTAGGTGTATTGATTTTGCAAGCTAATTTTCATTTTGCTTTAGTAATATTAGGAGTGGCAGCAGCAACAGATCTTGTAAGTATATACTTAAATTTGAATTTAATTTGTTTCAGGTTATTAGTGGTTACGTTGTAAAATAGGTACTGTAAAATGTGCTCTATTTATCTTCAATGTATTCATTTGCGGTTTTGTTTTAAAGATCAAATGTTTTATATGTGGTAAACATTTATTGAGACATATTCTATTATAATGGAAATAATAGTTTTGAATTATAATTTTGAATCTGTTTACTTCTGTACATGATCAGTGTAACTTACTCTTTGCGCTCAAAGCTGTAGAATACATCTTGTTCAAATTACTTAATCGTGGCAGCAGTTATAAATTTTGAAAGAAATACAAAGGATTTATTTTCTGTTACTTTTATTGGTTGCGATGTTAACAACCAATGAAATAAACCTAATAAATAATTCTAGTTAGTAGTAAAGCTATGCGGATTTTTCTCAGTTAGCATTAATATTTAGCCTGCAGGTTACGTTCTGATCCCATGATGGTTTGTATTTGTTGTAGCTGGATGGATGGATTGCTCGAACATGGAAAAGTCAATCATCACGAATGGGAAGTTTTTTAGATCCTATGGCTGACAAAGTTCTAATAGGTACCCTCTTTTTGTCCTTAACATATGCGGGTTTAATTCCCATTGCACTTACAAGCATTATAATTGGTAGAGATGTACTGTTAATAGTTGCAGGATTTGTAATTAGATATCAATCTCTTCCACCACCAGTAAGTTCCGTATGATGGACTAATGTTCAATACAATAATAGTTTCCTTATAGAGAACGCTTAGCAGATATTTTGATGCAACACATGCTACTGTTCAATTGGCTCCTACTTTTATAAGTAAAGCAAACACTGTTATTCAACTTATATTGGTGGGTTCAACACTTGCTGCTCCAGTATTTCACTTTGTGGATCATCCCTTGCTACATGCGTTATGGTATGTGACTTTAGAAAATGATATTTAGTAAGATGAAATATGTTACTAATTGAAAAAAGCGTAAACCGGTTCATTAATAAGTTTAATTTCGATTTTTTTATTGTGTAATGGAAAAGAGGGTGAGTGAGAGAGTTCAGATTAGTTTGGCAGTTTGAAATTTAATCAATATAAAATGATTAGTTTAAGAACAAATTAGCAAAAAATTACAAATATCAACGTTACAATATCTGCGTTAAATATCGGGTGGCTAGAAAAAGCGAATCGTGTTTAAGTCCTTACATCTTCGAAAGTCTCTGAGATAGCAAATTCAGTTTTTACTCTATAAGATGCAATACACTCAAAATTGTTCCTGTTGAATTACGAACGAATATTAAAAAATAAATGTATGTGTACATATATAGAATGATATTACAGCAATATTTAAATTACAATAAAGTCAAAGGCTTGGTAGTTGATAATTTAAGATCAAGATATTTATCTATTTTTTAATATGTTAACCTCATTGGAAATCTACCAAAAATATATAATACAAGCTATGTTGCGGGAAGGTTCGGTTAAAAGAATCTAGGAAATTAATAAGAATTCCGATTTGAAGTTTTGTATAATAATTTCGTGCTACATGCTTGTGATTTCAAATAATTTTAGATTTCCAGTTACACCGGAAATGCGAATCAACTTGCTTATTTCAAATAGAATTATCTATATAGGTCGCTAAAAACGGAATCTTTATGTTTTTGTAGACTAACGAAGTGATTTTTACGAAAACAATCAACCCTGCTGTGGAATAAATTGATTTTTAATTCATTCCCGTTTTATTGACCTATAAGTGGAAAGATATCTGGGATTAACAAATAAATAAATTGTATGGATAACCCGTCATTTAGCAAAATTAAAAGTGGGTTAGAGCAATAGCTGCCAGCACACTGTGCTATACCTAGTCGTTTTCAAGAAAAAGCGACAGTAGTGTTAATTATTTTCATCTTCAGGCTGTTTAAAAAATTTAAACAAGTTTCTAATTTGTAATCACTAACCATTGATAAGTATAGCCTGGACTGCGTTTTTAGCGACTCTGGTATTCTATGAAAATCGTCTTAACAGATTTTTGTTGAATGTCATCTTTGTGAGAATCTGTTTTTTTTTTCAAATGGTCATTAATGAACTAGATATCTTACATAATAACTTTCGCAACAATTGATAACGTCATAAAAATATTATTCCGTGAAATAAACTAAGACTGACATGTAAAAGTGATTTACATAGAAACCTCATATAACGAAATTATTACTTTTGATGTAAACTTTATCTACAAGCGCTATTATAGACTGTTGCAAATACGTATAAAAATTAAGCAGTGCAAAAGTAACGCATCGTCACAGGTGTTCTTGGAATTTGAAGTCTGTTTCCTTATAATAATAAAGCGCTCATTTGATTTGGATGATCTTTTCAAAAATTATAAGTTGATTCCTTTAGAACGTTTTTATGATTTTTTGTGGTAGATATTAGTTGCGGATGATGCATAAATATCATCAAATTCAAAAATAAATAAAATGAATGGTTTAAAGAAAAAATTTTTGGAAAATATTTGGTGATTCTTTAACTTTGCACGGTGATGTATATACAGAGATGAGTACGATTTCTGAACAAAAGATTAGGTCTCAATTGTTGAAGATTGAATCTTACTTAAACCTTGTAGGTGTATGTCTAAGAATATTGTTATCTTTTCAAAATGTTCCATTAATAAGTAGCCGAATAAAGTGATTTTTGAATGGAGCGCCTTGCATGGTAGCAAAAGCGAAGTTTGATATTTGACTTTAGTATCTTTAATTTGCATTTTACGACCAATCTTTCTCTTTATTTTTAGGGAGTGACGTGTTTACACTATGCACAAATAGTTATGATATACGTATTAAGTCTGTTGTACTTCACAGACTGCGGCATTTGAACTTGATTTTGCATTGCTATAAATATGCTATTTGTCAGTATGTTTCCAGTAAAATTTAATTTAATTGTTGCAGGTATATAACTGGCGCTACAACAGTTGCGGCAGGAATGAGCTATATATTTTCTAAAAATACTTATCATTATTTGAGGAAAAAATGACATCTTAGTTAGGTTTAGTAAATACTTATACTGTACATAATTGTATATACCTTCTGCATATAGATTACTAAGTTTTATATAGACATATTGCAATATATACATTTTTACTGACTTTTCAGTTTTATTACTAGAATAGCTCATATCAATTTTAATATGTGTAGTACTATTTCTTGTTCTATTTCCCTATTAAAAGTAATTATTTATATCAAAACGTTTTATTAAAAAAGCTGATATTCTCACTTCTAAAATTGGAAACATCATTATATATAACTGCAAATGTATGGTATTCGCAAAGTCATTACTCATTGCTTTATGGTTTTATTATTTGTATGATAGAATTCAGTTTACAGAAATAAAACTACTACAAATTGAGTAAAATATTCCCTATGAATATGAAATTGAAAGAAGTTAAAATTCCATATCTGGTAATGCAATAATGAATACGCCGTATTATTTAACAAATTATACATGCTTGAATATTTTAAAATCTGACAACTCACAACGGCCGTTATAAACCTGGAAGGTTAAATTTGCGATCAAAATTGTAACTCTTTATAGTTCATGGATTTGCAAATATCATAACATAGACCCAGTATAATAACGTGACCTGTAAATTTGACGAGAATTTCAAGAATGTAATAACAAAGTTTATGTGTATTTGGTTCATACTTGAATTTATTTTAAAATATGCAATTTATCAACACCAATTTTTTTATCAACCATTTTTTTCGTATTTTTAGCGGCAGCAACATTATTGGGAAAATGCGCTTACTGGGTGACATTGTAGACTTAAATAAATTAAATTATAAAGAACTTAAAATTTTTATTAGTAAACAAAACCATAAGTTATTCATAAGATATTAGATATTACATTGTTATAATAGTATAGGAATCGATTTCTACTCATTGCTTGATTGAAAATTGCACGACCGTCTTCTTTACTCCACATCTGTATTACTGGTTCATTTCGCGACTTGAATACGCCGATGAGGATCAGGACCGCAATAAACACTTTCAATTCTTCGATTTCAAGGTTTTTCCATATATCTTTCAAAACTATAACTCCCTCCCCCCCTTTATTTGTCCTTTTGCAAATTATATCTAATAGTGTTTTACGTAAATATTATAAAAAGGATGACTCAATTCAATAGCACATTCCCTTGGAAAAAGATGTACGTCCCGGAGTTGAACTTATATTTTTAGCTGCTGCTCTTCCTCCAGATAGTTGCACTAACTCTGAAGACCACTCTAAATTACTTTTAGATGTATAAATACGTAATGACGAACTGCATCTAACTGTTACTGCAGATGCAGAAGTTTTGTTGTCAGAAGAACTCTCTGATGTTTCGGTCATCTCTTCTTCAACATAATCTAATTCGTTATCATCTGTGCAGTCCTTTATATCCGTACGACATTATGTAAGAATTAGTAATCTTTCGCAAGTAATCTTGCGAAGGATAGACATGTTCGGGTAGTGCGGGAGGGGCGTACCAATATCTACTGTGTTACCCTTGCCACGCGGGGGTATCGTAACTGTCCCAGTTCTTTTTTCTTTGAGTGTACATCATTATACAAATTATCGCTATAGAAGTGTTTCAGTTTGGTTTCAGTGTTAACAACGCTAGTCTATGATGTATATGGTTATTAAATATTATTATTACATACTAGGCTAATTTTTTCATAAAAATATTTTATTTTTTACAAGATTCCCTCTTTTTAGAAATTATAAATTTGATTAGTTACCTATATTTTCTATTTATCGACATTGTCATCTTAAATCTATTTTTCCTATTTCATCTATTATTTTCGCAAGTTTATGTGTTTTTTAAAGAATTTTATTCACTTCAATTTCAAATAATTGTTCCTGATTATGTACAAAAAGATTTTGAATTAATTTCCGTAGAAATACCATTTTTATTTCACTCATATTTAAGTATTATTAAATTTTCCACTTTCTGTTCGTCTGTTAAAAGAATGTAATTCATTGCCGTCTCTGGACACATTGTTGTCAATTCTTTTACATTACGTTACGCAAGTTTTTGTTTCCTTGTCTCATTGAACTTCAAAATGTATTAAAATATTACCCAATTAGTTTGAAATGGAATATGACATGGAATATCCCAAACAGTTCCCAATAGTAGAAAATGTTTAACATTTACCTACTTGTCATCTATATTAATCTTAAATTTGAAGGAAACGTATTTCCAAGTACATATTTCAAACCTTTGAAGAGACAACTTCCTTACTTACTACCACGTTCTTTTTATAGTATTATTGTAAATAGCATAGTATGATGTAATATATTCTTTTTAAATACATATGTTGAATGTTCAAAAATAAAGTAATTAGAGGGTACCGGATGACTGGGACTGTTGAATGGCCCGTACATCGGTTTTAGTTGAGATTAAAATATTGACTGGCAATTTTGTACAAATATAAATCCTTTTATACATATATACACATAGGTTCAGCCCGCAGCGGAACATAGGAAGTTACAATATATGTACATATGGAACACCAGTGCGATGTGGCAACGCGCTAGTCATGCGCCACGTAAGTTCGATCGGTTCGATCGCGAGTCATTATTTAGCCTATGCATGCATGACGCTGCGGTTAAAATTTAAATTTATTTTGCATGCTTATTGACTTTATTTACTTTTATCTTTTAAGATTCGTTATTATTTCTTAGAATTACTTTTCCGTTTGCGTAGCAGCTATGACTACAAAAAAAAATAAATTGGAGATATAACGACCTGACTTATCTATCGAAGATACTCGATTTTCACAAAGGGACTAAAGCACTTTTTGATACGTTGTTACTATATCTGTAATCTGATCATGTGGGCAAATTACATACAGGGTCGTTGATATGTATGGAAACGGTCGATTATTGGGTAATATATACGAGATACCGGACAAAGTTAAATACAAAAGTTTTAGTTTTTTTTTATGCTTATTAGTTAATAATAATTTTAAGTATACATGGTCGGCGGTAAAGTCGTGGCACGTCAAAGTTAATTTTTTTTAAACGGAACCACCTGTATATTATTAGATAGGTAATTCAATTTTTTCTTCAATTTTAAGTAAAAATTGTAATACACATAATGTACCTAAATCCAACCGTTTCCGAGTTATCGATCTTTGAAAATATTACTTAAATAAAATCTAGGTACCTAAGTAAGCTAAGACGCACCTTAAAACTATCATAGCACCTTATAAAATAGGACTGTAAACCTAAATTTTACAATTACGGTTTTTTTTAATACAAGCTATACCTAGATTTAGGTATAGCTTGTATTTGAAAAAAAAACCGTTATTAATAATGTTATCGCTCGGTTTAAATTCAACTGAATTGTGCATGCCTGTGTGACGCCAGACACAAGCTACCACGCGACTACGCTGTTGCAATTCATACTGCCTATGTTCCGCTGCGGGCTGAACCTATGTATGTGTACATATATAGAATGATATTACAGCAATATTTAAATTACAATAAAGTCAAAGGCTTGGTAGTTGTTAATTTAAAATCAAGATATTTATCTATTTTTTAAGATGTTAACCTCATTGGAAATCTACCAAAAATATATAATACAAGCTATGTCGCGGGAAGGTTCTGTTAAAAGAATCTAGGAAATTTAAGAATTCCGATTTGAAGTTTTGTAAGTAATAATTTCGTGCTACATGCTTGTGATTTCAAATAATTTTAGATTTCCAGTTACACCGGAAATGCGAATCAACTTGCTTATTTCAAATAGAATTATCTATTTTTTTATCGATTCTGAGGCAATTCTAAACCTACCTTCTCTTACATCTAAAACTAGTACTTTTTAACTATTTAACAACAAAAATAAAATGTTAGGCAATTATTTAGGAAATTGCGTTGTATATCTATCTTCCAGGAAATATGAATACCTTATTATGGTTGAAATCGCAACTAATTCTTTTGCTAGCTTCATTGCAGAGAACATTAAAAATTGTAGGCGTGAATTAATAAAAAAAGAAGTAATGAGGTGCAGTATATTGATCTGAAACGTTTACCTTAATAACTACGGCGATGTACGACCAGCAAAGAGTGTGAACAAAAATACTAGTTTTTCTTTTAACTACCTTTAATAATAATGCTCTAGAAGGAAATGCAGTTTTTTAGGGTACTGTCTAAAATACTTCTAGTAGATCTTGGGGACTAGAATATTTTTTTCTGCTGATACTCGATAGGTTTTGTTAATTATATCTTAGCACATTCACCATAGGTAATTATTACGTTTTAGAAATTCTCGATATTAAATCCAAATCCATTTTTAGGTACTCAATGGCGGAAAACACCACATTAACTACGATTTGTGATAGTTGGATCTTAAATTTGCACTGGTATTTGTAGTGCAAATGTCAGTCTTCTAGTGCCAGTACACCCTCTCTCTTACCGTCCCCTCGCATTCCTCTTTCCCCAGAAGTCATTAGCTAACAGTATTTATAAATATTATACTTTAATAAAGATTTACAAAATAAAATTTATTTCATTTTTCAAAATAACTAAAACTGGCGGACAGTTACAGAGACGTAAATACATACTGCCCCTAATTTTGAACATAATACAACTCATAAATGTATGTTTCTATTTGAAAACAATAAAATTTTCTGGATGCAAAGTTTGTAATTTTTTCTGAGCATCCGGTACTGTTTTGTAAAATTTATAATATTGAATTTGATACATAATTTCTCAAATAATTACCTAGAATTTAAAATCTGTACATGGATTTTTTAGAAATGTATTCTTTGCAATTTTCATTATTATATGTATATAGTATTAGAATTGTCACAGTAATCAGTAATAATAGCGTAAATTCTATCAGAACTAAGGAAATGAATATGCATTTCCGGAGTAACCGGAAGAACTTTAAATCTAATATTATTTTTTAATCAACAGAACTATACCCAAAAGTATTATCTGCAAATTTTCAAATCGCAATTCTTAATACTTTTAACTAAATCTCGTCTTGATATACCCGTATAAAAGTAGGAGTTATTTTGCTTTATGCTCCTTTGGTTCGATTAATAGACATCTTCGTTTTGGGTAACACATTTAATAACACTTATTTACTTACTATTATGTACAGATTGTGACAAAATCTTATACTAAGAATTACAGTTCAACTAATCACAAATAATAACACTGTAGATTGATCTATACGTTAGTATACTAATAACGTGCCATCGAAAAAAAAAACATAATTGGTGTAGGCTATGTAAATGTTTTTGATCGTTGCTTTAGCCACTACCACGTAATGATATTTATTATGTGGGATTTTATTATAACCAAAGTTTATAACCACAAATTAAATGTCAAGGAATAAATGTCATTATGTGAAAATGGCTAAAGTAACAATCCATTCACATAGCCTACTCTAATTATGATTTTTTTCGATGTGTCTATACTTATTGAGTAGGTATATAGTTCCTTTTACTATAATAATTGTCACCATTTTTATATAATTCTCCACGTATACAGGATGACACTGGCAATTGTTTGTCTAAATAGTTAGAATTAATTTTATAAATGATTATATGCTCACAACCCAAGGTATTGTTGATATAATAAACCTTGATTATGGTGTATAAACAACAATAATAATGAAGTGAATGAATCTTCTGATGTATATGTTACAATAAATTCTTAAGTTATTTATGATAAAAGTACGAGTGTGGTACCAAGACTGGAAGTCGACTGATTCAGCGTTTCAAATATTTAAGTTTTAAAATATTTCCAAGTTCTCGAAGTTTCAGAATAATTGGCATAGATACACGTGCTTTAACAGATTATCATGTACGTATGTACAGCCGGATTCAAATTAAATGCGAATTTCATACCTAGAAATTCATGTGTAGTAAACAAAGGCAAAAGGAATTAAATTCACTTAAAAATAAAACCTTTACGCAATTAATACAAAGTTGTAGTTGCAAAATTCATTTTCAATTTTCAACTGACTCTGCGTATAATCCACTTGGGATAGCAAAATTTAAGCGTCTATATTCAAGTCAATAAAGTCGAAGTTGGGATAACTCAATAGTTGTTAATTTTATAATATTCCTTAGTACTTTTTAATTTTGCGATAAATTATAGATGTAAATCTTACGCAAGTTCAAAGGCAAAATAGTATTGGCTCTTAGTAGCGTTCGACACAAATTAATTCAAATTTTCACAAACTATAAACTTGAATAGTAATGAATAGTTCGTACAGTTTGTTGGGAATAAATAGTTGTTTTGAACTGTTCGCTCACGAACTACACTATCAAATACACACCCATCTGAAGAATTTCATTTGCAAAACATAGTATTTGAAGCAGCAAAAAGGAAAGTCTAGTGGTATAGAAAATTGATTCGTAGTTGATTCAATGAAAATAAAGCCTCAAGATGGCAGTATCGTCAAATAACCTGCTAGGTACCCGCTATATACCTGCTAGGTACCTAGCTGATTCCAAAGCAGGTATCTAGCGGGTACCTAGCAGGTTTCAAAGCAGGTATCTAGCGGGTACCTAGCAGGTTTCAAAGCACGCACCGCACATTTGTTTAAGTATTCACACCCTGTATACGCATGTAGTCATATATTTACAAGGCACCCTGCATATTGTATCGACCTGTATGTTGCATCACACCTACCGTCAACACGTCTGGCGGCTTCCTTTAATAAGCGGTGGCATCCTTTGATCTACTTAAATTCCAGGAAGTGGGCGTGGCCACGGTCTCGGAAATTTTCCCACGGTCTCAAGTTTTTTCCCAGGCCAAAGTGTCCCAATACCTATACTAACTTAATTCATTAAGTTTGTGTATATAGTAAATATTTTATTCAACTATAAATAATAATTTGCTAATACGAGTTTTATTAAAATTTACAATATGTAATTAACAGTAACAGTCCTTTTATTTAAAATTGTCACTTTCACATGTTAGTAAAATGTACCATCTAATTCGTCGTAAGGTTTACTGGTATCCAATTTATGGCATGCGCTGTAGGTATACCTAAACACAATAAGGACTAACAAAATCCCTATACCTCCAAGAAGTGGACAAACAAAAATGCCTGGTTAGACCGTAAATCACCACGTGTTCGTTTCTGATTGACTGATGAAATTACCTTCACACGATATTACTGCTTCTGCCGTAAGCGACATAATGTTTTCAGTGCTTTGACATCGTCATAACTCACGTTTTTACGATGTATGATTCTTGATATCATAAATGTTCACATGTTTAGTCCATTTCTTGACGGTATATACTTACTATGTATACTACCGCCCGTAAGTTTAATCGCTTTAGATAAAAGTGAGGATTTCCTATGCACAAAAATATGTAAACGAAACCATTATGCAAGAATTTTATTTAAAAGCCAATCATTTTAAACATAAATATATGGTTTTAGATAAATATGAAACGTATTTGCACATTAATTTGGAAGAAATTGCAGTTTATAAAAAATAGAAGATTCAGGTCAAACTCTAGCGGATCTGTAACCCTTTGTTCTACAGGAGATATTGTTTGAGTTATGGCCCGTGTTTTCTCCAATTTACATTTAAATATTTACCTCGAAAAACACTATTGGTTGGCATTGTCACCTCAAAGTCTAAAGTGTAACCCGATTAAATTACGAAGGAATTATTTGCACTGCGAGGTACGTAAAACTTTATTCGTAAGCAAAGTCTCTAGACTTCGCTAAAAATGTGTGCAAAAACAGAAGATTAGGTTCAAAAATTAATCGACAGTATGCTGCGCAATTTTAATGCATTTATATAAGCATGTATATTGAAATTTTATGTTTAAGTTATATTGATAAACAGTCAGACCTCCTCATCCGCGGTATATACGTTCCAAATCTTACCGCGGATACCGAAAACCGCGGATAATACCGAATATCTACCAATTTTCGTTTAAATGCAAGTATGTACACGTATGATATTACATACTTGTATTAAGTCAATAACCAAAAAAATTTCATTTATTTATTTTATTATATTGTAGACTAGAAAGTACATACATATATTAGATATTAAAAATAATTTTTAATCGGAAAAAGAATCTTCAACATCAACTCCACCACGGCTGCTGTTTCTGTTTCTTCATATTCATGCTAATAAAAACATATTACATATTCAGCATTTTTATACAAATTTGCCTTCTGCCTTATATGCCGTTTATGTTTACTGTTTGAAGAGCTGTTGTTCATTGTAAACTTTTTATAAGTGCCTAATACGAACAATTCAAATATGTATTATACCTATATATCTAGAGTGACATATTGCACTGTAGAAACATCAGTATTTTCACGAAATGTGTAAATACATCAGTGAATAATGACGAATTGTAACTAGAAAAATTTCGATATGTCGCATCGCCGCACCGATAAATGGACCCGTGAATAACTGAATCCGCGGATACTGAGACCGCGGATACGGGGGCCCGACTGTATGTAGTTTTTATTTTGTAAATATATTATTAAGCATCTATTTTATTTTATAGCAACACTACCTATATTATATGTGGTGCGAATAAATTTATAGGCGGTAGAGTATATACAACAACTGCCAGATTGAATCAAGTCACATTAATTAGAGCTCATTGAAGAAATTGCAAGCACTAAATATTGTTTAATTGCTGTAATATGACAAAGTTTATATGTAAAAAAAAAGAAACGGGAAAAGTTCAGCTAATTGTCACGTCATGGTTACACTGAAGTTTTAAGGGTGTACTGCTCCTATCTCATAACGCGGTAACATTATTTCCAAATTTGATAAAATATTTCATCCGGAATTGAATAAGTATGATCTAAGAAGATAGACAGAGGTACATACGAAGCTCGTTTAAACTAATAATTGTCCTGAAATATTTACCACAAATTTAAAAATATCAAGTTTTACGCTATCTTTAGGGAATTATTATTATTATATAAATAATAATAGTAATAATAATAATAAAGAAGCAGTAGTTTTAGACGCTCGCTTATGTGAATACCCGGTAATGGAAACATCGCGGTCATGTGAACAGAAAATTCTTACTATAGGATGAAATGGAACACCCGGTAATGTGAACAAGCATGTACAACGTACAATTCGATAATGTAAACAGTTTAGTGTATCGGTTATTTCCTAATTTGTTTGTACCATAACCGATGTTAATTTATGAAATGACGATAAAGAGGTGGATGAGATACATGAAGAGGAAAATGGGGTGAGTGAAGATGACCCTCCGATTGAAGTAAAAAATAAAGTGAGCGACGCGCAAGCTGTAGGAATTTTTCATCAATCGTTGGATTGGGCTGCAGATAAAGACATATTATATTCCGATATTTTAGTACTCCGTAAACTACTGGCAAAGGCATTAGAAAATGTTGCCAAGCGTAAATTTACTCAAACCAAAATAGAACATTATTTCTCATAATAATGTAAAATGTACTTTTTATTTCATATTATGTATTGTGTTATTTATTATTTATCTCTTAACAAACATACATAAGCATATACAGTGTGTTTCACTTTTCATGGGGACACCTAAATAACTTTTTTATTTTGAAAGCAATCAATATAAAATTTTTATCAGTTATGTAGGCCACGACAATGCATCTTTTCATATGAATAGAGTTTTTATAAAGTCAAAATCTAGCCAACTACGATTAAAATAAAAAGTAGCGTTTCAAGTCGGGTCATAGTAGCGATTAAGATAGAGCAAAAAAGTATTAAGAAAAGTTATTACAAATCACTCAAGAACTCCAAATACCAAATTTCTCTGAAAAATTTGTAATTTTACATTTTTCTCCATTTTTATGCCATCACCAGATGATAATTTGTTATTGCAATAATAAGAGTGCCATGAAACAAGAAAACGATTCGCAATTTAACGAAGAATATTTTAAATAGGATCTTTTTCAACTAGATCACCTTGAAGACGGATACATTTTTCCAATCGTCTTTTGTGATTCAGTACAACTCGTCGTAGTATTTCTGGGGAAATTTCTCGGCAGGCTTGTCGGATTCTCTGACACAGTTCCTGTATGTTTTGAGGTCTTGATGCATACACAACATTTTTAATAGTTCCCCAAAGGAAAAAGTCAAGTGGTGTAATGTCAGGCGATCTAGGAGCCCACTCTATTAACGGGCTATTACGACCTATCCATCTTAACGGAAAGTTCTCGTCTAACCATGCTCGCACTATTCTTGCGTTATGAACCGGGGATCCATCTAGCTGGAAGTACAAATCTCGCCTCTCATCCAGTGGTAAATCATCAAGCACATCCATTAATTCAGTATTTAAAAAATGTAAAAACCTTTCTGCATTTAGCGTGTCAAAAAAGAAAAACGGGCCAATGATTCGTGCATTTAAAATTCCGCACCACACATTAATTTTCTGTGAATATTGTCTTTTACAGTTGATGACCCAGTTTGGGTTTTCTGTTGCCCAGTATCTACAGTTCTGGGACGAAACTACACCGTTAGTAGTAAATGTAGCTTCATCACTAAACATAATTTTTTTCAAAAATTCTCTGTCATTTAGATAATTACCTTGAGCCCATAGACAATACTCCATTCTTCTATGGAGATCTCCATCTTCAAGAGTGTGTAAATATTTTGGCTTATACGGTTTCAATTTGTGACGACGGAGACATCTCCAAATTTTAGAGTAAGAGATATTTAAATTTCTAGCCATATCTCGTAAACTCGTGTGAGGATTATTACGATACGCTGCTAATATTACTGCATCTAAATGGTGTTCTCGATTGTTCAATCCTCGTGGACGTGGTTTAGTAACATTTCCAGTAGTGTTGAAAATATTATTCAAGTATGCAACAGTTCGATGACGGATGGGTGGACGTTCAGGGTGCCTCGCGTTAAACTCTCTACCCGCCTCTCGGGTAGGACGTACATTGTCACCAACAATTCGAATAATTTCTACTTTTTCAGCAATACTTAAATGTCTATCGGCCATTGCTTAGCAAAGTTCGATAGTTGCAACTGAAGTAAACTGTTTAGTGAATTGACGTTTGATGTTTGACGTTTGAACTGATGAATCGTTTTCTTGTTTCATGGCACTCTTATTATTGCAATAACAAATTATCATCTGCTGATGGCATAAAAATTGAGAAAAATGTAAAATTACAAATTTTTCAGAGAAATTTGGTATTTGGAGTTGAGTGATTTGTAATAACTTTTCTTAATACTTTTTTGCTCTATCTTAATCGCTACTATGACCCGACTTGAAACGCTACTTTTTATTTTAATCGTAGTTGGCTAGATTTTGACTTTATAAACACTCTATTCATATGAAAAGATGCATTGTCGTGGCCTACATAACTGATAAAAATTTTATATTGATTGCTTTCAAAATAAAAAAGTTATTTAGGTGTCCCCATGAAAAGTGAAACACACTGTATGTAGGTACACTGCCAACAGCTTGAAAGTTAACGACTCTTAACATACATATTTCTCTAAATTTCCTAGTGTAAAACTGCATTTCAAGGAAATTTAATACCTATATTTCTAAACTTCAAATTTTGACAGTAAGTAGACAGTGCTTCGAATAATTAATATTAAATTTTAATGTATGTAACTAATGCATATGAGTACAAATAATGAACTTATCATTTACACATATGTATATATTGAATAAAATTGTTTTTAAATTAAGAAATTGTTTAGATAACTGAAATGTAAAATAACACAACAAGAATTTAGAACGAATGCTGATTGAATTATTTTAATATTTTATCCATGCTCCATTGGCGTCGTTTACTTGTTGTAAACGATTCCCCATTGACATAATAAGTGTTCTTGTATAATCTGGAGTTAGTTCTTCCCATGCTTCCACAATACTTTCCCAAAGTTCATTTCGATTGGCCGCTCTAAAATTATTTCTGTACAAACGTTTTGTCATTCGTCCCCAAACGTTCTCAATAGGATTAAGTTCAGGACTCCTTGATGGCCATGGAAGAATATTAATATTGTTGGTAGCAAGCCATTGACGCACAACGTTGGAGGTGTGAATTAGAGAGTTGTCGTGCTGAAAAATGAAATTGTTCCCAAAAAGCTGCATTACCGAAGGTAACATAATATTTTCCAGGAGATCTCTGTAATAGTTTCCAGTCAACCTTCCTTCAACATTCCAGTAAACACCAGGTACCAAACAATTGATCCAAGCCCACACCTGCACCGTTCATAACGCGTATTTGCAGGCCTGTTCACACGTACCGGGCCGTCGTGGGATGACTGGAAGATCTTTTCATCTGAAAAAATAACGCGTTTCCAGAAATCGGCGTTTTCATTTACATATAAATTAGCAAAATTTATTCTGTCTTGCTTATGCTGTGGCTCTAACGCAAACTTTTTGGAAGCAGAATAATTTTTCAGCCCAAAATCTCGAATACGTTGCCTTGCTGTTGAAATGGAACCCGGAAAATGGGTTTCGTATGCCGCTTTCACTGCCGTTCCAAAGGGGTTTCTTTGAATCCAATCCACCAATGGAGCATCATCCTCCAACGTTGAAATTTTTCTCGCTCCACCACCATGCACATACGCTAGATCAACCCCTTGATCAATATTCTGCTTTAATTTAAAAATGCAGGTTTTACTAACATGCAGATCATCTGCCACCGTTTGCATGCTCCGGCCATTTTCTAACAAAGTTATTGCTCTTAGTTTTTGAGCTTCACTGAGACGGGGCATCATACAATATTTACAGAAGTCTCAGATATTGTAATAAGGAAAATACAGTTTGACTGATTTTATGACACTTATGACAGTCTACTAATAACGTTTTTGACTTATCGCAGTTTTATGCGCTGAGTGTATTTTTCTCCTTTATTAACAGTATGTATTAAAATAAAATAGAAATACATTCTGTGCATAACAGTACAAAATAAGTCAAAAGCGCTATAAAGCCAGCTTTAGACCAGGCTACGAAAATTTTCAGCAGTCGTTAACTTTCAAGCTGTTGGCAGTGTACATACATTGCAATTTCTTTACAAATAAATCAAGTTCGCTAATATAAACTTTCAATAATGTGAACTGGTGCTTGGCTGATATCGTTCACATGAGCGAGCGTCTACTGTAATATGTTCTGCACGTCAGCGAACACAATTTTTATTTCGCACGTCCACTTTGAAAAACTAATAGAAAAACTGCATTTACTATCTCTTTCATAACTTTCGTCTCGCAGTCTACGATTAGATTCCAGTAGAGCAGCAGTACACCCTTAATGAGGTTTCTGGAATCCTGAAATTTTAAGACAAGCATAATAAAAATAAGACCATACTGACGATTGGTTTCTTTCTTTATTTTTTTTTATATTTCTCATGTTTTCGTATAAAATTATTCAAATATATCTTGAAATTTCTATAACCACGTTAAAATATCAACATTTCACTGAGTTCTTCAAGTAAATTATATCGTTTTATAGCAAGTACAATAAATTTGATTGATTAACGTGCATGCCTTATACACGTCAATTGTGAGCAAAAACTGAATTACACATAAAATTGACTAAGGTCTAGAAACCAATCAAGCTGTAAGTGATATCGTACATTAAAATCAATCGCTACAGTTAACAATTTTTAATGTATTCTAGTTAAATCTTCAACCATTTTTACTAAATCATCCACTGTACATTCTTGTTTCATACCACCTTCGCCGACAATCTGAAACAAATTAACATGTATAAGTATATAATCTTAAAAAAAGTTAAATTTAACTCTCTGTTACAATTTTAACGACCGTTAAAACTGCAATATTATTTTGTATTACCATTTTGTTAATTTTAACAAACTGTCAAAATTAATGGAGAAATCGTTATTCTATGACTTCTGAACGGTTAAACTTTAATCTGAGACGTTAAATGAATCCGTTAACACGTCACTATAATATAATAATAGAAGCGATTGAAAATTACTTTTAGTGATTGATAAAGTAATATATTAAAATAAAATTTGTAATGTACCTGTAGTCCTTCAGCAACCTCTTTCATTTTTTCTGCTGATAAATCTAGGAAGCTTTCTATTAAATCACCATCGATAAAACCTTCACAATCTTCAGTTTTTATGTCTGTATGAAAAGATCTCCAATACGAATGATCTATCTTACCCACAGATTTAATAACTGATGCGAGTCTATTTTGTAATTCGAACAAAAATTCGTAGAAATCTGCTGGAATTTGTGTAACTAAACCTACAAAGGAAAATAGACTTTATACACACCTTTTCAGAGAATGTAACTGTCTTAAAGTAGACTATCAATTTATTTTTGTTTTCACTTAAGAATTTTCTCTCAAGTTAGGCATAGTTTTGTCGTGACTTCAGTTGATATCTTGTTGTTGGCGCTGCCAACTTTTTCAGAAATTATCCGAAATAACACTTGTCAATATACATATAGATGTATAACAGCCGCGAAAATCTAATATAATGTCTCGAACCAAAAAGAAACAAATGAATAGTAATATTAATAAAAGAAAACGTCACATTACCAAAATTTCTTGAATGAAACCAAAAATATATCTTACAGATTTAAATTGCAATTTATTGCGCATATGTGTGAAACCTATCATAAAATCCAATAAAATAAAATAATTCATGCCTTTAGCATCCCCCAGTAGCTTATGCCAAATACAGAGGGCATTGGCTAATCGTGAGCTATCATTATGCCCGCAGTTGTAGACCAATTCAAGATATTGCTTTTCTGCATTGACATGGAGTAAATTTAAAACATGAAAAAAACGCTCACTGTATATCTATTTAAAATGTACTGAAAATAAGAGAATTTTAAATGAAACAGGTATCAGGAAAATGCGACGTATAATTTTGAACATTAGTTTTAAAAATGCTCTCTGTATGAAAATAAAAATATAGAAAACATGTAATTCTAATTGTATATCAGAACTAACTTACTAAGAGACGAAGATTGCAGACTTAAAATAATTAATTAATAGGTTTCATGAAAATTCAGAAAGCATCTAACAATTTTTATCAAATACACAAGTTTCAAAAAACTTACCTATTGCTCCCCCAACTGTTCCAAAAAGAACGCAACCTGATGTTGGAGTAGATGTTTCACCTAAGTTTTGCATTACTAAAGAACCATGTCGAAACACGTTAATCATGTCGCCTACATGAAATTGACCAACTTCTTGCATTTGCGATCGTTCTTCGTCTGTTGTTGCTGCACTATCTTTTTGACAAACAATTATATTATAAGAATTTTCCGCTCCCAAAAACACATCATCGTCCAGAATTTCTATCGCTGTTATCCAATTTGGATTGTAATCTCTTGCAATTTCCTCGAAATTTCCCTCCATAGTTTTATACTGCAATAGTGTCATACTTCTCATTAAATCTCCGACAAGAACAAAATCACCTTTGGTCTTGGCGTACAGTGCAATTATATGATTGAAGTGAGAACACTCCAATCGTAATTCTTTTTCGGCAGTCCACTCAAACAATCGTACCGTACTATTTATGCATGCCAATAATTTACCATTAAATTCGGCTAGTGAATAACAGGAACCTTTTATGTCTTTCTCGGAGACTAATGTAAGTTTGTTTTCGGTCCATTGGAATAATAATAGCCTTCCTTGTTTAGGTTCCGCTTCTTCTGGATTTACAAATGCAGTACCTAATAGAAAACATTTTTTAAATATTCTCCTTTTTAAGAATGTTAGTTAATAAATAGGTTAAGTTTTTCATAAAATATTTATGTATATATTTCGATTAACATACTACAACAGTGATTACAAACAAATAGCTAAAGATGCCATTTAGTAATTCACCCGTTCCGTTTCTCGTATTGACAACACGACTTACCCACAATGTAATATACATTTGGATCCTCTCCCAATTGTGCAGAAATGAGTGACATTGCATACTCTTGCTGCATAAATTGATGAGCATGTAGCACTTCGAAGGTATGTTGATCCACAATAAGCAAGTTGTGAACTTCCACTTCTTGTCCATATTCTGGTGTAGCATTTGCACTTCCCTGAGCACTGGTTGTACTAGATTTCCCTAATGCCAGTGAAGCAACGCTACTCGATGCTGTTACTGACTGTGTAAGGGTGGAGGCACTTGGTCTTGAAGGATTCAGTCCAGTAGAATCTTGAATATCCATTCTGACGGATAATACCCCAAATGTCTATTTAACAAAGAGTTAATTTTATCTTGACGTTGTAATATGGAAATTGAGAAATAACCTCGCGTGAACTCCATTTATTGCATTAGAATTGTACGTGGAATTAAGATACTGTGACTCGAGATATGATTTGGCCATTTAAAATAATGAGCTTAACAAAAAAAGGTTAAAACAGGTATTTTCGTCACAGATATATTAATATACAAAAAAGCAACATAATAATGTAATCTATATTCAATATGTTAATTATTAATCATTTCCAATTTCGTTGGTCTGGATTTATGTTTTTATGCTCCAGAATATTTCTTGCTAATTTTAGTAAGAATGACCTAATTATAAATGCAACTGCATTCAATGTTACATAAAGTTCTAAGTTTTGCTGTACATCTCTTAGAAACCGAAAAGAAAAGTAGCCTTCAAAAATTCTTACTTTTGATTCTTCTTGATAGGCAATCCTTCTTGGTGATTCTTGTAGAGGCACAGTCCGAATATGAAGTTTCTGTATTTCATCAATTGTACCGATTGTTACTGATGAATCCGTGGCTAAAGCCAAACTTAAAAATAAAGCGCGGTATAAATAAGCAATATACTGTGGCAAATACCTTACCTATCTGGATACGCTTCTGCATTTAGAGAACACATGTGATTGACTTCCCTCATATTGACATTAGAAAAGACTAACTTATGATTAGATGAATAAATAACAGTAGGTCTATCTGAACAAGCAAACACATTGCTTGTACTAAGAGATCTAAACGTTCTAAGAACAGTTGGTTGTGTTCCTAATGTCACTTTTTTCTTATCAGAAAGAGTACCAGATTCTTTGTTCAACGTAAAATAAAACATAGAACCGTCTCCAAGCGCACAAAGAAGATAATTATGACCTTCAAATTGTGTCATTAAAACCGACCTAGCAATAATTTCTGAAATATATTACAAAGTAATACAATTTTCACGAATATTAAAAAAAAAATACCTCCTCCCAAGCTTTCTTTGGTAGATTCTATGAGATCAGGTAATCTCAATATTCTTGCAGACATATCTGTCCATAAACCGACAGCAACCAAATCTGAACGAACAACGCCTTCTCCTAAAGGACTAATATCTAAACAAGCTACTTCGACATCTAATGTTGTGTGTCTGCAAAAGCCGAAAATATATTTGAAGAGAATTAAGATTATTCTTAAACTAGATAGTGGTATTCTTTTAGGACCTACCCCTTTAGTATCAGTTCATTTGGATGAATCTCTACATAGTATAAATCTGAACCGGTAGATACAACAATCTGCTCTGTATTACACGTAACCACACTGATATTCTTTTCAGTAGGAGGTTTCCACTCAGCTAGTAGATTTTTTGTCTGAATCGACACCAGTCTAGCGGATGTTGGAGTAACTTGAATAATTTGATCATGAGCAACATTACCACAATAAAAACTTTGTTGATCAGACGAGAAACCAGTTATATCAGTTTCTTCTACCTCTTCTCCATTTAAACTTAATACTCGAGTTTGACCAACAAATGCTAGTACCAAAGTATTATCCAAATTTCCAACTAAAAATCAAATAATATTGTAACATGGCATTCAAAATATGGTCTTATTTAGTATTATAAAAATAACTAAGAATTTGCCTGGTTTTTATGTGACTTAAATTTAGCGTGATAATATTTAACACTTCTTTTGTTTTAAGGTTAAACTTCTATATCACGTTCGATGTACCTTAGAAATACGCACCCTCAAATTACAAAATGACATAAAAGCTAACGGTAGCTGCTAGCTGAGTATATATGCATACTCCGTAATTACACCTTAATATTGTGAAATTAAAAATCGCTCTAGTTGCATATATAGTGAAAATTCATATACAAAAAAATGCGGTTGAAGCATTGACCGTTGTTACTTCAATTACGATGTAAAATATCAATATGGACAATCTCTATGTGGCATTAGTTATATTTTGCTGTTAAAATTCAAGATTAAATTAAATTAAGATATACTGAGTATGTAATAACTTTTATAGAAAATAAAAATTTTAGTTTTTTTTCCAAATTTTATATCTGTTTATTCTAGAATACACATACCAATCTTGTCGCATCCACTATTATTAATATCTTAATACAGCTACTGATATCAATAAATGTTTTAGTGTACTGTACTAAATAAGTAGTTTATATAAAAAAATTATTTGTACTACTTACTTGATCCTATATTCAACGCCCACATGCCCTTAATACCTGGGAGATCGATAGATGCATGTTCCTGGATACCGATTCCATTGCGTATAATGCGCAGCGAACCTTCTTTAAATGACCCAGAACAAGTCACTAGTTGTCCCTGTCCCTGTCTTTCTAAATCTACGACGCACATATCAAGTATTGGTGCTAAGTTTGTAAATGGTTCCAGTGGCGTGACATAAGATTCGTTTTCATCCGGCTTTGTATTTAATTTCACAAGCTGCGAATCGCCTAATCTCGATCCAATAAATAATACACCGTTGTCTAAGTAGGTTATACATTCTGGGGTAGATATTTCGCCCAATAATTCAACTTTTAGATCTCTAACAACTTCTTGACCATCACCTCTCGTTTCAACGTCCAAAAACAACATAAATAAATGTCCGGCCATATCACCCAATAGATAACGTAAACCACCGGGATCTACCTTTGCGTAACATACAATCGTGCTTTGCTGAAATAACAGCAGAGATATTTTTATATGTACTTTATTTTTTAGCAACCCCATATTGATTTTTGTCTAAGGGTGGGGTTATCAATGTGCGGATACATAAATTAACTTGCAGATAAAATTTTATTCGTAAGATAATTGCAATAAAACGTTTATTGAGTGTTAAATAGAAGTTATCTGCAAGATAAAGCATTGTAGTTGCTAAATTTTATCTGCCAGTTAGCAATATCTGTCAGTTACTTAACTAACACTTTTATCCTCACATTGATAAACCCACCCTAAATGAAATATAAATAAAATGATGAAATATAAATAAAACATTTAAATTTACATTTGTTATTTATGCTTACTAGTTGTTTTCAATCTTAATTTAATGATATGGTACATTTTATTAACACTAATTTGGATTGTATATTGAACAGATGAGAGTTAACAAGTTGTATTTCCAAGTTATCCTGATGATAGTCACTCCACGAGTAATTGATTGCCGGGCCAAATTTAAAACCAAATCAATACAGATCCATTAACTTTTAACAACTTATCTTAATAAGCAATTTATGGTGTATATCAGCTAATTTTACAAGAGAAACAGACATTTCCGTACTTATCAAGTCTCAAATGCGACGATGAACACAAGACGTATGTAAACTGAAATATTTAAGAGTTCCCTCCACATCACCCACTGTAGGGATGGACGCCGGACATAAGGCGGTTAGTTTTAAGTAGACATCACTGTATGCACAATGAAAAAGAAATAATAATAAAAAAAGATATTATATAAATAAGATGTGGTGAAAATATGAGGAAATATAAGATAATGAATGCAGAAAAGGAAATTTCGGCTTTGCAGGAAGAGATTTCTTGAATACATAGATAAAAGTTCAAGTTAGTATGACAACTATACGTGTAAACTACAATATAGGTAAATTAGCTTGATCAAAGATCATGAAACTCAACATTTTAAAATTGTGAAAATTCTCTAAAAACTTGTGTTCTTTCATTTTGCTTCCAAAATAGTTTAGATACTGAGTTACTGTGCTTCCCCAGGTTTCTAATGTAGTTCATAGGACAAGTGATACTATCCTGGTTCTAATTTTATCTTGAAAAGGCTTTTTATGAGAAAGGTCAAATGTTGAACTGCCCATTGCCTTTTTCACTCTTTCCTTTTGTTTTCATTATATCTTATTTTGTATTTTTTTCCTTTATATTTTTTATTTATTCATTTACTTATGACACTATCCATTTCCAAAAAGACGTTTCATTTCAACAGGACGCTGCATTTGCATTGCACATTAATCTTTACAATTGTACACCATTTTATTCATTCAGTAATATCAAATTTAATCTTATAGGTATGGGATAAAAAAGGAATTTTCACATCCTCATAGAATTCATACAGTTTTTCCTTAATAAATTGGTTGCGCATATATACATAGACTGATCTATTTTCAACCCTCACTATAAGTTACTACTAAGGTTACTATTGGAGATAGAGGCCAGGGTTAAATTTGCCAAAGTTTCTAAATTTCGTCGTTATCAAACCGAAAAAATAATATGATAAATAACATCAAAGATTAAAAAACAAAACGAAAAAGCTGATGTTACCTGGTCTTGGAGAGAAAAACTAAAACACGTTCTCAAGAGCCACTTTTTATCCTTTAGCTAATGACATACTCGAAATGTTTCCATGACATTTATCCAATATAGTTAGTGGCCGTTTGCACCGCATTGTTTAAGCGCAGCTTACCATTAATAATATGGTATAGCTATTAAGGCTTTTTACACTGTTAGAAATAATGTTTTCTGAATTCAATCAAACATAACACGTTGATATTATACTTTAATTGACAAAGAATGAACTTTACAATTAAATAAGCTAGCCATGAAATTTTAAACTTTTAAACATCTAACAATCGTTCAAAATACAAAAATGGCATTACTGTTGATATTCTTAGATTTTGATCAATAATAATGAAGTAGTATACCTATTGATATATTTAAAAATAAATACTTATTACAAAATTATAATGACAACTTTTATATCAATGTCTAAAAACTTAACTATACAATTGTCCAATAAAATAACAACAAAATACTTGATCTACTATCAATGAATTAATGTAGACATACAACTACATATGATACAGGTAACAATTACAACATATGTATTTGCAATTATATCCAAAACATCCACCAACCACAAGGTAACACTTTTCTAGCATGTGATAGAGGCTTGGTCCACAATGAATTGTTTACCGAGCCACATAATGCTTGTAATAACGATAAATTAAGGTATACTTTTATAATTTCATCTTACTTTTAACACTAAATAAAAGTAATAGTAATAATAATTTAAAAAAAACTACAGTAAATGCTCAAATAATTTGTTATTTCCATGAATACGTAATTATGCACGTTTTTTTGGCAATTTGAACTGCTCTTTGTATGATTCTTCTAGGACTTACAGCGAAGGCATTCTGGAATCGATCTCAAAGTTCGTCCATGTTTTGAGATATTTTCTCTATAAATATATTTTTTAACAAGTTTCCATAAAAAATAATCTAGAGGACCTAAGTGAGGAGATCTTGCAGGCTATTCCAAAACTCCTCTATTATCTATTCAGCGATTTTGAAACTTTTGACTTGCGTAACTCCTTACAATTGCTGCATAGTGGGCCGGTACCAAAGTCTAGAAAAATGGCACGATATCGCCGTTGTCGTACTAGATACAATTGCAAATATTCTGTACATGCCGTTGTCGTCTTCTGGTTCAATGAGTATAAAATACTTTACAAATTTCACCTTTCTTTGTTTGTCTAACACATTTTTGTGTTATTATGAAGAATAGTTGCAATGTTTAAAAGTTAAAAATTTCATGGTTAGCTCAATTAAATGTAAAATTTATTCATAATATCAAAAACTTCTGTAAATGTGTCATACATAATTGAATCCAGAAAAAAAGTTCTTTCTAACAGTGTGAAAACTGAATATGTCTCCTATATAATCAATAAAAAGGTTGATGCTAGCCAGAAAAAAACCGAAATGTCATTAAAAAAAATGTAAGTACGTCACTAGCTATCAGATAAATAAAATAGCATGGAGAACGTGTTTTTAGTTTTTCCCTCGAAGGCCAAGTAGAGGTGCTGGGAGAAAAAGCAGAAAATCAGTTTTTTTTTTTTTCGTTTTTCCAAAACAAAACTCAAATTTCATTTCTCAGAAGTACATTTTTGCTGCTGTTTGATAGTAACTACAAAATTCACTAACTTTTCCAAATTTAAATCTGGCTTCTATGTCCAATAATAAGCGAGATCCCCATGGTGGGGTTCGAAAATGAATCAGTCTCTATACAGGGTGAGTTACGACTATTCCTTCGATCTCTTGTGTCTAAACGCTAAACGATATCAGTTTTGAGATTTTTTTTTTTTTTTCTAATATACAGGAGGATAAGGAGCACATTTAAAAATAATTTGCTATTACACAGAGTGATTCAAACAAGTACAACATATCAAACGTAAGTAAATTGCCAATAAATAGGTATAAGGTAGTATGTATTAACAAACTTATCCTAACTTAGCACGTAGAATCTGAAAATGGCATATAATGTAGGATATTTCATAAAACAACCCAACTTTCATATGTTGTACATTTTTGAGTCAGCCTGTATAATTGCAAACCATTTTAAAATGTACTCCTTATTGCTCCATATATCGGACTGAAATATCAAGCTGATACTCTTAGTGTTCAGGTGCAGGGAGATCGAGAGAATAGTGGTGACTGATACCGTACACCGGGTGTCCAGCCTAAGATGCAACGGTCCATAGCCGACTTATTATTAATTTTTTGAAAAAATGTTTCAAATAAATGTTGCCTCGAATCAAATTCTACACATTTTAAAATTAGTATCAGTAATGGCGGGCTTCCGGTTCTACTGTAAGTAGAACTAACTTGATTATTTTAAATGGAACACCCTACATATTATTGCACTTTTTGATTCCTTATTAAATTTAAAGGGCACTCTGTTAAGCTTACATTGAGTCTAAGTTGTACCGTTTCCGAACTACGAAGGAGCGTTTTTATATTCGCGGAATGAGCGGGTTGTAGAGGGGTGATTAGGTGCATTGGGGGCGTGGCCTGTGCAGCGACTCATAATTAGTATAAATACGAAGTTTCATTGTTATTAGACAGTTAGTCCAGGTGGCGTCTGAAAATAAACCAATCTAAATGCGTAGCAGTTCGCTTTACAAAAAGGCTACGACCTCCACCCGAAAATATTTTTGTAGATAATTTCAGACTCCCCTGGAGCCCTTCGGTCCTCTATCTGGGAGTCATCTTGGACTCACGTCTCACGCTGCGTCTGCATGTATCCAGAGCCGTGGAGAAATTCGATGCGACAAAAAATGTCTTGTATCCGCTGCTTTGTTCTAAGAGTAGTCTGTCGTTGAAAATTAAGATCCTCATTTATTATACGTTCCTTCGACCTATTGTTAGCTACGGCGCCCTACCTATCTCAAGCATGGCGAAAACGCACCTCAAAAGGCTGGAAACGCTACAAAATCGGGTCCTAAGACTGATAACTGGAGCACCATGGTTTGTCCGAAATATACAACGCCGCGAAGATCTTGGGGTCACAACAATGAAGCAACATCTGACAAGCCTAGCAGCGAAGACCAAGAAAAGAATTGCGAGATCTGAGAATCCGCTGCTGAGCAGGCTCATCGAGCTTGACCCCGATAGGCCCCCACCTAGGGTTATGGTCAGAAGAGCCCTAGCAATCGATGATGAAGAGCACGCCTAGGAGGACCATATAATCCAGAGAGTCGGTCTCAAATAGACAGCGAGGACCCCCTTAAATTACAACCATCCAGGCTAGAGGAGGCTTCCCAAGAAGAAAACAGGGCTTAAGAACCATCGTTCGGCCCTAGAAGGAGAAAGAGACGACCCAAGTTAGACAGTTAGTCTTTGAGCTATCGTCAACCAAGTAACATAATCTGGAGTGAAAAGTGAAATATGGAAAAAATCGCGTTTCCCGTGTATTTTTGGACCTCTGTAATGAAGACAAGGATGGTGTATTGAGTCGAATTGTTACTGGAGACGAATCTTGGGTTCATCATTATGAACCTGAGTCCAAACAAGACTCCATGCAGTGGCATAAAAAGGGCACAGCACCTCCCAAGAAATTTAAAGTGTCACAATCAGCTGGGAAACTCATGGCAACGGTATTTTGGGACTCGGAACGAATATTGTTGATTGATTATAAAGATAAAGGTGTTTCTATAACCGGAGAATATTCCGCTTCAATATTAGAGCGACTAAAAGAAGCCATTAAAGAGAAAAGACGGGGGGTGACGAAAGGTGTGCTGCTTTTGCACGACAACGCGCCCGTCCACAAGAGCCGCGTTGCGTTAGCTGCCCTGCATAAGGTGGACTTCGAAATTGTGAATCACCCACCCTACAGCTCAGACCTGGCCCCGAGTGATTATTACCTGTTTCCGAAAATGAAAAAAGAGCTGCGGGGTAAAAAATTTACTGCCGATGATGAAGTCAAGGAGGCAGTTTCGGCGTATCATTTTTTATGAGGGTATAAATAAATTAATTGAAAGATGTGAAAAATGTATCCGTCTTGCAGGTGAATATATTGAAAAAGAAAAATAATTTGGTTTTTTTATTTCCACCCCTTACCCCCATTCCGCGAATATAAAAACGCTCCCTCGTACGTGACACTTTTCGAAAAAAAAAACGTCTTCGGTGTTTGGAAATATCTCCGTAACTGCGAAAGTTAGAAACATGCGGTTTTCAGTTTTCGCTTAATCAGGAAAGAGAGCATGTCTTTTATTAGAAAATTGTTGCATTTATGTTACAGGGTGATTAAATAGGGATCAGTAATTTTCCAACTTTAAAATCATGAATAACTTGATTTGTTTTAATAGAATGGTATAGCAATTTTTACATAAATGGATTTAAAATTTCTTCCGTTTTTATACGAATATTATTGTGTATTTCCAACAGTTTTGAAGATATTTCCGGTTTTTCAGTTTTTCACCATCCCTACGTATTGCGAAGTGCTGGTACTTTCCCCTCGCATTTCACCAGGCAGCAATAATATTGACATGTTTAAAAAGTGGGAAACAAAACACAATAAAACCACTATAAACAAACAAAATGGTCATAAAAATACTTGAATTGTTTCAAGCGGTATCGGTATCTATAAAATCAAATTAGGTTTGGAAAACAAACTAGGTATCTAACCGTCATTAGTGTTCTAAGTGTCAGAGCTGACGTTCAGAGTATTATTTCGTAAGATAAGAATTAAAATGTCGCTTACTCAAGAAGAATTAGTAGATATGGTTTTCGTTCTCGATGAATGTAACAGAAACGTTTTGTTAGCGTCAAGAGTTTACGCACAGTAATATCCAAATAGAAGGTATCCAGATAGGTCGGCATTTCTGTCGCTACTGGATAGGTTTACAAGTACTGGATATGTAAAACGTACAAAACGGAACCGCAATAACTCCGTACTGATGGAAGAAAATTAACTGCAAGTATTGTTAGCAGTGCAACAAAATGCAGAATCCAGTGTGGGCGAAATAAGTAGAATGACTTATGTCAGTAAATCTTCGGTACACAGCACTTTAAGGTAAGCAGGTAAGTATCATCCGTATCGGATCCAGTTGCACCAGAAAATTACTGCAGAAGATGTTGAAACCAGACTGTTGTTTTGTCACTGGGCAATTGAAAGAAATCATCATGATGCGATCTTCGAGCGAGTGATGTTTTCAGAGGAAGCTACCTTCCACAAAAATGGATTTGTGAATCGCTACAACTGCCATTATTATGACACACAAAATCCCCATTGATTTATATAGACACATCAAAAAAAATCGTAATTAGAGTAGGCTATGTGAATGGATTGTTACTTTAGCCACTTTCACATAATGACATTTATTCCTTGACATTTAATTTGAGGTTATAAATTTGGTTACAATAAAATGTCAAATAATAAATGTCATTACGTGGTAGTGGCTAAAGCAACGATCAAAAGCATTTTCATAGCCTACACCAATTATGTTTTTTTTCGATGGCACAGTCAGTACAGATGGTCAGTCAATGTGTGGGCAGGTATCATTGGAGAACATATTATAGGCCCGTTTTTTTTTCATAACCAACGTCTAACGGTTAGGGATTCTATTGAATTTCTTCAAAATAATATGGGCGTTTTGTTAGAAAATATTCCGTTAGCTACACGTCAACTGATGTAGTTCCAACACGATGGTGCGCCACAGCACAATACTGTCGAAGTTCGTCAGTTTTTGGATGTGCCTTTTCCGGACCGCTGGATTGGACGTGGAGGACCTGTCAGATGGCCGCCGAGATCGCCAGATCTTACAAGCTGCGATTTTTTTATAAGGTTTTATTAAAAATAAAGTTTATGAGACGCCACCAACAACCCAAGATGATATGCGCCATCGTATTTTAAGAGCGTTTCAAGAACTCATACCAGAAAATGTTCAAAACTGTTTGCAAAAGCGTTTTCAATTGTGTAGGGCCCAAAACGAACAACACTTCGAACATTTAATGAAATAAATAATAGTGTTGTACAAATTCTATTATCCGTGCTAGGTTCATCTATAATGTTTCAGAACACACCTTAGTAAATTCTACATGTTTTTTCTTTTGAGTTTTGTTTGTTTCTAGTGTTTCTTGTGTTTTGTTGGGCACTTTTTAAGCATGCCAGTATTATTGCTGCCGGGTGAAATGCGAGGGAAGCGTGCCAGCAGTTCGCAATATGTAGGGATGGCAAAAAACTGAAAATCGGAAATATCTCCAAAACCGTTGGAAATACACACAATAAATAATATTCGTACAAAAACGGAGGAAAATCAAATTTTACATCCATTTATGTAAAAGTTGCTATACCATTCTACTTAAAAAAATCAAGTTGTTTATGATTTTAAAGTTGGAAAATTACAGATCCCTATTTAAATCACCCTGTAACATAAATGCAACAATTTTCTAATAAAAGACGTGCCCTCTTTTATCATTAAGCGAAAACTGAAAACCGCATGTTTCTAACTTTCGCAGTTACGGAGATTCAGTAGAACTCGGATATAACGAACCACCAAGGTGACTAAAAAGCGGTTCATTATAGCCGAGGTTCGTTACAACCGAACAAATTTTACATATGTACATACATACATACTTATTTGGTACGTATGTATGACTTGCACTTTACGAAAAATGCTTTTAATACGTTAGTAATGCTTAAGAAACATGTTCAAACATTTTTTATTGAATACATCCATATGTATGTAGTATGTATAAAAATAAACAAGAAAATACATATTTATATATAGAAAAAATCAGTAATTCTAGATTCCTTTTTCAACAGTTTTTTAAATAATTTTTTTCTACAATACTCGAGGTTTGCAAAATGGCCTTGTCACTTTCTTCAAGCAATGACACCTGTACAAAGCGTGTTACGGTTTGCAATGCTTCAAGAGCTTTCTGTAAAGTGGGAAATGAATCCCCTACAACGTTTGTTTCGGGTTCGATTTCTTCACAGGCCTGCCGCTAGCTGTTTGAACGCCCGCGTGCAATACCAATTAGGCCGCCCCTTGTACAATTGTAGACATGCAAATTATGACAATGTTTTGTTTTCCTTTCGATATGATTTTGTCGCCGATGCCGCCCCTTGAAAATTCCTTGTGCGGTGCACGCTGCACGCCCGCACGCAGCGGCCCTGTTTCTTCATCACTTTCGTTTAGAATTGTAAAGTCTTGTTCTTGTTCCATTACCCATCTAACGATTTCAGAAACATCAGGATATTCTACGACTCTTCATCAATTTTCTCATATTTGTTTAAAGTATGCACTTCAAAATCATAAATGTTATTATTTTGAGCCCAATGATACTGATTGTCTTCATTGGCTTCTTCGACTCTTTGCGTTAAAATCTACTCACGAAGAGAAATGTCATCTTCCTCTGTGAATCCAGTATTCACGTAAAAACCCGCATGACGGAACGAGTTCGAAATCGTTATTGCAGACACGTTTTCCCAAGCGGTCTCTAACATTAAAATGGCATCAAGCAAGGACATTTTCATTTCGACGTTTTGATCATCAGACTGAATCATTTTTAGGAGTAATTGTCTTCGATAATACGACATTAAGCATTCGATTATGCCTTGATCTATGGGTTGGAGAACTGAAGTCACATTTCGAGGAAGAAAAACCACTTCGATCCACTCCAAATTATCTAATTTAGGGTGTGCAGGACAGTTATCAATCATTAAAAGAATTTTTCTTTTGTTCCTTGCAAGTTCTCGATCCCAAGATAGTAGAAGATTTGAAAAAAATTTCTCCTGTCATTCAGGCTCTTTTGTTTGCTTCATATGATACTGGCAGTTTCGGAACGTTTAGAGAACGCGTTATAGAACATCCTGGACAGTTGCAACTAATTTTAAAATATGATGCTTAAGAATACCTACACATTTCCTCAATAAACTTTTTTAATATCTTGGCCACCTTGTATACTCGCTTGCAAAAAAATTGCATAAGCTTTATTATACCTATGTGATTTGAATGTAATCTGTCAGCTATAGTTTGTTAAAATTTTGTTACCAGATAGTTATCAATCTATCTCTTCTAAACATCTAGACGTCTTCGATTTTTCAATTACCAAAACTTTCTTTCAGTTTCGTCGCCGTTAAAAATATTGCAGTCAACATATCGACGCCGAATACCTAAATTACAAAAGTCGTAGACTTCTCTGGTACTTCTTTGTTTACAGCACCAGCTTCATCGTGAATTTTACCGCTTTTTATATTACGTTTTGTTTTAAAACGATCAATCCATCCTCGCGAGCAATTAAAATTTTCTTCACTTGACGTTCCTGCTGCCTCACTGCGTAATTGAGCCAATTGGTTCGCTTTTTCTTGCAAAATAGGACCACTGATCGGTACATTCTGGGTTCGTTTCAACGCAAACCACTTGAGCAAAAATTTATCTACGTCGGATCTTTTTGCTTGACGCAGTTTTTTAACCGAATAACTTACACTTGATTGCCCAACTTTATCAAATTGTATTGACGGCAAATTTGAGCATTTGCACAACCACTTTCTAATTTCCAGTTTTGTGAATAATGAAAGAGATTTGCGAGAAAGCATTGAAACACAGTAACAACATAACCGTTTGTGTTACTATTGCTTGTTGAGACATGTAATTTTTTGCTCGATAAAGTTCGGTGAACGGCGTTTCCTCGATAGTTCGTTATAGTTTGTTTTGTTTCCTCGATAGTTTGTTATAGCCGAGTTATTTCGTCGCACGGGACGAAAAATTGCGTCGTGACAACAGTGTTCGTTATATCCGGGTTCGTTTTAGTCGATCAAAAAAACATGAGAATAATAGGAAGCTTTGGCGGGAGTTTAGGATTTGTTCGTTATAATAGAGCGTTCGTTATATCCCATGGCCGTTATAACCGAGTTCTACTGTATTTCCAATCACCGAAGACGCTGCAGATGTCATTTTTTTTCGAAAAAACGTCACGTAATTTGGAAACGGTACAGTCTATTCCAAAATTAATGTCGCTTGATGTGATGGAAGATACTGTATGTAATGCAGTAGGTTTGACCGACATTTATTTCAGAGCACAATTACAATATTGATATTCATTAATCAAAAATTGTGTCGAGTTATAGGGAAGATGATTTTTATTGGATCTTTTAATTGCGGGGGCGACATTAATTTTGGAACAGACTGTACAACTTAGGCTCAATGTAAGCTTAACAAAGTGGCCTTTAAATTTAATAAGGAATCAAAAAGTGCAATAATATATAGGGTGTTCCATTTAAAATAATAAAGTTAGTATCTACTTACAGTAGAACCGGAAGTCCGCCATTACTGATACTAATTTTAAAATGTGTAGAATTTGATTCAAAGCAACATTTATTTGAAACACTTTTCAAAAAATTAATAATAAGTTGGCTATGGACCGTTGCATCTTAGGCTGGACTTAGGCTGTATCTATGTATGAGATATGATGTAAAACTACAATCATATTATACTTACTTTAATAATAGGAGGTGCAACAGCAACTGAAATTATGCCATCATGATATAGAATACTTTCTTGTCCAATTATTATTGCTCCGCATAATGGATAAGGGACAGGTATTAACATCGAAGCTTCTGTTTCTACATTATCTTGTTTCCATGGTGTTTTAACAAATTCTTTATCGCGCAGAGAAATCTCATGTGTTTTTACATGCCTTCCATTAAGATCCTGATGTATTAATATAATAGTAGGATTAGCGCAACCATGCAAGAATTCAACATCATGTACTTGTAGCTCATCCATTCTAAAATAACAACTTCAATATTTGCCTTTCAATCACCTTATATTTTTACCGTATACTTGACGCTTTTAATTCACTATTATCTTTATCTAGTGGAATAATTTTAAACAAACCATCATACAAACGTAAGCCTATTACTCTTGCTTTGGGATCAATGACAGCCAGAATACCATTTTCCGATGGTTTACCAATTCTGTCAGATACATTACCATGTGCTTTAGTTATAATTTCTAAATTATCTCCATCATTAATACATTCCAAAATCATAGCATTATACCTTATGGTTATTAAAAAGAGTGAGTCCTTCTTTTCATGCTAGAATATAGAATATTATTTGTTTGTTCATATAATATACTATATCTGTATACTTGTAAACGAAAAAGTTTCATAACAGCTACTTTTCCATAAAGAGTAACTTCTTTCACTGGTTTTAGGCCTTCTGGAGTGACAAGATATATTTCTAATCGTGTATTTTTCGCCACAATTAGATTTATATCGGTAGGAGAGGTGAAATTTCCTATAATTAAGAAAGGTTATTTTACACAATTTAATTATCCACTTATACAAACCTGTAACGCATGCTGTTACTGCTGTAGGTTTATGTGCCGTTACTATATAATGATGCGTCATTGCTTTCATTTCTCTTGAAAAATTATTCAAGAAAATTTATTTTTAAATCAACAACCATCACAAATTGTACCACACACATTCGACAGATTCAAATAATTAATAATTCAACTACAGATGGCACTCATTTGATGTTGTTCGTAAAGTCAGTTGCTCGTGTTTATCTCAATCACGGATGTATAAACCGTGTTCGGATATGCGCTCCGGTCACCCGGTGTACTGTCAGCTCTGGCACGTGGTGTCAAGTGAGCGTCAGTTGGTGTTCTATTAAATAATTTTTAAAATTCGCGGCCATTTAAAGATGGTACTCTGTAAAAAAGTAACTGAAAGTAACTAAATACTACACTAATATTTCACTGCGATTCACAAAATAGTAACTTATTTTTACAGAGTACCATTCTAAAATGGCCGCGAATTTGAAAAATTGTTAACTTCGATGCGAACTTTACTTTCTACTATATTCTCCAAATCGGAAATATGTTAGTAACTCGGCAACAGCATGATAACTGTATAATTTCCTTTTACCAACTGCTGCTGTACGAAAGAATTTCCCGCCATCCTTCTTCGTTTGCGCTGCCTCTATACGCAAGCGCTTGTCAACCACACCAATAGAAAAAAATGAATTTCGTGTCGGTTTAGCGGCATTTCTGTATAATTTTAGTAATTTCATAATGTTGCATAGAGATTAAAAAAATATATGTAATACGTGTTAGGCTGCGTTCCCAAATATTCGATTAATAGTAAGTTGAAAGGAACGATTTTTGAATGATGACAACTACTGGGTAATTTAGACAATTACTGGGAATATTATTTGTTGTTGATCGAATTTACTATATTTATAATGATACGAACAAGGGCAAGGGCGCGAGCCAAAAGAAGTTCGCCTGTATCAGAAATAAGTGACGATGCACCAAAAACAAAAAAAAGGGCAGTCAATGTCAAAGTTAGGGCCTCTGACTGCTCTTCCAGTGAAAGTGATATCGAAACTTATTTAAAGCCTGCATCTGAAATCGATTTGAATTCTTCATTTTTTCAAACTCAAACAAATGTTAAAAAGTCGTTTGAAGAGATTGAGAAAAATATCTTTTCTGGCATTAACCGTTTAAGTGAATCTGATACTGAAGATGAATTTTTGGTAAAGAAAGTAGCTGATGTCCCGCAGGCATCAGGTAAGCTGTTATAAATCTTTTTTTATAAATGTGTTAATTGCTGTATTATAGTTTCAACAAAGGATAAACTGGATTTTAAAGAGCGAGTAATTCATTTTGAACATATTCATGCATATAATAAGAAACTGGAAGAGGCTAAAAAACATGTTGAATTGTATAAAGCTAAGAAAAACAATAAGGAAAACAGCATTGATGTAGCAGATATGTTAGCAGTAGGAGAAACGAAAATTGTGAATGATAATAATTTATCGATGTCTGCTTATTCAAGTGACTTCGAAACATATTCTGATTCAGAAAAGGATGAATGGGAGGAAATTAATTCATCTGAAAATGTTTTAATACCCAAAAAAGGAGTAGAAATAACTGTAGAATTACCTGGAAATGTACGAAAGAAAAAAAGTAAGCTCTTTGTTGAATTAAACTATTTTCGTCATTATCTATGTGTTGTTGCAATGTATTGGACTTTATATAATATTCAAAGATTCAACAAAACCATAAATATAATATACAGGGTGGCCCATTAGTCCGTGGAAGCTTGATTAATCCGATATTGTAAAAGATATTAAAAAACTTTATTGAGGAAATACCCAAAGAGTTAGGTATAGGGAATGGATCACAAAAGTAAAAGACCCGATAAATATCTATCGAACCATCATAAAAAATATAGGGTGTTCCATTTAAATTTAATGAGAAAATTAAGGACCCTCGTTTTGACTCACCCTGTATAAATAATTTTTTTTAAATTAAATTCTTGAACTAGCGGAAAGAGAAGACGTAGCCAAATCATGTAATGGTACGAAAAAGTTTGTATATTTTGTTTCTTGCCGGAACTAACTCTCTTAATACACTTTAATTTAGACGTAAAAATGATTATAACTTTTTAAATACTCGGTATAGATTCGGCAAACCGTATATAAAAAGGGTCGTAAAATAAGCAGATTTTAAAAATGCAAAAAAAAGTATACCGTTCCATTTAATGAACTAGAAGTTTGGTCTGGTACGGCGTTATAGAACATCCTGGATAGTTGCAACTAATTTTAAAATATGATGCTTAAGAATACCTACACATTTCCTCAATAAACTTTTTTAATATCTTTTACAATGTCGGATTAATCGAGCTTCCATGCACTAATGGACCACCCTGCATACTCGCTTGCAAAAAAATTGCATAAGCTTTATTATACCTATGTGATTTGAATGTAATCTCTCAGCTATAGTTTGTCAAAATTTTGTTACCAGATAGTTATCAATCTATCTCTTCTATACAGGGTGTAACATTGGGAACGCCGTGGTCTCTGGTAGTCAAATGGTACTAATTTTGAAAAAGTTACATACTGGAACATATGTAAGCGGATTAGATCTACAATTTAAAAATAATAGGCAATATACAAGGTGTTTCAAAACTTAGCAATGTACCAAAGTTATGTTTTTCTCAATGGAACACCCTGTATTTTATGGCATTTTTGAGTTGTATACTGAAATCTAGATCAACTTTATTTAAGGTTTCCTATGTCTAATTTTTGTAGTTTATGAGATATTTCAAGTTTGAAAATGGAATGTTGCACGAAAAGTTTAGTATCTCGAAAATGAGAAATAAACGAAAAGCGTAAATAGTAGATCCTTTGGCTGATTGAATGCCATATTCAAAGTTATCGAGAATTCTACAGGTTGTTCAAGTAGCGAGGCCAAACTTTGTGAATTTCTTTCGTGCATAACTTTATTATTTTAAATGGAACACCCTGTATATATTTATGTTATCAGATAGAACATTTTATTGTTTGAAAACCAGTATCAGTAATCCCTATGACTATCTGTACTGGTTTTTAAGTTATTTGCGTTTTTTTAGATAACTTACGAAAATTGTTATTATTTAATCTAGGAGGTGGGATCCTCATAGAGAAAGTGTCAATTTGACGTGTACTCTGTTAACATCATGAAGGCATACTCGTTGCAAGAAAGAACTGATATGATTTTAGTTATTGGTGAGTGTCAGGAGAATTGCTTCCTTGCGTCTCGGGTGTATTCGCAGAAGTACTCAAATCAAAAACATCCAAGTAAAAGGGTATTTGAAAATATGTCGGATAGATTCAGTGCCACAGGGAACGCAAAATGATGTTGACGTAGAAAATGAATTTGTGGTATTGGCAGCAGTCACTGAAGAACCGGAAAAAAGCGCACGACAGATTGCCAAGGAATTAGATATAACTCATATGAGCGTATCTAGGATACTAAGAAAACACAAATACCATCCCTATCACTTACAATACCATCAAAATTTATACGCAATAGATGAACGGCGAATTGATTTTTGCATGTGGGCTCTTGATAGAAACGCAGAACATAATGATTTTTTTAATTACGTTTTATTTACCGTTGAATCCACTTTTCATAATAATGGATTAGTAAACCGTCACAATTTTCATTATTATGACACCGAAAATCGCCATCTTTTTCGCACCTTGGATCGGCAGCATCGCTGGAGTTTGAACGTGTTTGGAGGCATTATAGGAAATTATGTAATTGGTCCATACTTCTTCAATGGGCACCTAAACAGACACGAATTTCTAAGATTCTTAAAAAGAGACTTTTGGAAAATATTCCCTTGAATATTAGAAACCGGATGTGGCTTCAATTAGACGGCGCTTCTGTCCATTTTAAACGGTCCGTTAAAAACTACCTTCACAGGAAATTTCCTAATATGTGGATTGGAAGAGATGGTCCGTGCAATTGGCCACCAAGGTCTCCGGACTTAACATGTATGGACTTTTTCCTATGGGGGTATGTAAAAGGGATCGTTTACAATATCTTGCCCACTACAGCAGAGGATATGAAAACGAGAATCAGAGACGCCTTCAGTTCAGTAACACCGGATATGCTGAGGAACGGTAGAACAGCATTTGAACAGAGGGTTATTTTCTGTATTGGAGAAAATGGCAATTATGTTGAACGCTAGCAGTTTTTCGTTTAATTTATTGTTTCGTTTATTTTATACGAAATCCTTTTTTCTTAATTCAAATACAAAAATATTTACTGCTGTTTTGTTTATTTTATTTTTATTACTTGGAATTTATGTTTTCATATAAATTGTGACACTATAACATCAGCTTCTTCGAATAATAATATTTCTATCCATCGATGTAAGGATATACTGGGTCTTCACTTACAAAAAACAAATTTAGTTCACTTAAATTATCTAAAAAACGCAAATTACATAAAAACCAGTACAGATAGTCATAGGGATTCCTGATACTGGATTTTAGACAATAAAATGTTCACTCTGATAACATGAATACATACAGGGTGTTCCATTTAAAATAATAAAGTTATGCAAGAAAGAAGTTCACAAAGTTTGGCCTCGGTACTTGAACGACCTATAGAATACTGGATAACTTTGAATATGGCATTCAATCAGCCAAAGAATCTACTATTTACGCTTTTCGTTCCATTTCTCTGAATTAAATCATTTTTGAGATACTAAACTTTTCGTGCAACATTGCATTTTCAAACTTGAAATATATCATAAACTACAAAAATTAGACATAGGAAACCTTAAATAAAGTTGATCCAGATTTCAGTATACAACTCAAAAATGCCATAAAATATAGGGTGTTCCATTAAGAAAAACAACTTTGGTACATTTTGCTAAGTTTTGAAACACCCTGTATATTGCCTATTATTTTTAAATTGTGGATCTAATCCGCTTACATATGTTCCAGTATGTAACTTTCCAAAAATGGTTACCATTTGACTACCTGAGGCCACGGCGTTCTCACTGTTACACCCTGTATAATTAAAAAAAAATTGTTAATATTTGTATTGTCAGTTAAAAATCAACATTACAGTGATTTTTCGAATGTAAATAGAAATTTAAGTAGGTATATTTAAAAAAGCTCAGATATCAATAAAATTAAAAGAGGGATGCTCTATTAGAGCTGTTGCTGAACATCTTCATACAAATAAGTTTACTGTTTTGAGAATTAAATATGTCTTATGAAGTCTTATGTTGACCATCACAGAGTCAGGATTTAAATCTAATAGAAAACATTTGGGGACTGTTAACTAAAAGACTGCATAAACTTGATATTCAAAGGACCAGTTAGAGGAAACTATTGAAAATTTTTGGGAAGAGTTGCGAAAAAATTTATAACTAACAAAAAATGTAATACAATCAATTCCAAACAAATTAACGGTATAACAAGAGAAGAAGCTCGTATTAAATATTAATAAGAATTGTTAAATATGATTTTGATAATTATATATGTTTGTTGCATTTGAAAATACAGTGAAAGCTCTCATAAGCGGACACTCAAGGTTCCAGTGTTTTCGTCCGGCTATAGGAGATGTCCGCTTATAAGATAGCTCAGAAGAAATCTTTATTTGACGTACATTTTTAATATAACGAATAGAAAACAGTAATTCCGTAAATTTAGTTACAGTAAATAGCTTTTATAGAAACATTACATTGCTGCAATCATTCAGACATGTCTCACGTCATCCATTTCTATAGGATTTCCAATTTGCTTGTAGGTCTAACTAAAAGATTTGTGAATGCTTGAGCACGATCCACTTTACCAATAACTAACAACATCTCATTTTCCCCTGCTATGTTTACACAAACCAAAATGGTGAGTCTTTCCTTCGACAGCTTACCACCATTTGTCAGATTGTCAGAAGGGGAAAGTTTTATCAGGTAAAATACGGAAGAATATCCCACTTTTATCAGAATTGTAAATATCTTCTGGCGGATACCCAAGCAATAGAGATGGAAGCTTTGCCTTGAACTGGTCGACGTCTACCTGACTTACATCTGAAGTTTCACCTGCTATATGTTTAAAAGTAATGTTATGTCTTTTACGCCATTTTGTAGCCATCCATCTGACACAGAAAATGCAGAATATCCCATTTGCTGAGCTATTTCTTTTGCATTGACCTTTACTATAGGTCCAGAAATGGGTATGTTCTAGCTTCTAGCCTTTGCAAACCAATCAAAGCGCATTTTATCTATACGAGAACCTTAAGGAAACTTTTCTTCTGGTGAATATTTATACCAGACTGCCATTTGCGGCGAATATTTTCTTTATTTTTTAAAATTTTTGCAGCCTGCGTTTTTTCCGATATTAAACCTTTACAAAAATATTTACAAATTAAGACATTTTTTAGTTTTCCTAAATAAACCTTACATTTTCGCTATTTTAAGGAATTGACAACTTTCCTTTCTTCAACGTGTAAAACGTAACGTGTGATTTATCACGATTTTTTTTTGGGTATTGCATACTTAGAAAGTGTTTTGTGTCCGCTTATATGTTCTGTACGAAATGTATACAGGGTCCGGCAACGAAGCGGGGACGGAAGATTACACGTTTATTTGAAAGTTTGTCAAATATTTAGTCATCAGATATTCTTCGGCACCATCAAGTGCAGGTTTTAAAAATATTTTGTTTTATACAGGGTGTTCCAGGTGGAAATGCCAGACTAAAGTTGCATTTTTTTAAATGGAACACCCTGTATATTAATAGAGAAAATGATCCGCGCTTGAAAGCTGGTTACAACGATATAATGTTGTATAGGCCTAAAGTTAATAGTTTCTGTGTAAACAATGATTTTACTTGATAAATTGATACATTTCAGTAGGCTATTCTGCATAGGGAAAAACAAAAGATTCGAAACCAACAGAGTAGAATATTTTTTACTAGTATGGACTGTCGTTACTATGTGAAATAAATGCTGCAGCTGCTCCCTTTATACAGGGTGTTCACAATTTTGCAAAATCGAAGAAATCTCGAAATTTTTAAATGGAACACCCTGTATATTTTTTGCTCATTGGAAAGCCCTTTTACTACGCTTTCTATTGATACCTCATTTGATGCACCTAGGGTGGATTATTTTCTAATTATTTCTTCTTAAAGTTGGATTAATGAGAAATGCTTATATATTTAGTAGCTAATTTGCACTTCAAACCTACTGTAAGATTGGATATTCAACAAATAATCCATAAATGGTCTATAAAAAAAGAAACTCCATTTAGTATGAGAAACAATTGATTTTCATTCAGCGGTGAAAGCAAACATTAAATTAATATAAAGTAATATAGCATTTTCAATAGATTCACTGCTGATTAAGTTATCTGGTGTTTTAAGCTTGTATACTTAATAACCAAGTTGTAAAAAATTTCGTTTTGTGTTATACAGTATTTCGTTCAATCTTTAAAAGCAATTGTTATATTGACTAATTTTAGTAGGTACCTACTCAAGAAATGGTAAATATGATATTTATTCTTGAGGAGTGTACAAGAAATTGTCTCCTAGCAAGTAGAGTATATGCAGAGAGTTCCAAACCTTGAAAGAAGACCGGGAGCATTTGAAAGATTATTAGAGAAATTTATAGAAACTGATGGTGTAACCTACAAGAAGGAGAAACAAATAAACCGGTAATCTAAATATTTTGGAAAGTTTAGAAATATATAAAAATAAGTCATGTGTAATGAACTGTGACAAAGGACCTATACCGTATTCGTCATTGTATTCATTAATCGGAAATTAATGATGCGTATCGGATTGACCGTGCATAACATTTAGGTTACCTGTTTTTGTAGATTTTATTTTAATTTAGTTTTATTATCGCCTTGATAATGACAGCATTGCTGTTGAAACGCGTCGGTGTTTTAGTTAAAACTTGTTTGGTGTTCAGTGGGTTAAAGTGTTTAGTGTTCTACTTCTGCACCAATAGATCCAGTGAAGAACTTCATTAATTCAACTTTAAAAAGAAATAATTAGAAAATGATCTATCCTAGATGTATCAATAGAAAGCGTAGTGAAAAGGCTTTCCAATGAGCAAAAAATATACAGGGTGTTCCATTTAAAAATTTCGAGATTTCTTCGATTTTGCAAAATTGTGAACACCCTGTATAAAGGGAGCAGCTGTAGAATTTATTTCACATAGTAACGACAGTCCATACTAGTAAAAAATATTCTACTGTGTTGGTTTCGAATTTTTTGTTTTTCCCTATGCAGAATAGCCTACTGAAATGTATCAATTTATCAAGTAAAATCATTGTTTACACAGAAACTATCAACTTTAGGCCTATACAACATTATATCGTTGTAACCAGCTTTCAAGCGGATCATTTTATCTATTAATATACAGGGTGTTCCATTTAAAAAAATGCAACTTTAGTCTGGCATTTCCATCTGGAACACCCTGTATAAAACAAAATATTTTTAAAACGTGCACTTGATGGTGCGGAAGAATATCCGATGACTAAATTTTTGACAAACTTTCAAATAAGCGTGTAATCTTCCGTCCCCGCTTCGTTGCCGGACCCTGTATACATATTATACAGGGTCCTTCACGAAACCCGTTAGTTAGAAAGCTTACGGAATTTACTCTTAATACAATTCTGAAATTTTTACAGTTGCATTTATGGTATAGGTTCTACTGTTTTAAAATATTTTCAACGAAATCTGACTTCCTGTTATACCGGAAGTAAATAGCAACTTTGCTATTTTAAATAGAACGGTATGATATTTTTCAATGCAATCGATTCTACGCATTATTTGCAAATATTTTGTATTAGGATTCCTTAAATTCAACTGTTTCAAAGATATTTAAAATTCGTCCGTCCGTTGGAGCGTTCGCTTATCGGATAGTAATTTGTACTAAAAGCATACTTTAACACTTGTGTATAGAAAATTTGTCCGGTTACGGGAGATGTCCGCTTATAAGAGATGTTCGCTAGTGGAGCTTTCACTGTATATTATATTAAAATGTATTATACTGTTAAGTTGACATTTTTAACGTTATTTGTATATACATTCCAATACATGGAAAAAACATGGAAATTGACATAAGATTTGTACACAGTTTTTTTGCAAGCGACTGTACACTCGGAAAAACGCGGTAGACAACTGACATGTGTAATTAGTCATTACATCATTAGCTACATACATGTTGGTTAATCCATAAGTATTTTTCTTATTATTACAATACACTAGAAAAAAACAACCCTATATTTTTTTGTACATGAAGAATGTTTATTAAAGACTTTTGGCTAAAATGTCAGTTAACATTTTTTCAGTCTTCATATATTTCACGTGCATTGCACCTCTAGCTACTTTTTCTCCAACATAACGATGTCTGAAGTCTATGTGTTTCGTCCGCGAATGATACATGTTTGTAGTGCTAATATCAATCCTACTTTTGTTGTCACAACATGTGATTATAACTGGTAAACTTGAACATTGCACTTTCATTTGGATGCTGCTTATTCAAGATGTTTATTATATTGCTGCAGATATGAATATATATTCTTTGCTGTCTGGTCTCTCTACTTCTTTCATAGATGTTGAATCGTTCATATCATTAACAATCGCACTGTATATATAATAGTCTTTCTGTTTCTTCGGATGTGGAGTCCTTTGTGAGTGTTGTATCAGGGTTTCTCATATGATGTATGGGCAACAAATCACTTGTTATTGAATTGTGTTTAGTTTCAACAATTTATGTTTGCCTTTCAGAGACGTTATTAGATACTCCCATTTCATCTGAATGGTCTGCAACTTCGAAATCTGATATAACTATACTCTAGTTCTTGCTTTTTATATACTTTTCAACAAAGGTAACATTACGACTTTTAATTGTCCTTCTTGTATTAGGATCATATAGTCTGTACCCTTTGGTATCTATACTGTACCCTACCACCAACCAATTATTATTTCTAGTTGTGTACCGATGCTCCAGAATCTATTACTTACCGTGAATTTCTATCAGCTTACAAGATTATTTGTAATACCAAAAATTGAATATAAAGATCTATCTTGCTTTGACCTTGAACTGTGTTGAAGCTCATTCACATTCTTTTTAACTGTACAATCCTTTCCAAAATGACCAAACTTGTTGCAGTTGTAACATCTACAACTTTTTTTTATTCTATTAGATAATGCGACAGAATATGTGCTTGTACATTTTACATCTTGCAAAACTTTTATTTTTACAAAATCAGCTGTTAAAGTCATTCCTGAAATTTCCATAGCCATTACCATTGGTTAATAGTCATCCGATAAACCCGCTAATAAAAAAGTTTCAAGCCATTCATCAGTTTTTTAGAATTTAATCTCATTCATTTTGTGAACAGTTGTCAGTATTTTACTTAAATGTATATTCTTATATTGAGATACAATTCTCTAATCTTGTCGTGATCAGTGTTGTGATCAAATTTACCTTCTTCAATAAACCTTTTGTCGTTTCAACGTATTGTATGTGAATGTATTATCCGGTTCTACCATTAGAATGATTTTCGATTTGGTTTTTATATCCCGTTGTTTTCTTTTTTTTCTGTCTTTTCTGTAGGTTCACCTTCCGCTCAACACCATAAGCCTTCATGTTTCAAATGAGTCTTCATACTAAACTGCCGGGTATTATAATTCTCTCGGCCTTTTAGCTTTTCAATTGTTAGTAAACTGTTGTTCGATATCTTGAATTTTTACGGATATGTATAGAATCAATTATTTACAAAACCGTAATACAGATAAATATTGAAAAGTGACTTAATACATAAACAATTCACAGTGCGGTTCTAAATTATCCTCCCTCCCCTGCTAACTATAATCGGTTTAATAGAGAGGTTCCAGTTTTGGGTCATTAATATGAAATATTATATATTACATTCTTAAACTAAATTTCTATTTAGTTTCAAAGATTGACGATTGTAGCTATGGTAATGACGCATGTCTGTCTGACGACAAGCAGTTATATAGTAGCAAAATTTTAAATGGGGAGTCGAGTGACACCTCACTTTAAAGTGCTCACTGAGTATATCAGGCTAAAATTTGTAAATGTAGTCACTCATATGAACATAGTAATAGAACAAAATTTTATTTTATTATACATTTTTATGAAATTTTAGCTTGATATACTCGATGAGTCCTTTAAAATGAGGTGTCACTCGATCCCCCATTCCATTTAAAGTTGTGATACTATATCGCTCTCTGTCGTCAGACAGACATGTGTTATTACCATAGCTACATACAGCTGGTTAATTCATAAATATTTTGCTCATTATTATAATATACAAGCTAACAATTTGAACTACGAAAACCTATTGATAGGAGAGGGTGGTGGGAGTTAAAATTAAATGTATCCATTTTACTATTGTCAACTTTTTATATGACAGGAATGTCAGTGGTTATGTCAATCACTTTACCGAACCATCAAACTATCCTAATGGAATACACAATTAATTGAGAAAGTGCAAATTCTAAAGTGGTTTTATAATTTGCCATAGTGTTTGACATAACCACTGACATTCCTGTCATACAAACAGTTGACAATACTAAAATGGATACATTTAATTTTACCTTCCACTACCTTCTCCTATCAATAGGCTTTCGTAGTTGAAGTTGTTATCCTGTATATTGAAGCAGTATTTTAACTGGATTATACACGAATGATAACCGAGTGCATTAGCGTTGCACTAGCTTGCATTGAATTTAGTTAATTACGCCACTAAACAAACTTTGAACAGAACTGGTACCAATATAAATTTCTTTCATACAAACGTTTGAATGTGACAAAAACAAAATTTTTAACAACAAATCATTAAGTAGTCTCAAAATGAATTCTTTTATTTAATAAGTTTAGTTCATGTGCGCTGCTATATTAGACAGTACAACTTGTACAATATTGAAACGAAAACTGAAATTGCATCGTGAAAAAATTACGGTTTTGTAGATCTTAATCTTGTTTCATTTATTTTCTACGACTGTTTTGTTTATGTAGTACGTTCTGTTTACAGTTTGTATTTTATTTTTACTTTCTCTATTTCTGTTCCGCTTAGTTATTGTTACTCCTAAGTATACTTAAACTTCTCTCATTTTTTATTTACTTATCCTCATAATTTTTTTTTTCAATATACATTTTTCCAATACAAATTCCTTGCTTTCCTTTTATATTTTATTTAAGGTTATTTCCATTATTTTTCGATGTTTTGTTACCACGACTAAGTCATTGGCATGTGAAACAATTGATCATTGAGGTGGAATTCATTTGTTTGCTTTCCACATTCAGTTTATACAGTGGCTACTGTCTCATTTAATGGTATTGTACTAATCTTATCATAGGTGGAATTTTAATTTCTCCTGGGGCTGTTATTAGTTTATACCTTTTTATAGCGTGAAAAGCCTGTTTAAAATCACTAAATGACATTTCTTTTAAAGTTGTATTCATGTTCCTTTTCTATCATTTGTGTAATTGTATGTCTACTGTCTTCTTCAGTCAATACGTATATTATTAAGTAATTTATAAAATTCTATCATAATTCTGTCTAAAATTTATTTTACTATGTCGATAACTGTAATATATGCAGTAGTGGACCAAAAAATAGGTACAAAATAATTGACGTCAAGTGTAGGTATTCTATTAATTGTTCTTTGCTAGTTTAGCCCAATATCTTTATTTATTACATTTTATCTTACCGCTTTTCTCTTATGTTGATGGTACTGATCTACTGGTAAGAATTTATCGACGTATAATTCGTTATGTAGTATTCTTGTTCAAATATTAAGTTTTGCATAGAATAATAAAAAAAGTTGTCTTATTTTGAAAATTGTAATCGCTATTTTTTATATATAAAACTAAGCAGCCATGGTATACAATTTTTAACACAATATGCACAAGCTATAAATAATACTGTAATTTTTATTTTGTTCTTGCATTTATAAGTAGGAAATTAATTATAATTTTTAAAGGAACCGATATTATGGATGCTATTAAGAGGAAGATTAATCGGGTTAAAAAGGAAAACCAAGTTTATATTCACAAGGTTCACTTACTTTGCTGGATAGCACATGGCATCTACTTAAATAAAATATTGAACAGCGAAAATCTCATGGGATTAGCATTATCGTTGTTACCATCACAAAAATGTTACCCTTCAGAGAGACTAAATATATCGTACCTAGAAGAAATTCTTCAGTGGTATAGAAAAACGATTACAATTTCGAAATGTATCACTAATAAAGAAAAAGTTTGGAGAGACTTATCGAGAAACAGATTATGAATAAGGAAGCTTACGATTACAAATTTTTTGTTTATATATTTGTTTGTTTATTGAGGTCATTAGGCATCAGATGCAGGTTGATGTTATCTTTGGAAGTTGAACCTTTGAGACCATCGGCAACAGAGTTATGTTCGCTAAGTAAAGCCGATACAACAGATAATCAAAACAAGAACACAGCTAAAAAAGTGCAAGTAGATTGTACACCGAAAGCTTCTCTTTCTAAAAAGGCAACTAGTTCCAAAGTTATATCAACAAAAAGGGTTAGTCATAGTAGTAAAATTAGTAAAATAAAAGAAATGAAAGTAAAGAAGCTCGATTTTGAGGATTTATGTTTATTGAGGTCCACTGATGAAATTAAAGGTAACACTACCATAATAAAAGAACCAACTTCGAGCAAAATAAACACAAATTTTACTGAAAGTAAAATCAAGACAAATAAATCTGGTAATAGCAAAAAAGAATCAAAAACCAATGGCAGGAAGAATGAAAGAGCTCAGAAAACTAATAATAAACTAAGAGAAACGGAAAAGGTTGAAAGTAGTAACATAAAAAAAGACCCAATAGTGCTACTATAAAACAATCCTCAACAAAACACACAAGAGTAAAAGAAAAGCAAACAAAAACTCATCAGGATCGACAAAAGAAAATAAAAATAGAAACAAATGTCGCAGAAAAACGTAAAGCTTGTGTGAAAACTAATACAGAAAATGAAGTAGAACATTTTATTGCTAAGGAAACTAGTACCAATCTAACACATTCTACAATAGATAAATCTATTCAGTTTAATGAGGAAAAGAAAGGATCTAGAATTTCCGAAAATGATACAAAAATGGAAATTCAACTTAGAAGATCGCAAAGATTATCCAAAAGTCCGGAAAATCTAGATGTAATAGAATCTATTTTTAATCAAGAAAATGAAACCCAAACGAATAGCAATACTATTATAAAATCAGATAAAACGAATAAATTTAACAATAAAGATAATGAGGCGAAAAATAAATTGAGTGCTTTTAAAGTTAAGATGCCGTTTAAATTGAAATATAATACTAAAAAACTTTCGGATGCAAATGAGAAGTCGTCGGAGATGACTGATACTACGGAGAACGAAATGCAAATTGTTGTTCCACAGTTAGATGGTGGCAATGACGAAATAGATAGTAAACTGTCAAAAAACAACAAAGCTAATTTAAGAAAGTTAAAAGATATTAGTTTGAACAAATGTTTACTAAAAGAACATCCAAAGAGATTAAAGAAGACAGTAAAGTACACGGAAGAATGTTCTGATGATGATTTTCAAGGCAGTGATGTTTCTTCAAAGAAAATTGTATCAAAGGAAAAAAGCACGGCAAAAGTAGTATTAATCAAATACCACGTAAGATACATTCGAAGACCTCAAACATTGTAGAGAGAGAATTGTCTTCTATATCATCTACTAGTCGACATTTTCCAAATGCTCTTGGTAATAAATTAGATGTAAGAAATGACATTATAGGTCTTCTAAAGAAAAACATATCAGAAGAAAAACAATTACAACGCTCAAAACTTGTGAAACATAAGCGTATGTCGAAATCTTATAGTGATAGTGATGGTGATTATATACCTAAATCCGCGAGGAAGATGTCGGCGGAAGATGACTTTAAAGAGAAATCTGTTACAGTCAAACGACGAATTCCAATGAAAAAAGATTTAATCGAAATAGAAAAAAATAAGCAAGCAAAAAAAGAAGAAGAAAAGAAAAAGAAAGGTGTTAATGTTTGGATCGAAGTATTTGCTGAAGCCGAGGAGAAATGGATTAGCGTTGATGTCGTTAAAGGCCAAGTGCATTGCATCAAAGAAATATATGTACGTATATTTCATACTGACCAATTTCGTAGACGTAAAGACATGTTTTAAGTAGGTCGATTTAAACGTGAATTTTTTTAGAACTTACACAGTGCATAATAATGTATGTTGTAGTATTTACAATGGACAATGAAAATTATATCATTAATTCTTGTGCAGGGGAAATAGGGGAATAGATTAAAAATAGAACAAAATATAAATTACGATTGAAAATTGAATGTTGAACAATATTTACCATATATTTCCTGAAAATTATTATTGGTTTGTTATAGATAGGGTTTTTGACTATACTTCCGTGATTGTCAGTTTCTATCATGAATATATGAATGAAGTTTGTTTTTCTGTTTGTCAACAAACGTAAAAATTAAAATTAGTATAGTCACAAGCAAATTTGAAGAAAAGTCAAATGTAAATTTAAACATTATATTTGTTGTTGTTATACAGGCTCATTCACGGAACTGGTTCGTTAGAACTTTTTGATGTTCTTGAAATTCAACATTTCTGAAAACTTGTAGTTATAACTGATATCATCTGGACTAATCAGCAAAATTATTTATGCCATCGTACCCGTTTACCGAAAGTTGACGTCAACTTTCTTAATTTAAATAGCATAGTATATTTTTTATGAGTTTTTTTGTATCGGGCATACTATTCTGCATCCAAACTTACTAAGACACCCTATGTCAAAAATCAGCCGTTTTTGAGTTATTCAATTTTTTTCAGATATAGGACCAATTACAACGTTGTTCAAAATTCTGTATTTCTGAAAGCATTGCAGCTAAAGATCTCATATTTGGCATGTTATTAGCCAAAATAGCATACATCAAATTTACGTCCTAAAATTTATCATAATTTATATAGGGTCGTCCAAAATTAACGTTCATTTCAACCAAGTTCACATCGACGAAAGTCACTTTTTTTAAATGGAACACCCTATATATTATTGCATTTTTGAATGCACTTAATAATTCGCTATCTTTTCTTATTAAACATATTAGCTTGTATTTTTTACGGTTTCCGAGTTATAAGTACTTTTCGGGTGAAAGTCCGAAAAATATGCTCTTTAATACGTTTAAAATCTTAGTAATCCTTGAATGTCAAAATAATTGATATTGCATTTGTACTATAAATACACATACATACACAGCGGAAGTGGTACAGTGACGTAAATAATGTTGCTGATGAGTTCAGATGATATCAGTTATAATTACAAGTTTTCAGAAATGTTTAATTTTAAGAACATCAAAAAGTTCTAACGAACCAGTTCCGTGAATGACCCTGTATATATTATTTTTCACAACGAAATGTTTGTTGGCGTGGTCCACGCTTTTTCCCCGCAAGTAAAGTTTCATGGTTCGATTCTTGGTATAAACGCAAATATTTGACTATATTTGCAACTATAATATTGGCACATACATTATAAGGGTTTTATATGTCGCGTAGTTTGGTGGGATGAGGGTGGCTACTAAAAATATGGAAGGTGGACATATGGCAAAATTGACAATTCTTCGATTTTCAGAAGTTATAGCTTCGAAACTTAAATTAAAAAGTAAAATTAAGGAATTGGTGATATTGAGTTTGCATATTTTTAATAAGGTGACTCATCTTAGAATTATATGAATAAATTTAAGTATTAGAGGCAGAACACTATTTTGAGAAATCGCAGTTTGATCCAGTCAGAAAAAAACGTCGAAGGCGTTCGACATTTAACGTGGTACTGTTATTTTTCAATTACTGACGACGTCCAAGAAACCGACAACCACTAAGAAAAATGGCTCAGAGCATTTAAAAGCGAGATGCCACTGTATCATTCAACTATCTAAAAGCGATATGTTCTTTGCTATTTATATTGCCGTAAGAAAACTACACTCTATTCGTGTACTGTATAAATGAGATGGTGATCTATGCTAGCATTGAGACAAGAACAAAAATAAAAACCACTTGGGAATAATTTTTGATATATGCCCGTATTTCTGTATGTATGGTCAGTTAGCAAAAAATCTCGGGATACAGAAATTTCCCGTAATGTAAACTTCATTGGTGAAATGTAAACAAATGTCAAAAGTGGCGGAGATTAATTTAAAGTTAAAACATGTCGAATTTGAGTGCCCATCAAAAAGTGATGTTACAAGCCAGATGGTGTTCCAATAAGGACTACAGCTTCCACTTACAAGTTAGAAAAAACACGGTGCTGGCAGCAAAGAGAAAACTTATTGAATTTGAATCAATTGTCAAGAGGCAAGGATTTGTAAGGCGCCTCAACTCGACTCAACAAGAAGACACAAATGTACGAGAATCCATTCGAAACAGTAATTAGTGCGCGGGAAGAAATAAATTTCCCTGCTTCAATTTATAGTGTGCATCCCAAAATTAAAAATAATGAATTGAAAAATCGATGTGCAGCTAACGAAATATACTTGACGGAAGTTAACAAGAAGCAAAGATGGGAATTTGCGCAACAGTTTGTAGATAATGTAAATTTATGGGATAATGCGGTATTTTCAGATGAAAACTCGTTTAAATCATGTTACGATGGACGCCTTCGTGTTTATAGACCGAGTAGCACAAGCTATGATGAGCAATATGTGCGTACTGTACACAGAGCAGAGCATTTTTCTGTTAATGTTGGGGGTGGATAAGTAATCAAGGCCCAGGTGTGTGCGCGATTATAGCAGAAAGGATCTACTGTCGAATTTTGAATGAAATTATCCTCAGTTGCAGCGGTATTTGGAAATAATTTTATATTTCAACATGTAAATATTAGAGTTGTAATAATACGTTTTTATACATAATACTTACCTAGAATGTTAGGATAATTCTCCTTACACCGTGCTATAATAGTTCAAAACTATTGTGAGGAACGTAATATTAACGTTCTAAATGGCCCTCAAAAAGTACAGACCTTAATCCTTAATTTTTTGATAATTGACGGTACATACTCAGTGTTGACAAAATGTGTAAAATGTCGCTAGCTAACTTAATAAAAGTTTTATAAGGTGGTCAAAACGGACGAAACAAAAACGCTTAAGAACGCCTGAAATAAAGTGCCAAGTGTGGTTTGTTATGTGGTATATACTAGAGATTTTCCGTTAGGTGATTTTGACAACAAAAAAGTCGAACAGTTGTCCATTTGCTCGTATGTGCCTTCTGTTATTTATCTTTCAAAATTCTGTAGTTCGATAGTCAGGGTTCATGTACGTAACTACTTACAAATGTTGGTTTGGTTCAATCGGCATAAGTACTACACAGCTGCTACATTTAATTCCGCTAGTCACAATTCCGTAATGGCTACATTGCCTGTATCCAACCATTATTCTATTCGGTAAATTGATATACATTCCGGTAGAATTTCATAACCAGACAGATTTATTTTGTTGTGCTTATTTGAAATATTAGTATTTCAGTTACAGCAATGTTCGGCTAATTCGTTAACAATTTCATGATTATTTCGTAAACGTTTCAAATAATACAAACCCAAAACCTAGCAGATTCTAAATGATAAGTTTCAGCATCAAGTAAAATATACTTAGTAAAAAAAAAGTAGAAAAATTTGAATCGTCAATTTGGTAAATATCTATTTACATCTTCTAACAATAAAATAATATGATAAGAGAGTTGTATTTATTTTCATATTGGTTATATTGAGTTGATCATAACTTTTGCTTCATATTTCATGTATTTGGTTTAGATGTACATACAGATGTACTTACTTTTTTAAATGACGCTGCTAAAAACATGCCTTAACGTCTCTACAGCAACTCTGGGCTCAATCATTTTTATTTTGTATTTCCTCTATATCTAAACTTAAAGAATGTTTATTCGTGAATTCACACACAATAGACACATTACATAGTATATTACACAATTGCATAATCCATTATACCTTATTAATTCTAATAATAGTACCTATATAATTAATAAATATTGTAGAAACTGTTTTAATATGCATCGTTCTTTTTTTCACTTAATTTAGGCCACAATTTTCATAATTATTATCTTTAAAATGTTCTGTATATGTTTAGAATTACAATAAAACTATACAGAGTGTCCAGTGAGAACGTGGCGGCTATTTAAAAAAAAAAGCAAGTCGAAAACTAAAAATGTATATATATATATTTTTTTTTTTAATGTGTGGTGGGTGCTTAGTTGCAGTGACTCCGTAAGCTGTATTACTTGTTTGGCTATCACTGCAACTCTTGCGGTGTAGTTTAGTGTGTGTAAGTTGTGTTTAAATGGCTTGGTGACAGCATCATATCGCCTTTTATGATGCCGCGCTGTTAATCACTTTGCTCCCAACAGCGAATGGCAAGTCGATCCGGGATTAAACTTTCGGAAAAAATGTCACCGTCCCTCCAGAGAATTGAACTTCGGCACCTATCGTCCTCTCACAACAATAGTCAGCCGCCTAACCACTGCGGCCATCGACTCGTTTTTTTATTACTTTATTTATATATTTATAATTACTAAGGGGTTCAGTTGCCACCGTTGCTGATAATTGCCTCACACCATTTGGGTATGCTTTCCGCTAACTTTTCTGCATAGGTTGTTGGAAGAGAGCGCCATATTTTGGGAATGTGGTGTGATACATCAACACCATTTTCATGTTTCCGGTCAGTGTAGAAACTGCTACGATGTTTAGGGTCGTTTTCTTCTACCAGTGTCTAAGCTTTATTTGTGCTTCCAAACCACATTTTTACCGATCTCAGGAGCCCTATTTTATACAGTTTAATCATCATTGTGGCGTTTAAGTTGCTGTTAAAGATGCATATAGTCCCAAAACTGCGCAGATTAAAGCATTCGCACCCATGGAATTTTAAAAGATGCTTTACGCTCCGTTACAGTGTGCGATGATCACTAATTGACTTAGAGTCATATTTATAGTCCATGCTTGAGGTTGTGTCGATGCTTGAGCACGCGATTTTAACGTAAATGTCATTACAAATCTGTCAAAATCGTGTGCTCAAGCATCGACCCAACCTCAAGCACGGACTATAAATACGACTCTAAGTCTTCTTAAGAGGAACCCATATCCAAAATGACGATTTATCAGCAAAGACATCATTGCTCCAATAGCGGTCCTTATTCGCGCGCGCCCAATCTAAACACTGTTGTAGTTGTTACTATGTTAATACGGGTTTTAAGACGGTACTTTGGAATTTTTTGCAAACATCTCAACAATCTTATTTTCCTGTGGTGGAGTTCTTTGATGAGAACTGCTATTAGGAGGTCATCGACATTATTAGTTTGTATATACCGTTCCACCTATTTTCGAATTCAAATTGCAAAACTACAGCCAATTTCATACAGACTGTTCCCAATAACCGCTTGACTCCGAAAGTAAATGACAGAAGGTGTCAGTGTATTATTCTTTCTTAGTTGGATATGTATAGAACCGAAGGGTTGATATCGCAAGATTAGAAGAATTAAGAAAAACATGCGTTTGGTAGGGAGTTGAAGACTCAGTGAGCTTAATTTAATTGCACTTAATATTGTGGCGTGTAGAGTGCTTCAATAAATAGATATTGCGGTAAAAATATGAATATTTTATTTGAAGATAAAAAGCAAATATTGGAATGATGTTGAGGGATAGAGTTGAGTTTTTAATGTTACTAAGGCTAATTATAATAAAAATTCGTGTTATATGGTGTAACTCTATTTTAGGCATGTGCCGGAATATTATGGTATTAGTATCAAATAAAGTAGCTGTATTGTTGCAATTGTTGTTACATTTCAGTGATGTATCACTGTCGCTGTTGTATTCACTAACGCAGATTCCTACATAGTCGTAAATAAAATAGACATACAAAAATTAAGACATATTGGTATTGGTGGACATGGTAGACATAATTATGCATCGTTGCTCGTACTGGGGTGGGTCTCACGAGAAGTAGGATGCCCTGTGGGTTCTGGCTATTCCTATTTTTATTTTCTGGCTTACAGCAGAAGCAAATGATTATTAGGAACAGTCTACATATACGTACAGTTTGTGTATTAATTAATGTCTTCCCCTTTGAAGAGCATATCAAACTTTCGTTCTACTCATGCCGATTCGGTTGTTTTCGTTTGATTGAGGTATTCGTAATACCCGACTATACATCTCTAGGGGCATTTACGAAAACGCTTGAACGGGCGTGAGCGGAAGAAAGTTTGATAAGCGCTTGAAAGGGGAAGACATTACTTAATCTACAAGTTGTACATGTGCATTCGGCCATTCCTGAAACCAGTCTTCTAATTTCTGTTTTCATAACTGTCTTTTTTTCTTTTTTTTTTTAAATATTAATATAATACTAATCCAGATACTCTCTCTAAAATTCTAGAATTCTTTCTTCGATTTTGTTATACATATTTAGTTTTAAGTGATACCGAAGTCTTGTATAATTTTACCTTTTAACTTTTTTTTTCTTTATCTTCGCTTCTCTGACCGCACTATCATATCCAATAATCTGCATTTAACTCTTCTCTCTTTTACTATAGACTCAACTCTGACGTTTATATAAATTCTCTTCAAACAACATTTTTGGACTTTGCCCACAATATTTTGCAGAAATTCAATAATTTTTACCCAATAAATCTACAGTCATACAAAGTAAATTAGGAACCTATCTTTTAATCCCCGACGTATTTCCACTTGTAGATACAAAACAGTAATTAATTAGAAATCAATTTATTCCAGAACATAAATTATGATGTTTTCGTTTAAAATACTACTTCACTGGAAAAAATTGACATTTAATATGTGTCAAATAATATTAAAACATATAACCATGCCTATCAACAAAAATACGCAAAAACAAAGAAGTCATTTGCTGCTTTCCTTGCTTGTAGTCACACCTGAAATACTCTACTCTACTGTGCTTCTCATTTACACCATTGAACACAAATGGAATGGTATATAAATATCTTATGCATCTCCGTAATCCACATATACGAAAGTACTAATACGTCAAATTGTCAAATGCCATTGGAATTTTGAATTTAATTATTAAAATGCAAAAAAATATTTCATAACAGTTAACATTTTAATAGTGGCGGTTATTTAATATACTCATGTTTTATTAACATTTCAAAATTTATCAGACAAACTAAACATCGATGCACAAAATAAAATTTTTTTGGAGGTTCTTTTACGTATAGAATATGTTTCAACATTCGAGTCTTATGTTTCGGAATTAGATAATATGTTTGTAAGTGTCTGCTATGTCTGAGCTATACGGCAGGTGGGGTATGACTTGCCATCCGCTACCATCCGCTATTTTCCAAGTAAGTTTTAACCGGTTGTGCAACATGCGGTCGAGCATTGTCATGATGCAAAATCAATGAATCGTGTGTGGTCGTCCATTCCCACCGTTTTTGGGTCAATGCTTGCTTCAATTTAATGAGTTGTCGGTAGCGTCCTCCAGCAATGATTTCACCTAGTTTTAGCAGCTCATTATACACCACACTCTTCTGATCCCACCAAATATACAGCATCACCTTCGAACCATAGATATTCGGCTTAGGAGTCGATGTGCCGGGTTAGCCAGGTCTCACATATGATTTCCTGTGTTTAGGGTTGTCATAATGCATCCATTTTTCGTCCCCAGTAACGATACGATGCAGAAAAGACTTCCTTTGGTACTGTTACATTTCGAAAGAATGACACATAATGATTTCAATAGTCATAATAGATAACCTTTCAACATAAAGATAGTCCGACGCAATTTAATACTACTATACTAAACCTTTAAAATATACTTGCGCATCCAATAACATAAAATCCATTTTTTCTCTTAAATATCGTAATTTATGACCGAAAAATGTAATTCAATTAACTTCATTTAATTTGGATTTGACAGTTTTATTTATACCTAAGCCAAACAGAGACTAAGATATAAGAGTACTAAACACCTAAAATTTTGCTAGTGTTTGAGGGGAAAAGGGACGGTAAAAGGACAGCAAATGAAGAGTGTCATGCACTGACATATATTAGTTCAAGGACTAGGCAAAAACATGACAAAAACCTAATCAAGAACCTAAATTAATAAAATTCAGACGTGGATTAAATTATTAGAACGATTCCTATTAATGGCAGTTTTTCTTTATTTGAAATTGATAAGTCTGCTATCATTCATTTTTTCTCCCTTTTATAGATAGATGTTTTGATGTTTTTTGTTTAGACAAGAGCAACACATCCAATATCTTACATCTTGTCCTGGGATAATGATCACTCTATAAAGGATTTAACCAAACGATATTGCTTAAACTGGAATACAGTTACCAGAAAGTTGAGGGTGGACGATAAATGGTGGAATGAAACATTGTTGCCGTATAAACCACCTCGTAGTGCAAGGGATAGGGAAGAAGATGAAGACTTGGCACGACAACAGCTTGAACAGCCACTACCTACTACAATCTCAGAGTAAGTGCATCCATCAATGTACATACATACATGATTAGTAAATATGGCATATGTGTTGCGTGTGCCTTATTGGGTTTACAATCTGTAGTAAATTATATAAAGATGTATCTTTCGGGTATTGCCGTGTTTGTTGTGACAAACTTGACGTTTCGCTGATCATACTGTCAGCTTCTTCAGAAGTTCTCTAAAGACTGATGTTGATGTCTTCTGCTCCTCGTTATATACCCAGTCCCTGTTCCGCTCCAGTGATGCGTATCCGTTCCAGTCCGCTGAACCGTATCCGTTGTCGTTCTCTGATCCGTGTCCGATGCTTCTCCTCGATTCGTGTTAGATGATCTCGGATGCGTCCTCGTTGGTCCTTGCTGCTCTCCTGGGCTCTCCAGCTCTAACTTCCATACCTTACTGAGTCTGTATCCGTCTTCTCGGTTGAAGTTCGGATTCTTCATTATTTCTAGGGATTCTCTCACTATCCGTGGGTAGTAGTGTTTGCTTTTGGCTAGTATCTTCACGTCATTGTAGTCGATTACGTGACTGCTTCCGGTGTGGTAGTGTTCAGCTACTGCAGATTTTCCAGTATTTCCCTGTTCGACATCTCTGCGATGCTCTTTCACTCTGCACTGTATACTGCGCCCGGTTTGTCCAATATACGATTTTCCGCACTGGCATTGAAGTTCGTAGATGCCTTTAGCTTGTAGTCTCGGTATGAAGTCTTTGTTGGATGGCAGCAGTTCTTTTATTTTCTTGACTGTGCTGAACCTGACGTTGACGTTCTTCTTCTCCAAGGTTTTCTTCAGCCTGTCTGTGACTCCAGCAATATACGGCAGGTGTGCGTATCCTGCTAGCTTTAGTTCAGTCATCCTTCTGTTTCCTTTTTGGCTCCGGCTAATCTCCGAATCTCCTGTGGTTTGTAGCCGTTCTTCTGGAGTGCATCTTTCACATGTTGAATTTCCTCGGTTTTGTTGGTAGCATCACTAATCACTTCCGCTCTGTGTCGTGGACCAGAGATCTTTTCTGCTGTGGATGGTGATGTGAGGCTGCGTGTGGATATCGATCCGTATGCGTCTTCTTGCGGTATACTCCATGTCCCAATTTTCCACTGTCGTTGCGTTTTACCAATACATCCAGAAAAGGTAAGCAGCCATTCTCTTCTAACTCCATCGTAATGTTGATGTTGGCATGTTGTCTGTTGATGTGTTCCTTGAATGCGTGTAGATTGTCCATACCGTGAGGCCAGATCACGAATGTGTCGTCCACGTAGCGGTACCAGCATTTCGGTTTCTTGTCACTAGAGCTGATGGCTTGTTCTTCAAAGGTTTCCATAAAAATATTAGCGATGACTGGTGAGAGTGGTGATCCCATGGCTGCGTCGTCTTTCTGCTCGTAGAAATCTCCATTCCATAAGAAATAGGTGCTGTTTAAACATAGTCTTGCGAGGTCAATTATATCCTCTTGTAGTCCTTGTGGTATAAACCGTTGTCTGATGAGTTCTAGGGTTTCTTCCACTGGCACGTTGGTAAAGAGCGATTCCACGTCGAAACTCACTAGTATGTCTTCACTGGTTACTTCATGTTCATGTAGAATCTCTACAAAATGTTCAGAGTTCTTTATAAAACTGCTTGTCAAACCCACGTACTGTTGTAGTTGTTTGGCAACATATCTGGCTAGTTCGTAAGTCGGGGATCCACAGGTACTCACAATCGGTCGTAGAGGGTTTCCAGTTTTGTGTATCTTGGGTAGTCCGTATACTTTTCGATACATTCGATTACTGTAGTAAATACCCCTATGCAGACTCTGCAATGAGGAGGAGGAAACAGCCTTTCATATCATCTTCGAATGCGTGGCACTAAGTCAACGTAGGATTACTTTGCAAAGCGCATTCGATCTACCAGTGGAGAAAGATTTACCAAATAGGCTTCTAAACCTGATCGAGGGAACTAACCTGTTTGAGTAAAACGGAATCAAGGCAGGAATATCACAATAGGCAAAGTGGGCCGCAGTGTTAGGGATAATTAGAGACTGCCCTGCCTTGATAGCAATCAACAACAATCAACAACTGTAGTAAATTGTTTCTTATAATTTAAATTAAATGCAAAATTGCATGCGTACACTGCTAGATGTGTATCGAATTTACCATGTTTAATTATTAGTCTAATAGAACATAAGCGTATGCAATGCTGTAATGACTCTAAACATAAAGCTAAAAATAAGATTATGTTTGCATTATTAACAAGGAAGAAGAAGACACAGCATTAAAAGAGACATATGTGTAATTAAAATATAAATTTATTTTATTTTTCAATTAGGTTCAAAAATCATCCTCTATACGTCATAAAACGACATCTTTTGAAGTTTGAAGCCATATACCCTCCAGATGCTCTTATTCTTGGATTTGTTAGAAACGAACCTATTTATTCAAGAGATTGTGTGCATGTATTACATTCTCGAGATATTTGGTTGAAACACGCAAAAGTAGTAAAGCCCGGGGAAAAACCATATAAAATAGTAAAAGCTCGCCCAAAATATGACAAGGTAAGTTTTAATTTAAATATCTGACTAGGTATTTTATGTAAGGTCTCTCAGTGTAGGTAGGATGCACTTCGAAGTTTTAACTATTTTATATTTTAATTTCATTAAAAGATACATAAATACATACTAAAATGTCATTAGATAAATTTGTGTCAAACAAGTTTGCATAATGTAGAACATAAAATTGGATGAAATACGAGCATCAAACAAAGCTGTTCTATTTTTCATCAAACTTTGACCAAAAATATTGTACTGCGATATGTATACATGGTTTGACCAACTTAAAATTTCTAATAAATTTGAGAAACATTATGTTAGATGTATACGTCTACTTCAACGTGTTGTTGATATCATTTAAAATTGAAAGTCTATCTTTAACTTCATTACTATCTACTATAAATATTCTCCATCAAAGTTTGTCCAACTTCTCAAACAAAATGTAATTATGTAAAATAGGCGTAAATATTGCATAGGCTTTCCTTAAATTTAGACAAAGTATGTACATTCATTAAAAAAGTATTTTAGGTTATTTGTGTATCTCAGATCAGGTATGCCGTCGTATTCTAGAAATTTGCAGAATAACTTTTGTTTTATGTAATGGTATAATTATTTACCTATTGAGATGTAGTTTACCAATGAGTTCCATGGTGATGTAAAATAACAGAAGTATATTTACACACTTCATTTTCCTATTTCATTCGTGTGAAAGCCGTTTAAAAGATTATCTTCTTAGTAGTACAACATTAGATGTAACCTAAATAATAAACAGGATCGTAGGAGTAAAATCGTTGCACAGGTTTTGATTTGTACTACCAATTAGTTTGTATTACTCTTATGGGATTCGTAAGCGGAGAGCACTTATCTTGCCTAGTTTAGAAAATTCACACACAACGTAGAAACCGTTAGAAATAAAACTAATTCGACTTTTATTATTTTACGTCTGTGCATATTAGTGCTAGGAATTATGCTAATAATTTATACAGGGGCCTGCAATAGGGCGGCAGGCTTCCATAGCTTCTTCACGAATTAAATTAAGAATTTCATTCATTGCCGCCTTATACTGAACAATAGGGTGTATCTTAAGAAAATATTTTCAGTAATGGTGAACTTCCGGTTGTACCGGAAATAGATACCAACTTTGTTATTTTAAATGGAACACCATATATATTATTGCACTTTTGAATTCCTAGTTAAATATAAATGGCACTTTGTATACATACATTATGTATAAGTCGCATCGTTTTTGAATTACATGACGTTTTTCGAAAAAAAAAAAACTAGCAGGGTTTTCGAAATTTGGAAATATCTGCGAAACTGTGAAAGTTAGACAGATGAGGTTTTCAGTTTTTGCTTAAGCATGAAAGAGTACACGCCTTTTATAAGAAAATTGTTGCGTTTAAATTACATGAGTATTAAATGGGGATCTGTAATTTTCGAACTCTAAAATCATGGAGATCTTGATTTTTTTAAATAGAACGGTATAGTAATTTGTACATAAATGGATGTAAAATTTAATTTTATTTCAATTTTATAAAGGTATTATGGTGTCTATCTCTAAGGGTTTTCGAGAAATTTCCGGTGTTTTCGCATTTTCGCGATAGATGCGTATTACGAAGAAACAAAGGCGGCCATGGAAAACCAAGCATGTTGTTTATTGATAAAAATTACAAAAGTGACCAACAGAACACAACAAACAAACAAACAAAAAAATAAGTAAGCGACATCTTCAATGTTAAAATAAGTTTGGAAAGTATATTTGAATTAACATTATAAAACAAATTTCTTACTTCTATAGATGTTCGAAATGTCTTCCATTTTGTTGAAGGCATTTACCAATTCTCACTTGAAAGTCCCTTTCCACATTTCTGAGCATGGCAGGTGTGATAGATGTAAACGCGCCGACAATTCTTTGTCGCATGTTTTGTTCAGTGGTTGGAGGTTCCTTAAAAACCAATTCTTTTACATACCCCCATAAAAAAATCTATTTTTGCCCCTCTCTTCCAATCCATCTGTTTTCATATTGATTATTTAACAGAACTCTGAGTTGCGAAAAATGTTTATAGGTAAATATTGAATTAATGTTGGTAACTAATTTATTAAAAATTCCAGATACATTTGGCTGTTAAGGTGACCATTAAAAACATGTGGGCCCACCACATGTTCTCCAACAATTCCTCCCCAAACGTTTATTGATCAGCGTTGTTGGCGTTGGTTGTTCATAAAGAAAAATTGATTTTCTTCAACACGCAATTGTGCCCACATACAAACCTCTGCCCTCCTCTGAAAGCCATTTTCACACAGAGCCTGGTGCAACTGAATGCAGTACGCATGAAAATTATGTTTCTTTAGAACTCTTTGGACGGACCTCTCACTTTTTCCAAGTTCTTGCCCTACACTCGCTTGACTAGTATTTGGATTTTCAGTTACTGCAGTAAGTCAATAAAACTGTCAACGGTTCGATGGCCGCAGTGGTTAGGCGGCTGACTATCGTTGTGAGAGGACAATTGGTGCCGGGGTTCAATTCTCTGGAGGGACGGTGACATTTAGTTAAAAGTAAACATCCGAGAGTTTAATCTCGGATCGATTTGGCATTCGCTGTTGGGAGCAAAGTGATTAACAGCTCGGCATCATAAAAGGCGATATGATGCTGTCACAAAGCCATTTGAACACAAGTTACACACACCAAACTACACCGCAAGAGTTGCAGTGATAGCCAGACAAGTAATACAGCTTACGGAGTCACTGCAACTAAGCACCCACCACACATTAAAAAAACTCATTTTCGACATTTGCTGCTGTCTTTGTTCTTTGTGTTTTTTTTTTGTAGTTAACGCTTCCTGTTTCAACAAAGCGCTCAAGAAGTCTGGTAAAACTGATCGCTTCTGGATGTCGCCTTTCAGGAAACCGAGTCGCATAAATTCTACTAGTAAGAAAACAGTTTTTCTCACTCTTACCCAACACACAAATCATATCAATGAGTTATTCTCTTGAATACTTCATTTCTTTTTAATAAAAGTATCACACTTATTTCAGACAGGAAATTTCAAAATTTGTATCAATAAACAACATGCTTGTTTTTCCATCGCCGCCTTTGTTTCTTCGTAATACCCATCTGTCGTGAAAATGCGAAAAAAACGGAAATTTCTCGAAAACCCTTAGAGATAGACACCATAATACCTGTATAAAATTGAAATAAAATTAAATTTTACGTCCATTTATGTAAAAATTACTCTACCGTTCGATTTAAAAAAATCAAGATCTCCATGATTTTAGAGTTCGAAAATTACAGATCCCCATTTAATAATCATGTAATTTAAACGCAACAATTTTCTAATAAAAGACGTGTACTCTTTCGTGCTTAAGCGAAAACTGAAAACCTCATCTGTCTAACTTTTACAGTTTCGGAGATATTTCCAAATTTCGAATACGCTGCTACAGTTTTTTTTTTTTTTCGAAAAACGTCATGTAATTCAAAAACGATGCGACTTATACCTAATGTATGTATAACAAAGTGCCATTTAAATTTAACTAGGAATCCAAAAGTGCAATATTAAATATGGTGTTCCATTTAAAATAACAAAGTTAGTATCTATTTCCGGTACAACCGGAAGTTCAGCATTACTGAAAATATTTTCTTAAGATACACCCTATAATACAGTATAAGTCGGCAATGAATGAAATTCTTAATTTAATTCGCGAAGGAGCTATGGAAGCCTGACGCACTATTGCAGGACCCTGTATATTAAAGACATATACTTAGTTGTTCTCTGCAATTGCAAGCAACTTGCATTTCGCGACGTATCAGACTGTGACACAAACATTTAATTTACATTACGTTGGACCTCGTCCATTTCAATATTTCTAATAAATGTAACATATTTTTTGTTTTGGCAATATAAAAATAAATATTGGTGTTGTAGTAGGTTGATTCTAAGTATATATTTATCAAGAAATACTACTTCTAAAATAACATGAGTAATAAAGTGATTAAATCAGATATATCTTAAATTAAATAGCAAGGTACTATTGTAGTTTTATATAATCCTCTTTGCTTCTGAAGTTTGTTTGCGATTTAAACTGACGTGTATGTTCTTTTTGAAAACTGAACTATTCAAAAAATCTGTTAATTTTACGACGAACATCAACACACAACTAACAAATTTTATTGGATACTAACATAGAGCATAAATTAATATACGTTATTTACACAGTTATCTAATTCCATTATTACCGACCAACCATTAGAGATATTTGGCAAATGGCAAGTTGAAGATTACGTACCCCCAACCGCTGAGAATGGTGTAGTACCTAGAAATGCATATGGAAATGTAGAGTTATTTAAAACGAGCATGCTGCCAAAAGGAACAGTACACTTGCAATGTAATAGAATCAATACAAGTATCAAAAATTGGAAAAAGCAAATTAATTTTTTTGCATTGTAGTACCAGGCCTTAATAAAATTGCAAGAAAAATGAACATTGATTGTGCACCGGCGATTGTAGGATTTGATTTTCACGGTGGCTGGAGTCATCCTACATACGACGGATTTATTGTGTGCGAGGAGTTTTCAGAACAGTTAATTGCCGCATGGTATCAGGTAATGTAGTTTAAAGTATGGTTATTAACCGATGTAAAATCTTTGATTTATACTCAAGGAACAAGAAGAATCCGAAAAAAGAGCCCAGGAAAAAATAGAAAAAAGGGTGTATGACAATTGGCGACGTTTAATAAGAGGCCTGCTGATTCGCGAAAGGTTGAAAGCAAAATATGATTTTGGAGAATCATCGACTGTTTCAAAAAGTCGAAAATCAAAGAAGGGACTAATTCTAAAGAAAAAAAAAGTTCACAGTGATACCGATTCTGATTAATATGTTGTTATTATTCTATAAGATATTTAGAGATATAAGATAAAATGTTATTTAAGTATACTACCTCCTTTTTTATTCTATGTTGTATAATAAAAATATTGTGTCAAACTAGGCTTTTATACAAGATTCTAAGTCATAAAAGTTAAAATAGTAAATTATATGCAAAGATAATTTACATTAAAAGTATAACTACAGTGATTGTTTAAAGTAGCAAAGAAAATTTGCCATATGAGAATTAACAAAATAAAACTTAAAACTTTACAAAATCCACGAATATTATATACCTCCAGACGAAAATGCCTTCTCTTAGTGCAGGAATTGGATATGATTGAGAACATTTTCATATGGTCTGAGTGTATGTACAGTGGCCAGCAGCATAATCGATACCGTTACGGAATTTCCTAAACCTTAATAACAATGTAGAGGGGGTTACATTGTGTGGCCTTCAGTTAGAGGATTTATAGTAGATATTATTATTAGTAGATAAGGTCGACGTTAGCTTGCGGTGGTCTCGATTTAAAAGCTGGCCACTGTACCGGGTGGGCAAAATTGCTTGGTTTTAGAGGGTTTCACATATTTAGAGCATAGTTAGAGAGATGGCAATGGTACATTCCAGACCTACTTTTTCAAGGTAAATTCAATGGAGAAATCCATTTCTTAATATCTGTTACAGTGGCGGCGGTAGGGGGCAAAATTGAAAATATATCATTTTCCGTGGAGCTCTATATTTCAACTATTCAAAAAGATAATTCAAATGTTTTAACGTTGTCTTATACAGTTTTTTATGCTAATTCCAATGGTCTGACGTATTTTTTTATTCCAGCTATATTTTGAGAATTATGGAGTAAACTTGTATTTTTTTAAATGGAACACCCTGTATATTTTGTCATATTCGGAAAGAGTTTGTGTTTCTGATAAAAAATATATATAATTTGTTAGGTGTCTGCCCACTACTTTCCGAGATATTTGGATATTTACTAAAAATACTTAAACAATTTTTACTATTTTACTCGTTCATTTTTATTTATTATTATTTTTTAATATGCTTTAACAAGAATAGTGGATCCGACTAATATATGAATATGTATAGGATGATCAACTATTAGTTTAGAACGTAGGAACAATACCTAAGTAACTACTTAATAATTCAGATATATCAGTATAAAATTTTTTAAATATTTGGCATCTCTAAGTTGACGTTTAGTTTTGAGATATTTGTAAGTTTAAGGAAAATACTAGAAACCATTTTAATGTTAATCTTTATCCCAACAATAAAATGGAACGTATTACAAACACTGTCTAATAAGATGTTCAAATTGATATCCTCTAGCTAATGACCCTGTCTATTAATCCGATGATTACGTTTTTTTTCATGGATAGTGGTAGGTCCGATTTAAAATTCATGTACCGTTGGGAATGTGTAGGTTTCGTATACCATTTGGTTACAATTTTATTGTTTTTTCTGATTAATGTCATGTCGAGGAAATTAATTTGGTTGTTTATTTCCATTTCATGTGTGACTAGTTATTTTTGCTGGTAAGTAACTGTTAAATAATTCTACTATGTAATTTATTTTATTTTTAGGTATGGTCATGATGCAGTCATTTACAAAAAAGAAAACGAAGTATTAAGTAAAAACCAAGTCCAGTTAGCATTTTACAAACGATATGTAGATCGGTTAAACTTCCTTACCGTTCTTGATACTTACATAATATACTATTATGAAACATACCTGGTAATAAGTCGTGTATTACTCGTATTTTATATGGATGATATCGATTTTTTCTTGATATATTTAAAGCAGTTTTTCGCGGTACTCATAACTCGTTTTCAATTTGCCTACTGGAAACACTAGGTTCAGCAACTTTCGCTAATACAGTTATTTCGGTTTCATCGCTAAATACTTTATTATATTTTCTAGACCTATGCCTTTCGAATGATCCATATTCTTCTAAACTAGACATCAATTGTTTAAATATACGATGTTCTGGTTGTCGTCTTTCCTGAAATCTTTCTAAATAAAGCTCTACAGCATCATTTGCAACTTCATTACAGATGATAAAAACACGGATCATATCCAATTTTTCATAGTTTTCAAATTTATGAGGCATTTTTGTAACAAACGTGGAATCAACCGCTATTTTATATTTAAGTGACCTAATTAAACGTCAAATTAGAAATGCCAGAAATTTGATAGTCTTTTCATAGCCTACTGCATTAAAATATCAATGTAGTACTTATACTAATATATCTCAATTATTAAGTAATCACATACAATTAATTACATTTTTACCATATTCATATATATGTATATTAGTGGGATCGACTATTTTTGTTATAAGTATATTAAAAAATAATAATAAATAAAAATGAACGAGTAAAATAGTAAAAATTGTTTAAGTAGTTTTAGCAAATATCCAAATATCTCGGAAAGTAGTGGACGGATACCTAACAAATTATATATATTTTTTATCAGAAACATAAACTCTTTCCGAATATGACAAAATATACAGGGTGTTCCATTTAAAAAAATACAGGTTTACTCCATAATTCTCAAAATATAGCTGGAATAAAAAAATACGTCAGACCATTGGAACTAGCATAAAAAACTGTATAAAACAACGTTAAAACATTTGAAGTATCTTTTTGAATAGTTGAAATATAGAGCTCCACAGAAAATGATATATTTTCAATTTTGCTCCCTACCGCCGCCACTGTAACAGATATTAAAAAATGAATTTCTCCATTGAATTTATCTTGAAAAAGTAGATCTGGAATGTACCATTGCCATCTCTCTAACTATGCTCTAAATATGTGAAACCCTCTAAAACCAAGCAATCTTGCCCACCCGGTACATACGACAGAAAAATTATAAACTATGCGAAAACCTGTGCTTACTCGGCAACAGTATCACCACTGTGGTAGCATATTGGTAACACTAACATATATTAAGATTATAGTATGAAATCTTAACCGTCAAATTCTCAAAAAAGTGTGATTACTATAAGTGCTTGCGCCTTTCTTATTGGTGGATCTCGTAGGCATTTGTGTCGCAAGTACCTTCTCTGCAAAATGAGCCGCGAATATCTTCTGTACGTGCTCTCGGTTAAGATCTGAAGATTTTGTCACTAGTGACTGACTACATCCATAATAAGATAATGCAATAATAAAACAAAGTGGATAAAATGACAACTGAACGAATGTTGATTTTTTTTCTTTGAAGCATAAATCTAAATTACATCTTCATATAGCTACAAATCTTTTTAAGGTGAGTGGCGCCAGAAGGTCACGGTAACTCGACGTGTCAACCACGCTAGACGCGAAAACCTTCTAACAAGGAGAAGGTGGACGTGCGGGGGTATATATACAACTGTACAGGGAAACGGAACGGTGAGCGCGAGGTAACGATGCGGAACAGTGAGCACGGGTCGAAGAAGCGGGAAGGACGGGTTTCCAAATACTGGAGAGTGGGTAACCAATATCACGATTGAGATTTTGAGGATATCTCTGGGTCTCGATAGCTTCCCTTACTTTTCGTGGAAAATAGCGATGAGACTTGCTTACAACAGATACCTGATCAAAACAAATTTTATGGTCCGTATCAATAAAGTGTTCGGCTAAGGCTGAGTGTGTTGAAGAACGTGACTTAACATACCGTTGGTGTTCTTTGATTCTAGTTTGAATAGAACGTCCAGGTTCGCCAATGTACACTGAGCCACAGTCACAGCGAATTTTGTAATGCCTTTATGGGAGAGAGCAGAGCGAGTGTCCTTGGGCGAAGGAAGAATTTGGGAGATCTTGTTTAAAGGTGTGAAGATGGGTTGGATATTTTGCTTACGAAGAATTCTACCGATGTGATCTGTAACGGCATGGATATAGGGGAGAACGATGGTACTTAGCTGATAACTAGATTGTGGTGCTACCTTAGGAGATCGTGGATGAATGTACCTATTTATGAGCCTTTGTATGTTGCCGGAGGTATAGCCATTATGTACCACCTTTCCTTTCTGTGCCACCTTCTCCTTGTCAGAAGGTTTTCGCCTATAGCGTGGTTGACACGTCGAATTACCGTGACCTTCTGGCAACCCTGACCTGGTTTTACTCCTGAAGAAGCCACTTACATTAGTGGCGAAACATCGAGTTTGAGTAAGTTGTATATATATTTTTTGTATTTTTCATTTTTGTTTTATTTTGTATTGTATACAGTGTCTTGAAGTTTAATTTAAAAAAAAACAGCAAAAATTAGATTTTTCCAAAACGGCTTGAGATATCATAATGAAATTTTAGGCGTGTTAATAGCTGTGGGAGACACATACTTTGCAATACAACACGATGTTTCAGTAGTACCTGTGGCGCGCGTATTGGCACGTCACAGGCTATTTTTCAAGAAAAATAGGACGCGGCTGATTTCTATAAAAATAAAAAAACAGTTTTTGTAATTTTTGGTTGGTAAAATTGTTGGTTTGGTAAAATATTTGTTTGTGCCCTTGAAAAAAACCCTTGTTTTTTTCTGTAATAAATAGACACGCACTAAAATGTATTTTTTTTACTAAAAAACGGTAACGATAAAAAGTTAAGAGAGCTTTTTTCTTCACAATTGAACAAAGAATAAAAACATATTTTTATTTTTAGAGAAATCAGCGACACTGTCCGACTCGGTTTCGATGCTTGTTTGTAACTGATTGAACTAGTCAAAACCTAATTCGAATCGCTTTAGTCTTTCTTCTAGTTGAATAATATACAGGGTGTTTCCTAACGACGGTACGTAACTTGAGAGGGTGATCCCTTAGGTCGTTTTAAGAAAAAAAGTTCCTACGAACATATGTCCAGAGTTGCTTCGTTTCTGAGATACAGGGCTTTGAAGAGAAAAATAAATAAACATTTTTGGTGTTTTATTTTGGCGAAAGCAATACCTTCCTAGCTAGGAAAGTAAAAATAACAATTTCTGCCTTACAGTAAATGAGCAAAATGACCACCTTCCGATAAAATACATGACTGCAAGCGATTTGTCATTGATTGTCTGGCACGTTCAAAAATACCTGGAGTATTCCTTATGACATTGCAATTGTCAATTATCCGATTCCTCAAGTCATTCACATCTATTACAGGAGTTTTGTAAACAAGAGCCTTCCGATGACCCCATAAATAGAAATCTATGGGATTCATATCAGGACTGCGAGCTGGCCAATTTTGAGGTCCTGCACGGCCAATCCAGCGAGTAGGCAATGTCGAGATGCTGACGAGCACAACACTAAAATGAACTGGAGCCCCGTCGTGCATAAACCACATCAAGGCTCTTACAAGTAGGGGTACTTCGTCTAATAAAATGGGTAAATGTCGCAAAAAGTCTGTATAGGTTGTCTGTTAATCTTGCTGGTAAAAAAATGGGCCAATTAAATAGTCACCAATAAATCCTGCCCAAACGTTCAGCGAAAATTGTTGCTGAAAATGACTTTCTCTAATAACGTGGGGATTTTCGTCGGCCCAAAAATGGTCATTGTGAAAGTTCACAATAGCATTTCGTGAAAATTTGCCTCGTTACGTACCGTCGTTAGGAAACACCCTGTATATGAATATATTAGCGATTTCACTTGCTGATTTTGCTTGAAATTCGGCTAAAAATTTTTAAAAATTTGTAATTTTTGATTTTAACACGCCTCTTTTTTTCACTTTATCAGCCACTGAATTGTTTGAAATAAAAAGAAAAATGCGCAGAAGCAAAACTAGTACAGGTAGGGCAATTGAATTGATCTGTATCCTACGCCAAGCGGGACGGGGAGGATTGACTCACCCCTTTTCCTTTGACTTTGAGTTCGAACTGGTCGTTGTATCGAAGGACTGTCGAGAGACTGTGTTTTGTCACAGGGACTCACTATGAAGTAGGCGCCGTTTCACCTCTCTGCGTATCCGCGCGATGTCTTTCTCATTATTTCGTTGTTTGCGCTTTTATGAAACTACATTCTGCTACCAATTTTATGTTACTTAATATTCTTGCCGTAACGTTTTTTATTTAGTTGCGTGAAAAAAAACTACTTGTATGCGTTCTATTCACTCTTTTTATTTTTTTTTAACTTGCTCTACATTGACATTTTTACATCTGTCATATCAACAACTCGACAAAAAACAACATTGACATACCTGCCACCCGTTACCAAGTTAGGCAATCCAGCATAGCATTGACAAACATCTATTCAAGTAAACTAATAAAGTCTCTAACTTCTCCTAAGAGTGTTCATGCGAGTTTTTAATAGCAAGAATTTTCGTGCACATAAGCGCATTCTTTTACAAGTGTTATCTATGCTAAAATTTCGGGATATAACTTCATATATTAACATGTTGCAATAAAAAAGGTAAACCTAATTCAAAGCAACAGTTTGACGATAACCACATGTCGTCGACAATGGAGGAATTCGTTTGGTGGTTCAAATCTTGTATCGCACACGGAGGAGAACAAATAAGTTCGAAACACGTGTCTGTGTGTCAGGATTGAGCAGCAAACGTTCCCTGTATGCACTTTGTGTACGACGTGTGGTTATCGTCAAACTGTTGCTTTGAATTTGGTTTACCTTTTTTATTGCAACATGCTGATGTAGTTTCACCCAATCCCTGGCAGAGGGATGTATGCGCCTCACGCATGCAATGTGTTGTATGTATTAGAAACGAGTACCTTTTAAATTTATATTGGATTCTGGATATGGGAAAGTAGTATGAAGTAACGTGATTTGCTTCTTACTGTATTAAAAATAGTTAGAGGGGAAGTAACGGCTGCAAACCCCACTAACCTTAGGATTATCTTATTTATATTAAAAATGTACATATTCATAGTAATGAACTGAAAATACCGCCTAAAAGTAACTAATTCTATTATTTAGTACTTATACATACTATGGATAATACTAACGATATGAACTACTATATAATATTTACAACGTGAAGTAATTAATAATTCATTAGTTGTTAACATCATTTAATAATGATAGATACAGATTTAATAATCTATTCGAAAGCGAAATATTTATCAAAAATAAATTAATGAGTTTACAGTACATGTATGTAATTATTAAAAAGTTTTTAATCTACATATATCAACGCTGTACAATGTATTTCGCGTTTATTACATTTAATGTAATAATAATTTTATAGCCAATGAAATTGGCATTAATATTGAAAGTAAACTAATGTGATATTGCGATGTAGCTGATATGTATCCACAAGCAGTTATAAGTTCTTCCTGAAAAGATAGAATATATTACTTGCCCTGTATGTGTGCTAGATAATAACATAAATTGATTTAAGTCGCAAAACGAGGTTACTTCAAACGATGATTTCGTTTATTTGAAACATAGGCGCAGTGATTTTTAACCTGAGAGACGCCCGTCTAAAGATGGTACGCTACAAATATTTTTAATTTTTACACCGCCTTTCCAGATGTGTTGCGCCCACGTGAAAAACCATCGCCTTTAAGTATACAACCTGTCTTAAATTACCGATGCACTATTGCTAACTTGAAGCTATGAATTTGATTAAATTAGTAGGGAAACAAACGTTCATTGCTGATTACCATGATCAACTATTTTTTTTAATTGAAAACCCGGTATATTTTTATTTTAAATGAAAGAGAAAATAATTCTTGACAAATATGATTTACACTCTTATATCGAAATACTAGTAAGTAACGTAGATATTATCAATTTTGAAATTGGATGAAAGTAGCTGTAATTCATAAACACAATTTGTTATAACTAGTAACTATCATTTATTGTGTGTAATCTGTAGTTCTCAGCGAACGGTAAATTGAAGTGGAATTAGAAAATTGTATTCATTTAACCTGCGTTCAATAAAACGGAGATATTTTTCAACATTGGATGTAATTTTAAGTTAAAGAGTTAAAAAAATGATTTATTAAAAGGTCGGACTACCGTGATTAAATCACAAAATTGTTAATATTTACGTTGACTTAAGTATTTCGTTATAACAGTGTAGAATCATTTTTGTCAAGAATTCATTTTTGTATCATAGTAAAAATATCCAGAATATTCTAATGAAAAATTTGCGTTTTTTTCAACTATCTTGAAAACATTATGTTCAATTACTTTGTAAAGTTGACCACCGTAATTAGCAATGGAAACATTGCTTCTTTGCTAATTTAATCAAATTCATAGTTCTAATAAAAAGAAAGTTTGGAATAGTCCCAAGTTAATTTGAAACTAATGAACGCTCTCAATCAATTATTCTGTATATTAAACATATTGCTTACATCTTCATGAGTATTGAAACATCCTGAAAGTCGGCGTCTAGTTAACTCGTTTAATTGCAGTTTTTGGCATGGATACATATCGTTGTAAACAACCCTTTCTGGTTCAGTTGAGAAAGTTTTTTCAGCATCGGTATAGTTAAATACCACAGTAACTAATACGAGGTTACTTCTCGGTATTAATTTTATATAGTATCGTTTCGTTGAGCAGTGAGTTTTTATTGCTCCGGGAAAACCAATCCCATTTATGAACAGATTTTGATTTAAAACATATAAGTTCCTCTTATGATCACATGGCACAAAAGGGTTCGTTTTATTCTGTTCTAGATCATCTGTTTCAATAGTTGGTATTAATATAATATCTTCTTCTTCCAGATTATCTGTTTCAGACCTAACCATATGTTGGAATGGATGCCATGTTTGATACAGGTTGATATTCAGTATAAACCAAAATATGTTTTCCAATATCCAGTTAAATATGCAGGACATCTAAAAATTATATAAAGTTAAAATATCCCCCTTAAGTGAGAGAATTTACCCCGTTCCAACTGAAATTACATTTATCTGCTTTTGGAAGTCTTAATATCATACGGTAACATAAACTTTGGTAATCATATACTGGTATTCTGTCAAATATACTCAACTCGAGCATTGATTCAAATACACATCCTTCGATTTCGCCGAAGAATGTTCCAGTATGAACAGCATCATGCGATACAATGATATAGCCTGAATTGTCTATAATATAGCAATCCAAATTATTACGACAATCTAGACACCCTTGACATTCCATCTGTAAAATACACGTATTTATGAATAACTTAAATTGACTTTATACAATAAATATTACGTTGGTAACGGCTATATCAAAGAAACTTTTGGCTAGATGCGAATGGGAAAATTGGAAACCAACGACAGATGCTGGGGCTTCTATTCCAGCATCTTTTGGAAAAATAGCATAACTACCTGTGACCAATAAATCTTCCACAGTACTGGACTGCAGTGGGACCGAGTATACAAAAGAATCAATATCATATTGATGCTGGAGTACTGCACTTTTGTACCAAGTCTCATCTATTGCTCTTGGATGATCGTCACCAAATTCTCTAGAAAAGACCACCCAATTGTTTGTAAGTCTTTGGTAGTGCCAATTTAATTTTGGGGATCCTACCTGGAATTGGTACCATTTTCTTCGCCAAATATATACTCCCATCTTGTTAATCCACTCATAGTTGCAACAAATCGTAAAGTAGCATTATATCGTCTAAATAGCAGTTCTTCTCGGTCATTTTTGAAGGTCCACGGTTCTTTAAATGCCTGCAGTGTACTCTTGGCATCAAATACAAGCATATTTATTAATTCCTTGTCGCAGTAGTAATCATCTTGCTGTAGTCTTTTTTTATCCGTATCACATTCAACTGTTTCTATGTTGGAAGCGGAATCAAGATCATCCTCATCAATGTTGTTATCTTCTTCATCATTATTATCGGCTGAGTACTGCATAGTCCATGTAAAATTTTTGTTATACATGCGACCTAAGAAATGGCGAAGTTCTTCTTCGGGATTAGTAAATTCATGGCCTTCTAAGTAATGGTATTTGCAGTAAATCCTTTAAAAATAAGAGAATTATTCAGAAGAAACACACTTTTGATAAAAAAATATACCATTCTGGATGAATTTTCCAATTGTCTCCGTCGAAGAAGTTTTGAATTGGAACTCTAGCATGTTTATTTTTATGGATTTCGTCAGGTACTTGAACAGCATAATATCCAAACCGATTAGGTAAAGCTAATGCCATAGTAAAAGGAGTACTTTTGATACTTTGATAATAAAAATCAAATTTTTCTCTTGAAACTCTCTGCATATTATTGTAGTGGTATTTTAAAGGTATATCTTTCGTAACACTTATATTGCTATGAATGAGATCAGCACGTAAATCCAACAATATCTGCGCTAATTGTCTAGGCTCCGATCCATCATCTAATTGTTGGACTTCTGTGAAGTCAATGCTGTTATAATTGGGTGTGGGTTTATTTTTAAACTAAAATAATAATAGCAGTGGAGATATAATGGGAAATTTGAAAACGTGTTTTATGTTTACCATCGGTCTAAGTCCAGGATGCATTAATACATATCCATTATTTGTAACTATAAAAGCATGTGCATTGACACCTAACTAAAGTTCAAAATTTCACATATGAATCTATGTATGTATGTTCTAAAAGTATTGCTTTTTTACCTTGTAGGGAAATGTTAATTGACGAATACTACTAATTGTAACATCTGTTCCAGCTACGCCTAAGAGATGTATATCATCTTCAAGATCTTCACTTTTATTATAAACGGGAATCGCAGCTGATGTCAGCAATCTGTATGTTTCATTTGGATTGGTACGCTAAAACACGAAGAATATAGAGCAAATAATATACGTGCAATTTAAATTTGCATTAAGTTTTAATTAAAGTATTTCCACTTGTAGGTCAATGAAACAGTAAATTAATTAAATACCAATTTATTCCAGAACATATAAAATTATGTTTTCGTAATAAGATTTCTTAAGTGGAAGAAATACTAATAGCTTATCAGTATTTTGACACATATTAAAAGTCAATTTCTTCCACTGAAGAAGTCTTATTAACGAAAACATAATTTTGTATGTTCTGGAATAAATTGGTATTTAATTATTTTGCTGTTTCATTGACTTGCAAGTGGAAATACTTCAGGAATTAAAAGTTAAAGCATATTGGAAAAACACAAATAAATAAAAAGTTTTTCACAAAAGTAGAAGTTTACCAGGTGAAACAATACCAATATACCCCATCAATTAACAAGTTCATGCCTAATATTATGTAATCTTATAAAAAGAAGCAACAATAATTTCAATTAGTTTGTAAAAAAGTTTAGCAAAGCGCTTTTACTGCAAACATTTTTTATATTTAAATGATTGCATATAATGTGCATTATAATTTTTGCTTACCGTATGTGTATCAAGACTCGTATGCGTCCAAGATATAGGATATTTCTTATGTAGAATTAAGGGTCTAGCAATAACATTGACGTATTTAAATACAGCTTCAGTAACTGTTTCCAAATTCCTAACAATGCTGAAATAACCTACAAAAAATAATTATATTGCAACTGCTACACGCTGATGTTCATACATTTTTACCTCTATTTTTACAAGCAATCGACGCAATCTCTTCTACTTTATTTATTTCCTTTCCAATTAAGTACGTGAATATACGTACAGGCTGTATAGTATCATTGTTAAAACAATTGTATTTTGCTATTAAATCAGAATAATTTTGCGCTACACCATCTGTAATCAACATTATTGCCTGACTACATTCTTCTGTACAATTTCTCATTTCCCTGTACTTGTAAAAGTAAGTACTTAATTAACATTACAGATTATTATTAAACATCATTTCAAATAATTTCATTATTGAAAAAATATTAGTAAATAGTACTTAATATATGCAACATTTTAGAAATCGTACTGGCACAAAAATATGAACGACTTTTTATGTACAATTTTTAGTTAAGAAAATTTTGTTTCTCACTAACAAACTTATAATATTAGATCTAGTTATTATACTTTGCCTTTTGCACTCTTATGCACTTGTAGGTGTGCCTTTATTAAAAAAAAAACGAGAAGGCACAATTGCAAATGAAATTGGTGGGAATATTACACGATCTAATAACTAGTACAACATTAAAATCACTTTTTGGCGAGCAAAATGTTTATATGCATGGTTGATTGTACATATGTTCGCTATGATGTCATACACATGAGAGGACGCCAAAACGCAGTGTGATGACTCTAACTTAAATTTCATTTTGGTCTTAATACTTATAGATGTGTAGTGTGATTATTTGGCTAGGTATTAACCAGTTATTATTACAATGAATGCATACGAGATATCCGTTTTAAATAACTTTTTTGATGAAACGTTTTTAAGTTATTATATTTTGTGGAATAATTCAATAAACATATGTATATAAGCGATACAAATGATATTGAATCTTAGACAAGAAAGAGATGATTTCACATTTCACATTTTAAATTTATATGATCTACTGTGTATTCTGTATCTATGCCTTCCATTTTATATTAAATAAAAAAGTAAACGCAAAAGGATAAAGCAGCAGCTTATGAATAATGGCAGCAATGAAATGTAAACAAATCATAAACACCAAATAGGTATATAGCCGAGCGGTTTGCTTATTTAAGTTCGCTTCTATGACGTCATAAATAAGTGAACAGTTCGATGTTTGAGACCGCCAAAATGGAACGGCCGTTGCATTACCAAACAGTTTGCTCGCCAAAAATCGATTTAAGATTGAACTAATATTGTGCATACGATGCTTACTGTCTTGGCGAGATATTCAACTGGTGATCCGAATATCGGCGACGTTCGATGCGATCTACTCTCGAGCACAAAGGGCACGTTTTACTTATAACAGATTTAGAGAAATTGATATTGCGCAAATAAATTAAAACGCAATTGGAATGATAATTTACAACTCATACAGTCGTTTAATGCAATTTTCCAGAAAGTGTGAGGACAAATGTCATACCAGCGTATAAAAACATTTACTATTAGGTCTTAACCATCATAGGCACTATACCTCAATAATTATAATAATAATAATATTTTTATGATACCCGCCGCCTGCACAGCATAATGTTCATTTCTACGAATTTTTTCTGTACATTGTTGAAAAGATAAAATTAAATAGTATCTATCTATAGAAACTTACACTCTCTAATAGATGAAAGCTTTCGATCAGCCCTTTTTCTGCAAAAGACTTTCCTTGTGGAATGATATTATTTACAGACTGCTTAAAAATTTCTATGTTCTCTGGTGTTGCTTGAACTAGTTTCTTTTGAAAACATGGGACGGTATAATTTACACTCACTGAATAATTCAATATATTAACGTAATCATTATTCGATAAAGTTTGTAGTATAGTATAAATAGTCATCGATGCAATATGTTTATTCATCCCTAAAAAGAACAAAAAATTCAAAGTTAATCATTTATACTAGATACGAATATGATACCGAATAGCAGTCTTCGCGGTAACGATCGAACATATTTTTATCATGTCATAGACATGCGCATGTTAAGATTACTAGTACCATTAGGTTTATGTTTATGATTAGAAAAGTAGTGTACTACATACCTACACCGAAGGTATTGTACCACTGGCGGTGTAGACAATGCAGTACTTCACTCATCGTTACTACTCCGTGATTATATAACTTATAACATTATATAACTCATTATAACTTTATGAGGTTAATGCTTCTCTAATATTGTACTATGACTGATCCCGCAAAAAGGTTCAGGCCCCGAAAGAGATGTTCTCGCTCCCTTTTTTGCGAGCTTGTCTACTTTCTCATTTCCTTCTAATCCGGTGTGTCCCGGCACCCACATGAGGATGACTTTGTTTTCCTGCCTAGCTCATTTAGCTTAGACAGGTAATCCCATACCATTTTTGAGCTGATTGTATAGGAACTTAGGGTATTAAAGGCTCCTTGACTGTCGGTCAGGATGATTTCCTGTTTCGGGTACTTTCTTTCAAGGTTGAACCGTACGCATCTTTCTATAGCGTGTATTTCCGCCTGGAGGATTCTAGGGAACTTACCTAAACTTTCGGAGTCCTTGGTTCTGCGCCCATATGCTCCGATTCTAGTCCTCCCGGGTGTCCTGGAAGCATCTGTATACCATAATATGGCATTCTTGTTCAGTTCCGTGATGGTGTTTTGATTCCATCCACTGAAGCCTAGCCTGGTAATAAATTTTTTTCAATGCTGAATTTCTTTGACATCCCATCGCGAGGCATGTCCCACAACGGGTCAGTCCTCCAACTTGTAAATAACCGTAGGTATTCGGCATGCCACTTCACTCACCAGTACCTACCGGTAACTTACCGATGCACTAACTGAACACGACTATTCAGAATATGTTCAGTCGTTATCGCGAATAAAACTAATATATACGTATAGGGAAATAAGAACAGTCACAGTAATATCCAAAATTGTTGTAGAAGTCGTTTTGTTCTTATTAACGACTATACTATAATCGCCCAAGTTCCGAAGAAATATGTAATCGTAGTTGGTTTCAAAATTCATCAAAAATTTTTAACGTTCACCTAAATTCAGATTTTTTGGAATCTATGATTATTTGAGTTAATTAAGCACAGTTCAAACACTGTACAAACTATATTTCAGCTTCGCTAGTAGACTAGTCTCCACTGTACGTACATATGTAGGCTATCTCACAACTGGCGATAACAGTTTACCGTAAAATTAGCGAAATGAAGATGATATTGCGCATAAAATTCATTAATTAGAACACTTCGCACATAAATATTCTCTTACCCACCTATACCACTAGTTTATTGTTTCAAATTGCAACACCTCTTTTAGGGTGAACATTTAGTTGCTAGTAGTTTTACAAATACGGTCATAAGTAATTATTAGCTTTATTATTATAGAAAAACGAAAAGATAAATATTTTATTTTTATTAGCATTCAAAAATATCCAGTTTATCTCGAAAAATATAAGAAAATTTTCATCTTGATATTTTATTTTTGCCATGATTAAACTGTTTATAGAGAAAGTCTAACGATGGAAAATCTAGTAAACATACAGATCAGTTAATTGGCCCACCATTTTCTGCAGCTCCTATGATATCGGATGTGTAAATGTGAAAAACTATGTTCGTATTATGACGAGAGGCACCATCATATTCGAACTATATGATAACTTTTAGGCCAAAGAAATGTCTCTAAGAAGAGTAGGAAAGGTGTTTCTTAAAAGGTCCATGTATATTTCTCCTGTAAGGGTATCCTCATACAAGAAAAGTCCAATTAAACAGTAATGGAATAGGCGCACTAAACATTGACATCCCATTTGAATTGATAATGTGATTGTCATACTCAGCAAAGATTCTCAACAGACTAATTTCTCTGTTGTATCTACTGACCACTCCGTTATTATGAAAGCGTGTGATTCGTCTGCCCACATGATTTTGTTAATAAATTGTGGGTTATTATCAAGAATAGTTAGACTTTGTGTAAGAAAAGCATATTATAAAAAGTGGTGATAGGGTTACAATTCATGGAGATATAGTATTTATTATCTTAAAAAATCCCATTAAGAGACGTTTTGCTAATTCTAATTTCTTGAGAAATAGATCTACGAGGGAGCGTTTTTATATTCGCGGAATGGGGGATAAGGGGTGGAAATAAAAAAACCAAATTATTTTTTTTTTCAATATATTCACCTGCAAGACGGATACATTTTTCACATCTTTCAATTAATTTATTTATACCCTCATAAAAAAATGATTTCTCTTTATCTGCAAAATACGCCAAAACTGCCTCCTTGACTTCATTATCGGCAGTAAATTTTTTACCCCGCAGCTCTTTTTTCATTTTCGGAAACAGGTAATAATCACTCGGGGCCAGGTCTGGGCTATAGGGTGGGTGATTCACAATTTCGAAGACCACCTTATGCAGGGCAGCTAACGCAACGCGGTTCTTGTGGACGGGCGCGTTGTTGTGCAAAAGCAGCACACCTTTCGTCAATTTTCCCTGTCTTTTCTCTTTAATGGCTTCTTTTGGTCGCTCTAATATCGAAGCATAATATTCTCCGGTTATAGAAACACCTTTATCTTTATAATCAATCAACAATATTCCTTCCGAGTCCCAAAATACCGTTGCCATGAGTTTCCCAGCTGGATTGTGACACTTTAAATTTCTTGGGAGGTGCTGTGCCCTTTTTATGCCACTGCATGGAGTCTTGTTTGGACTCAGGTTCATAATGATGAACCCAAGTTTCGTCTCCAGTAACAATTCGACTCAATACACCATCCTTGTCTTCATTACAGAGGTCCAAAAATGCACGCGAACACTCTACGCGCTGTTGTTTTTGCGGCGGCGTGAGCATTCCGGAACCCATCTTGCGCTGACTTTAGACATGCCGAGATGATCGTGTAGGATTTTAAAAATTGTTACTCCAACCATTTCTGCGAGTTGTTTCTTCTTTAGTCGAGCATCTTCGAGTACAATTTTTTCAACTTTTTAGCGTGGTCACCTCAATACTCCTGCCCGGCCTCGGGTCGTCTTCAAGGGATTCCCTTCCTTGTTTAAATAAACTATGCCACTTGTACACCATGGTTTTTCCTGGACAAGAGTCGCCGTAAACCAATGATATCTCATTCATTATGGTTGCGACTGATTTTCCTTGCCTGGTAAGGAACTTTATAACGGCACGATATTCGATTTTTTTCCATATTTCACTTTTCCCCCACTTATGAGTTGCTGCACAGGCCACGCCCCCAAATGCGCCTAATCACCCCCCTACAACCCGCTCATTCCGCGAATATAAAAACGCTCCCTCGTAATTGATGTATGTGAATTAAAATGTATTAAAACTAGTGTGTCATCACAATTTCCTTCGTTTCTAATAGGTCGATTATCACTGACGGCTTGGATTTTGAAGGAACCAGTGCCTATTTTCTGGAAACGTACGATGGGAAATAGCAACTCGATATGGAAAACGATCACGTTATGTTTGTTCAGCTTTTCTAGCATTGTTTTGGACACTCACATTCAACCGTATTCATCTGTGGTAATAACGCCGACTTTTATTTCAAAAAATAGTTAATTGTAAGCTAATCGAATCTTTGTTATAGACCATTTATGGAATCGTGGAATATCCAATCTTACAGAAAGTTTAATTAGCCTCTAAAAATACAAGCATTTCTCATTAATTCAACGTCAGAAAGATATAATTAGCAAATAATCTTATCCTAGGTGCATCAAATGAGGTATCAATAGAAAGCGTAGTAAAACGGCTTTTCAGTGAGCTAAAAATATACAGGGTTTTCCATTAAAACATTTCGAGATTTCTTCGATTTTGCAAAATTGTGAACACCCTGTATAAAGCGAGCACTTGCAGAATTTATTTTACATAGTAACGACAGTCCATACTAGTAGAAAATATTCTACTCTGTTGGTTTCAAATCTTTTGTTTTCCCCTATGCAGAAAAGCATACTGAAATGTATAAATTTATCAAGTAAAAATGATTTACACGGAAAGTATCAACTTTAGACCTGTACAACATTATATCGATGTAACCAGCTTTTAAGCGCGGATCATTTTATCTATTAATATACAGGATGTTCCATTAAAAATTAACTTTAGCCTGGCATTTCCATCTGGAACACTCTGTATAAAATAAAATATTTTTAAAACATGCGCTTGATGGTGTGAAAGAATATCCGGTGACTTAATATTTGACTAACTTTCAAATAAGCGCATAATTTCGTCCCCGCTTCGTTGCCGGACCCTGTATATTGCCCTTGATATTTTATTAGCTTTTCGCGTTTCGCACTTCATCTTCTGTGGAAGAAACGACAAAACGAATGTAAAAAAATCTTGATTTGATAGCCATTATCATACATTATTAAAAATCAAATTTTGTACCTCTTGGTTTTTGCAATTCTATCTTTAATAACTTTCTATAATTTAAACAAGATCTACATACATTCAAACCCCGCTGAGTAAGTTGCTGTGCATACATAATTAATATATGATAACTATAATTACCCAGCATAGATCCGGAACTATCTAGGAGAATTACAATATCTTTCGTACATGTTGCAGCTTCGATATACCAGGTTCTGACTCTACAATCAAAATCATCTTTTTCATCACCTGCAGCCCACCGCATGGCAGGATAATTTCGCATTATTCCAGTTGAACTTCCAAAATATTGCCAAGATAAAGCTGGATCGGACTCATAATTTTTCCTAAAAACTTCATCTAACTTTTCTGACCATTGTATCGCAGTTGCAGCTTCTTTAGCTAAAAATCTATACATTAATATCTATGAATTATATAAACTACTACATTACATCGATCATAAATATTTGTTGGAACATGGACGGAACTATAGCTGGTATTAACTGAAAGATTGTAAAAATGGCTATCAATATTAAATTCCATTGGTTCGTACATATACTCGTTATCTGCTATAGATTCCGGTAATTCAACTCCTATTCCATTAGCCGAAGAATATTTTGAACTGTGGTAACTAAAAAGCATGGAGGAGTTGTATTCGAAGTTTTCAGCTTCGTCTTCTGCGGCACGCGCAATACACTAAAAATATTAAATAAGAATAGCCATATCGTAAAATACATACATATTGAACAATAGTAATTAATTGCTGGATCCATAACCTTTTTGCTAGATTTTAAAACAGAGTTGATGATATTTGTAGTAATTGCCCTTTCTGTACAGCCAATTCAATTTTCTCTTCCTTCCAGCCACATACTTGCAGTTAAAGCTACATATATTAGGATTTTAACATAATGTATAAATTTTAATGCACTATCCAAAATCTTCTGCATATAACTTATTTGCTATACCGGGCGCGCGCGCACGACCTGCTGATACGTTTAGTGTAAGATGAAAAAGAACAGCGAAGAGACATCCCTTAGTTAACACAGGAAACGTATGTCGGTAGTGTTTGCTTGGACGAATACATTCATTGTATCTCTTTATCTAACATATTAAAATCCTATGCCTGCTCTAACACATCGAAGACCCTATAAACAGATTGAAGTGCTCAAGCACGACAGAATATACTCATACATTTGAGATAGCAACAGACTTGCGTCTGCGTACGTGCATATTAGACTCAGTTATCAAAGTGTTGCGAAGGAATTGATAATACAGCGAGAGCGTCAGACAGAGCATAACGTAGCGCTTCCCAATTGCAGTTGACCACACATTGCTAATGCATCCATCAGCAGGTCGAACGTGCGCACACTGTATATGGTTTAAGAGCGAATATATTGAGGAAAAACTCGCATGTACGTTTATTCAACCTATTATTGAATCAAAATATTCTAACTTTGATGCTTTCTTTAAAGGAAGTTGGACCGATAAAATTTTTTAGTCCATAGAGTATATGTCACTGCTTCTTTGGCCAAAAGGCGGTCCATATTAAGGCAGTCTAGACGATAAAGCTCGAAGCGAAACATTTAACATTAAAATCGGCTCCAAAAATTGCTAGCAGTAGTTGCTAGTAGTCTTTATTTTTTATGTAAACATGATATACTTGTACATATTTGAAGTTGTTTTTAAAAGTGTGTTTGATATAAGATGCTTTCTTCATTCGGTCCAAATGTACTTTTATTTAAACGTTTTAAAGAATGCTGCTTCCAAATTGATGAAAATAAAGGGAAGATTTGTAGGTAGAAAAAAGTTCAGAACAATAACAGATTTTTAAGTCGGGATTGCAATTTTCATAAATTTATGTTTAACAACCTCCCCCTCGTTCAAAATTGAATCTAGGATAAGTGACAGATAGCTCGTTTTGCTTGCGGTAAATTAAGCTTTCCGCTGTTTCTGGCGCCCCTATAATGTCCTTTATTGTCCAATGACCTCCTACTGGTAATTCTGAACCTTATTTACAATATAACAAATTATCAAATATCAAAGTTTGGCAACGTTGCATCTTATCTGCTATGCTTAGTATGTGAGTTTGTTGTTTTCTTCTTCGAGGACTAGAACTTTGATTTGATTTGATTGCTATCAAGGCAGTGCAGTCTCTAATTGTCCCTAACACTGTGGCCCACTGGGCCTATTGTGCTATTCCTACCTTGCTTCCAGTGGCGGCTCGGGGTGGTTCACACAGGGAGTGCATAATTTCAAAATTAAAAAGTATAATACAAAAGACACAGAAAACAAAACAAAGTATTTTTAATTTCACACCCACAAATGCAGTCATTTTTCTGATAAATATCCATTTTGAATTTTCTTATAACGTCTTTACCTTTAACAGATTGTTTATTTTGTAAACATAATTGAGGCATCGGCCGTTTAAGATTTTTTATTGCGATTTTTTTATCATACGTTAACCTCGAAAACGTGTTATTCTGTAACGCAGAGACGAAATTCATCCTACAACAGCGGTGAGCAGACTGGATATCTTGCTCACACGCTATAGGTCTGTTCGTTTGAATTGCTAACTTTGGTAAGTTTTGCCAGTGTAGCGAATCAGCAATTAGTTGTTTGACCGGATGAATCTCATTTCATCAGCTATTATTGCTCAACACTTTAGGCGTGAGCAAATATAGCTTGCTACTTCTGACGTACAGCAGCTTGCTGGATGCAAACGAACGAGTGTCTAAAACACCTATCAGCAGCTAAATTTCAAACGAACACACGGTAATTGACAAAAGTGATATTGAGTACTTCCAGCAACGCAAACGAACAGGCCTATGTATTATACGATATGGAAGTAGAACAAAACACAGTTCTCCCCACCTTCAATGTAATGTTAATGGCTTGACGGAGCAACGGTTGGGCATTGCTCATTACGAGTAAATTTGGTTGCATAAACGATCATTAGTTGCTTATGTACCAGTTACGTTGTATGTAGAATGATGTAGAATATCAAGTTTTAAAATAATTTAAACCTATTTTAAAACCGGCCGGCATCAGAAGCAGCAGTTACACAATACATAGGTCATACTAGCACGTTCTGATATCATTTTATCCATCATGTAGGTTGTTACGCGCGCCGCTCACTGCCACGTTCCTGTTCAATATCTATGAATACGTAATAAATAAATATTTTCACAGTTAGTCGCCGCTTGGTTTGTTTTGTTTCAAAATTGCGGGGGGTGCAATTGCTCACTTGCTCTCATTAAAGAGCCGTCACTGCTTGATTCCATTTTACTCAAACAGGTTAGTTCTCTCGATCAGGTTTAGAAGCCTATTTGGTAAATCTTTCTCCACTGGTAGATCGAACGCGCTTTGCATAGCGACCCTACGTTGACTTAGTGCTACGCATTCGAAGATGGTATGAAAGGCTGTTTCCTCCTCTTCATTACAGAGTCTGCATAGGGTTTCATCTCTATAGATCCCCATCTTGTGCAGGTGACTTTTTGGACAGCCATGTCCTGTTAATAGACATGTTACTGCTCTAAGCTGAGTCCTGTTTAATGCAAGTAAGTCAGCAGTTAATCGTTCTGACGGTCGTTCCATCATCCGTTTGCTGTGCCCTTGTCCAGCTACATGGTTCCAATTTAGTTGGTGTTGTTTTATAATATAGGCTATGTAATAAGATGCTAGAGCCTTGAAGGCTGCCTGAGTGTCAGAGAGAATGCAGATCGCCTGCTCTCGCGGTTGGTGACGCAGACTCCAACGCACAGGTTTGTATAGCATATATACGACTAGAACTTTTCCAAAGATTTTCACCAAATCTATCTCATACGGAGCAGTAACGGATGAAACTAGACTTCATGAGTTTTTTGATCATTTGGACGTTACAAAAAGTTTCGCGACAAATATTTGTCTAGTCGTAATTACTAGACAAATCTCGCTGATGACCATGTGCGCTGAAAATTCGTAAAAAAGAAATACAAATACATTGAACAAAATCTTAATTCTGCAGCAGCATACGTGGCGTATTTTCTAATAAAGAAGATGCACTGGAGAAAAATATTAAACAACTGGAAGGATACAGCTCAAGGAAATCGATTTTCTAGTGTGCCTAGAGACTAGTTCCTACAACTTAAAAAGTATTCTGATGAAACTTTATGATCATAGTGATGAATATCTGAAATCAGGTTTTAGAAAATGTGCATTACTCTCACTTATCCGACAGGCAGTTTTAAGCCGTTCAACTAACTATATCGTTGCTGAAGATATAGTGTTCCACTTCAATTTGCACGTAGCCTACTTCGTGCAAATTGGAGAATTTGCACGTAGCCTACTTCGTGCAAATTGGAGTCCCCCTTTTTGACAGTAGCTCAAGAAATATACATTTTTCTCTAAAACGGTTGAAGATAAATGGGTACATTCTTCTATAAAAAGAAAGAGAATTTAATTTTACACCCAACCCTGTAAACAGATATAGGGTATCCCATTAAAAAAACAGAGTTATTGGCATTTAAATGTTTGTTTTAAGTGTTGGCGCCAGTAACTATATGTCAACAAAAAGATCCGTACATGTTAATATTGCAAATAGTAAACCAATTCAAGACGTATGAATTTGCGCAAATCAAAATTTTCTACCTTTTTTAGTTTTGATCGTACAGGTCATTAACGAGAACGCTGCAATTTCTCGTAAACAAAAGCACATAGGTCTAGGAAAGTTTTAATAAAAGTTACTTAAAATATCATGTAGAATCTAAAAAATATATAATATATAGGGTGATCCGTTTAAAATAATAAAGTTACATATGCTGTTTCTATAATTGGGACACCCTGTATGTTTGAAAATATGTTCTAGCTATCCGTCGTTTAAATAGGAACAACTTTTATTTGAAACTTTTTTCGCTATACTGTAAAATGAACAAACTATCAAAGAAACCGTGTCAGCTGGGACACCCTGTATTTATGTCTGTACTATTTTTTTGTGGAGTAACGCAAAAAAGGACGATTCTGTCACTGTCAAGTATATTATGACAAGGTATATTATGCAATGAGCATTTAATGATAGCTATTAAGAAACGAGTATGAAAATTACAATACGAGGCAAAGCCGAGTATTGTAATAAATACGAGTGTACAAAAACTGTATAAAAAGATACAACTTTATGCGAATGTACCCACTCCACCACCACCAGCTCTCACGGCGCCCTAATAAATCTGGGATCCATATACGATGCTAGAAAACCACTACATATCGGAACTTTGGTACACTTTATGATGTTGCGGTTGCGCTTCTTTAACTATTCTTCAATTAAATCTTGCTGTTTTTAATAATAACAGATTCTAATTTGCATGTCTTGCTTTATTTAATAAAAATATTAAAAACTGTACCAAAGTTTATCCTGGTTTACGGTATCTGTTCTCGTGTTGTATATTTTTAGTATCAAAAACATTTTAAAATGAATATTTTTATAACATAGATCGAGATGAGTTAGAAACTAAAAACTTATCTACAACAACTATAAACAACGGTTTTTCTGTATTTATAAAATATGCTTACTTTAATTGCATCCATTTTCCTACTCAACATTTTTGTAACATTCCCCAATATTTCATTTAAAATTTTTTCAGGGTCTTTTTTCTGAACTTGCGCATTGTTAAATCTATACCTCTGTAAAATTATAGAATTATTATCTCAAATCGCTATTATTTCTTCATTCATACATCTTCTATTTCTTGAGCTTTTGTTATAAATAGTCCTAAACTGTTTAATTCTTTGCCTAATCGTTTTGCCCATTTATCAACCCTAAAACATCAAGGTTATCAATGGAAAATATTTTATGCTATTTATAAATTTACTTACAGTTGCCCTTGTGATATCGAATGAATTATTATAGGAAAGCATATCAATATTATATAAAAACATATAACAAGTTTCCATATAAAATGCATACTTCAAGTCTAATTTCATACCAAATAAATAACCTCAGATCCGCTAGAAACATGTGTATTTAAAAATAAACCTGCGGATTCTAGATTGTATTTGATCTATCTTTAGAATGCCAGAGAGGGCTACAAAAATGAGCTTGTAAAGTTATAGCAATTAAGTATATTATACCTGATTTAAATATGTAGTGATTTAATTTAAATAATTATTATTCGCAATCGTCATAGAGCATCGTTATAGAGAAAATAACTTGCTGATTAATATTTTAACAGCATAAAATAGTAATAAACCTAAGGTCCACTTCTTCTTCTAAATTTGTATGAAATGCTATCGGTTTCGTGATAACTTCCAACTAGCTTATAAAAATACATAAGTAATAATAAAAACGATGTATAAAACGTTACGATATAATAAAGATTAATTAATTGATTAATTTTTATTCTACCGCCTCAGTTGATAGTGAGTATTTGTTTTTATTTTTGCCTCCATTAGATTTGGACTAATCTCCTAAGGTTTAGTATCTTTTTTTTATTATTTATATATTTTGATAAACAACTATGTTGTTAATTATTACACCTTTTTTTGTACCTTTTAATTTGGCTAGATGATATGAAGTTATTACGAAACCGAAAGCATTTAATACAAATTTGTGTGAAGTAGACTCTTGGTTTCTTATTATCCTATCATGTCATGAATTACTCACACGGAGACTATGAAAGTACATAGTTTAATTATTTGATAACATGCAGGTTCTTTAAATGCACATCGTAACATCGATTATAATAAACGTTTGCTTCAATTTCTGTATTTTAGTGTTTTTACATGCTGAAAAATTTTGCAATATGTGTAAATTTTCACCCAAGAATTTGATACTGTAATGTCAACCATTACACAGAATACTTTTGTCGGATTTATCACGGACGACAGAACTGAAAGCAATAATATCAGTTCTATAGTATTTACCTTTATTTGAGCGTTCCTTTCCACATTAATATAACTTAGTGAAATATATTCAATACAATGCAAATGAGAACTACTTTCCAGAAATTGAAATAGGAATACGATGGCGATTTTCAATCTTCTTGAATATCTCAACTGCTCTTGGATGGCCACCAGCGACCCAAAGTCCTTGGACAGTTGTGTACAATTTAACATGCAACCGAAGCTATCACTATATATCAACCCTCCGCCTTCAATTTTCTTACTTGGAGATTTGCGAGTTGATATCCGCAGTGGTTAGACGGCTGTCCAGTGTTGTCAGAAAAGGCTAAAAGGCGGGGTTCGATTATCCAAGGCGATAGTGACAGTTTTCTCAGAGAGTTGCATCTCGATCAATCTACGATTCGCTGTTGGAAGTGATTAGTTGCACAGCATTATAAACGGTGAAACAGTGTCGTAACAAGAGCTAGCTAGCTAAGGCTATTGAACACATTTTAACACATAATTTACATAACAATAAGAGTTGCATGGTAGTCAAACAAGCAATACAGTTGAAAAGGCCATAAAGAAAAAGGTCTTTCATTTTGGACCAAGAAACGAAAATATGCATTATGTCTAATAGTACATTATTATTATAAACTCAATAAAGTATTGTTTAGTTGGTAATGGACGTTTCTGAAACTTATTTTGATAATACTATAATGTTGTCTACTGTTTTTCTGCTGGTTTTCTACTGCTATTCCATCTATCAATATTTTCGTATGTTGTACATACATTGTGCATATATTGTTAGCATATTCATAGTACATACATATGGTGTACGGTGTGTTGCCGTTATTTCTTATCATCTCCTAACGTCATTCCAAAACGAGTGTTATGTTCTTCTAGTAACACATGTCTTGGTGTGATGACAGAAGATAATAAACCAAAATCAAAATAATGCAAGTCTATATACACAAATAAGGATTTGAATATCGCGGTCTTTTCGCTGAAATTTCTAGTGATGACGATGAGGGCGTTAAATATCGTACAACAACTTTTATGAAAACATATTACGCTCTGAGCTAATGTCTTCTTCGAGTTTGTGGATTGTTTCAAGGTATTTTAAAATTTGAGTTGACATGCGCATTTGCTTGTAGAATTTTATAGCGTTTCCATTGACTGTGTTCAGTTACAGAGAATTCAGTTAGCACATTGGTAAGTTACCGGTAGGTATCGATGACTGAAATAGGTGCTGAATGCTTTCGGTTATCTACCGGTCGCCATTTTTCTCATCGCATTTAAAATACAGTTAGCCACCGGTAAATACCAATGAGTGCTTACGCGTTTCTTAAGCTATCGCAAGGTGCCTCATTAATTATGGGAAATATTTTAACTGGAGATACTATATGTCAATTCATAGCCATTAGACCAAAAATAACCTTATTCAAAATCGCACCGTTTTCGAGATAAGATCTTCAAAGTTCAAGAAAAAAAGTCGTTTTGTCCATCTTTAAGCTAATCTACTTGTCCGATAAAAATAAAATTTGGCATGGCGATTTAGTATTATTAGATACTTCTTATGGTGGAATTTTTCAAAATTAGCAAAATTACAGCAAAAAGAAAAAATATCTCCTTGTGTTAACATCAATAGAATTTTTTGTTTTTTGATTCACAAGCACGAAATTACCATCACCTAATAGACCAGGTAAAATGCCAAAAATAAGGTTATCTTGTAGAAACTTGGTTTTCGAGAAAAACGAGAAAGTTTGAAAGGATTTGTGGCTAAAAACAGTTTAAACAGCAAAAATTCGGGTAGGCCAACACTCAAATTCTACGTCATTGGCGGAACTGGCATTTTATAGGACAATTTTTCGATTATTCTTCAATATTTCCTATGTAAACAACATATGGAAAAAACGATTTTTTTTTTCTGGAACTCGAAAACGGTGTGATTTTGAATAAGGCTATTTTTTGTCAATGGCCATTATTTGAGACGTAGTAGCTCCAGTTAAAATATTTCCCGTAATTAATGAAGGACCCTGTATATACATATATGCTTATTCAGTCTGTGTTCCCTAAAACCCTACATAGGATACCAGGGCACCAGGATCTTGGTTGTGGTTGGTTGCGGCACATTTCGGTACTAAATATTTACGGAACGATGTTGGTATGATTTGATCAATTTCATCAGCTGTTTAGACCGTATGGGTTTAGACGTTACAATGGAAAACAAAACTATATTATTGCAGAGGTAATGCCTTTGTGCACTTTGGATACTGTATGCAATTACATACGAACAATATTTGCATATTATTTTATCAATGTTCTATAATAAAAAGCCAATAGTTTATAGTTTATTTTATAAATTTTGTGCTTAAGAGGCCCGACTACCATTTGACAGTTGGCGTAGTTGCCACAGTTACATTTTTAAATATAATGATTTTATAATTTACTAAATAGGTGGGTATTTTAAAATTGGACTTCATACACACATGTGTAGATATGTTTTGAATGCTCATAGCATATTTTAGTAAAAACTAAAAATTTATTGAGTAATCTCTATTCCCCTATCAAGGTAAATGGGAAAAGAGATTTGAAGTTAATATCGAATATTAATAGACAAAGTTGTACAAGATATGATGTAGATGTAACATTTGTAGAAATATGTGTATGAAGCCCAATTTTCAAATTACACTGGAACCTCATCTATATCCGCGCTCACTTATGTCCACCCTCACTTATCTCCGCACTATATCACTCATTTATATCCGCTCGGCATCCACCACCCGATAGTGCACGTATTCACATGAGCCAATCAGCGCGTAGCACGGCCTTTCCTCTCCGCTAACAGGATAAGAGTGGGGACCCCTCTTGAGAGGATATGAGTGAATGTTTACGTTTTGCAACCGCTGATATAGACGAGGTTCCTGTGTATATTAAAATAAAATCGAGCAAACGATTTATAGAATTATGTAGATATGATACCGCTGTAAAATAATCAGCTGGTAGACGACCCTCCGACCCTCTTAACTTTCATTTTCTTATCTTATGTCACGAACGGATGGCTATGAACTCGCCTTAAACTCTTATTTAGAATAGGCAATGTGTAAGGCACGAAATAAGATTTTCATATTCATATAATTATCACAACAAAAATTGTTAACTGAGGACATTCTTTTACTTGTCAAAATTCATTCATAATTGTATTGTTTTTTATAATTTATAGAGATTTACCTTATTATTTTTTATAGTTTATAACATGTTAAGTATTAAAATCCTTTTGTTACCTTTTTTTTTTGGTCTAGCACACGTCTAGCAGGTGTACCGTTTTTGCACCTACATCTACCGTTTTTCTCGAGCAAATCTACCGCTAAATCAATTTACCATCTGGCAACACTGCCAGCAGTAACCGTAATTGAATTGCGGTTTGTCTGGTAACAACCGAATTTACCAATTTTAGATAACCCCGTAAATGTACGACTTTCAGGACAGGATTAGCAAAATCACGGTTGCAATTTACGGAACACAGCCTCAATTTCATATACCGGTAACCATCCGGTAACAAATCACCGAGTGGTTCACCGAAAAGCTGACTGAACACTGCCATTGATAAAATTAGTTTAAATCATGTTTAAATTTAAGCAAACTTTCAATTATAATTTAATTTTTTGGAATTTTATACGTTTTAGAACACCAACATATTCTATTGTTCCTAAGTTATTAAGCTCTAAAATGGCTTTTTACTCTGGAACAAACAAGTAATTCCATTTTTACCTGCGTGTTAGACTTTTTGGGTCGCAAACTATTTGAAAGTACAATATTGATATAAACGTGATATAAACTTACTATGAATGTTATGAATCCACAAATTAAGTATGGATTAGGTGTGGTGTGCTCATTAAAAGAAAATCCAAACATAAAGAACCAAGTAAAATAAATACACTATATAAGTAGGTTAATTTCAAAATCAGGAAAGGAGGAAAGTAAACAAAACTTTCTAAAATGCTAATGTGGTTTAAAGAAGAATTTTCAACTTGGAAGGTTGTAGACAACTTTATTGTTTTAAAATGGCAGCAAATGTAGATCAGAAAGAGTATAATAGTAATGATAAAGAAGTAAGTTACCATTTTTATTTGTTATTATAGGTTTGTATATTAACATATAATTACATACATCTTCTTAGGAAGCAAAGCAGGGACCTAAAAAGCCTGGCTGGCAATTTTGGCAATATCTTTATTCTTGTGAGAAATATAATATTGTCTCAATTGTAATTGCAGTAATAGCTACGGCAATCATACTTATTATTGGTATTGATGAGTGTAAAACTTGCTTCGAGAGATTATCTAAAGTTTCGTTTGAGAACCAACAACTATCAACTAAAAGAAGTAATACCAAGAAATATTGGGCGTATGGAAGAAATGTAGAGAGTGGATTTTTAAGTAATTTGTTTGAAGTATTAGAACGAGTTGGATATGAAAATGTTGCTAATACGTCCGATTGGGATCTGTTATGGGCACATGATTATCCATTCCAAAAGCTGTACTCTGTACTAAATAATTTAAAACCTCACCAAAAAGTAAACCATTTTCCTGGATGTGGATACATTACAAATAAAGTGGATTTAGCTACAAGTAATTTAAAATATATCCCACCAGCATTTAAGTTGCCAGACCAGAAAGAAGCTTTATTAAAACATCTTGGAGAAAAGGAGTCTGTTCAGTTTGTACAGAAAAATAACGATCATAGGCATATAAAGTTAAAAAATATTTCAGATATCAATTTAGATGAAGCAAATGGTACTTTTGTGCAGGAATATATTAGTTCACCGTATTTAGTTAGTGGTTATAAATTTGACATTGGTATCTACACGATTATAACTTCTGTGAATCCATTGCGAGTATATATTTATAATGGAGATGCTTTATTAAGGTACAAATTTGCTATATTTATTTTAAGTTTGGCAATTTTTTAAAATAAAGATTGCCGAGCAATCTCTAATCTTGAATATAATTTGGTGTGTTCACCAATTCTGTGAAATGTATACAGAGTGACTGTGTTGGAATTCATGAAATGCATGTAAGCCTATGTAAATTCTTTTATCTATGGTTGAAGGACTATTAGAGAACATGCCACTTTCAGCAAAAACTATATACCCAGGCAGAATTTCACAATTTCGTCAGCATTTTTAAATGGTACCCTAATCAAACATTATAAGTCACAGTATTTAGTTACTTTTTTATAGAATACCATCTTAAAATACCCGCGAAATTGAAACATTTCTGGGTAGCGTATAAAATAATCTTGAAAACGCTATATCTGCTTGACTTAATGGTTTTGTAATAGAAATGTGCCTAGGTTTACACAGGCATTTTGGCACACCAACTGAAAATTCCTATAGAACTGTACCTCGATGTTGCGTTCTGGTTTAAGAGGGTCGTCTACCAGCTGATTATTTTACAGCGGTGCCATAGTTCTATAAATCGTTTGCTTGATTTTATTTCAATATAATTTGAAAATTGGGCTTCATACACATATTTCTATAAATGTTTTACATCTACATATACAATTTTGTCTATTAATATTCCGTATTAACTTCACAATCTCTTTTCCCGTTACAGGCCGTTACCTTGATACGGGAATCGAGATTACACTATTAATTTTTAGATTTAATTACTGAAATTTGCTATGAGGATTCAAAATACGTCTACACATGTGTGTATGAAGCCCGATTTTAAAATACGTTTTAAATAAATTATAAAAACATTGTATTATGAAAAAAAATTTAACTGTGGCAACATCGCCAACTGTCAAACGGTAGTCGGGTCTCTTAACATCAGACACCGTCGGAGGTCAAGCAGTTGTTCATTAATGTACAGTGGAGAGCTTCTAAAACGAGACCCCTCTAAGCAAACGTCAACCTTATCGACCCAATGAAGGAGTAAAACAGATATCCTAGCTTGGGAGAATACATAAATGGTCCGCTGTATTTTCGCAGGTACCCGGTACGGTATACCCTTGCGTACGGATTATATTTAGGTAATTCGTGTTACTGTTGCATTATAATTTATAATAATAAAATTCTTATTTGTATTTAGAACATTATTCTCTCTTGAAATTTATATGAAAACAACTTAACCGGTATATGTATGATAATGAATGGAGTATAACGCAAAAAGACTATTAGAATTAAGTAAATGTCGTTTTTTTCGAGAACGGAATAAATGAAAACTTAACAAACTGTGTATGTATAAAATTTAAAAACGTTTTAATAACATAATTTTATTAAAAACGTATCGTGTGACTAACTATTTTGATATATGTATATCCCCTTCTTTATTGCTCTTTGCAAGAACAATTACATACGGATTATCTGTCATTTCATTTCTTAAAATTCCTTTTAGGGAATGTCATTATATACAAATTTACATGCATTATTATCGATGTATGTATGTGTATGGGTGTAATGTATGTTTCATCTCATAGCAGGTATCAGAAGGACGATTGTTTGTTTACCAGATCATAAATTTACAGTTCACCAATTTTGTATTCAATATATATAAGTTTACGACGTCCCCGTTCCGATTGCTAAGAAGGGCTATGAAATTCCATAACGATGTCGGTTAAGGTGCTCTCCACTGTACAAATAATGGTAGTGTAACATTCGGTGATTGCCAGGTTTTAAATCAGAGTGCAATCTGAAGACATAAATGTATGTATACAGTATATAAAATTAAGCGTTTAGCATTGCAATCTTCCTTATGAATGAGCTATGAATGTAGTTAATTGTTAATTAAATTGGTAATATTTTTTATGCTGATTGAAATGGTAAAAAAAAACAATTCAATATTCTTTTTTTAATGGAAATAGTTATTTACGAACCATGTGCGTGAAATCATATTTCGCGAATGAGTGACCAGTTTAAAGCGCGAGCCGAAGGCTGGACACGAATTCGCGAAATGTTTCACGCACGAAGTTTGTACAATACTTTTTGTACGAGAACTATAATAATAATACATACAAATTGTTAAATACGTTAGCGTTTATGACCATATTATTAAGGTTAGGGATTTATAATTTCAAAATGTCACTAAATTAATCAAGTTCCAGGAAGTACCAATTTTACTTTTACGCAGTCGTGTTTAAAGTGACTTTTTATGCACGCAAATCTCTTCGTACGTTAAAGTGCGTTTTATGGTCACTTACACAACTGGTCACTCATTCGCGAAATATGATTTCACGCACATGGTTCGTAAATAACTATTATATTCGACTGCACCATAGTTGCCTATTTTATTAGCTACTTTACTGTCCATAAAATGCCACTTTAAAGTCCTAGTACTTTAAAAACTGAGAAACGGACTCTTATGTCAGTGTGAAATGAATGTCAAAATCAGCTCATAACTTTACTATATTATTTGATGTACACTGCCAACAGCTTGAAAGTTAACGACTGCTGAAAATTTTCGTAGCCTGGTGTAAAGCTGGTTTTATGTACCGTTATTACCTATATAATGTAATAGCGCTTTTGACTTATTTTGTACTGTTATGCACAGAATGTATTTCTATTTTATTTTAATACATACTGTTAATAAAGGAGAAAAATACACTCAGCGCATGAAACTGCGATAGTCAAAAACGCTATTAGTAGCAAGATTAGTAGACTGTCATAAGTGTCATAAAATCAGTCAAACTGTATTTTCCTTATTACAATATCTGAGACTTCTGTAAATATTGTATGATGCCCCGTCTCAGTGAAGTAAGTAAGTAAATTATTTATTTAGCGTTAGCTATTAGTATATACACAGATCTATACATATACATATATAAACAAATATTTCTTACTAAATTGTATTCACCCTATGTTAGTATATCATGCCTAATAGATATAATTACTACATTAGATATGCGTTAATGTGTATCTATAAAGTAAATCTTCGAATAAATTGATACTCATAGCATTTTTAATATCGTGCGGTAGGTTATTATAGAGTTTTAGTCCTTGAATAAATACATTTTTAGAAGTTTGTGTTCTATTATAATGATTTATATAAAAATTATTTATACTTCTAGTTTCGTAGTTATGAATCTCATTGACAATTGTTATTTTTTTACTAAGATAACATGGCAACATATTGTTTTTCAGTTTGTGCACAAATATTATACCTACATACTTTTGCAGTAAATTCTTTGTCTAACATTCATAAATTGAAGTGTATCTAACATAAATGCTATTGGCGTATATCGATCACATTTCAATATAATTCTCATAGCTTTATTTTGAATTTTCTGGAGTTGCGCAGATTCATTTTTTTGAGATTTCATAATATTGTAGTACAAAACTCACTGTGTGGTGCAATGATAGTCTTATATAATAGTGTTTTAACATACGTCGATAAATATTTACCCACCCTGTTAAGAAACCCAACAGGCCTTTTCCTTTGCTTTTTAGTGTAGTGCAATTTACACTACAATTTTTACAGTGCTATAACGAAGGCGACAATACAAAGGAACGAATTGAGTGTAGATGGATTTATAACATAACCTCAACAATCAACTTATCATAACCTGACTTGACAAGAAACGAGTAGCACTTTTACTAATCCTTTATATAATGCTATAATAACTATTATGTACAAACATACTTACAAATTTAGTTAAGATAAACTCTTTTCGCAGTCTCTTTGCATATATTTATAAAAACAACTGTCAATTCCCATTATAAATTATGCGTTAAGCATGAAAATTTCAATATGGATTAATTCGTAGTCTAAAGTAAACGGCATGAATAAAAGTACCTTCATTAATCACTTTGACATATGCTTGACATTTAAAATAGTGTAATTTACACCAGCTATTACCCTGGTGCAGATAAACAATCCTGGTGCAGCACTGGTTTTGTTTACACCGTGCAAAGGAACGAAAATCTGGTGGAAAGTGTAGTTCAGTGCTGCACCGTGCTACACTTTTTTAGCAAAGGAAAAGGGCTAACCTTTTGAGACATTTTATGCATTACCTATATATTTAGCATGTTCCTTAAAAAGTAGATTTTTATCTATTACTACACCTAAATATTTTATGCTATCATCTCTCTCCAGTTTAAAATTACCTATATTTATATGAATGTTACCCAAATCAATATTATTAAGTTTTTTGTTTGATTATTAAGTTTATACATACTAGCTAAAACCATAAATTTGGATTTCTCGATATTTATACTCAAACTATTACTATACAACCATTTACATAATTAATCAAGCTCATTATTCATTGTCTGTACCATTTCATTTAAATTGTTACCACTAATGTAAATCATGGTATCATCAGCAAACATGCAAATGTCTAATTTATTAACATTTGAGATCATATCATTAACGTATAAATTAAATAGTAATGGTCCCAAAACCGTTCCTTGAGGCACAGCGTGACTCACACTTTTTGAACATGATTCAACACCATTGTATTTCACTTTTTGAGTCCTGTTATTTAAGTATGAACCAAACCACTTAAGCACTATGTCTTTCAAACCGATTTTGTCTAGTTTTTTTAATAATAATTGATGATTCACTGTTTCAAACGCTCTTCTAAAATAAAAAAAAGACAGCATATACCATTTTTCCACTATCAATTTCCTTTAGCCATTTGTCACAAATGTCAGCTACTGCTGTTTCACATGAGTGTCCTTTTTTGAATCCCGATTGATTTTGCACTATGACGCCATTTTTTTCACAAAAATTGTCCAATTGTTTTTTCACGCATAGTTCTAACACTTTTTCATATACGGGAACAGTATTAATCGGCCTAAAGTTTTCACACAAGTTAGTTCTACTAATTTTGGGAATCGGTGTTATGTATGATGTTTTCCAATCATCTGGAACTTTTCCTGTTTGCATAGAGTTGTTGATTACATCCAACAGCCTATTAGCAGACACCAAGCATATATCCTTAAGTATTTTTGAATTTATTCCATCACCAGCCACGTCTCCCGTATTCTTGAGAGATTTTATAATACTTTTAAGTTGAGTCATTGTTACTTCTGTAAATGACGATACCTCCTTGTGCTTAGTTATGTTATTCAGAATAGTGTTGTCATCTAGATTCTGTATAGGTATGTTTCTTATAATATCATCTATGCTCGACACAAAGTATTCATTGAATTTGACAGCTATTTCAAATGTGTGATGCACCTCTTTATTATTAAAAATAATACCTTTCTGTTGCATATTTCTTTTACTAGGTAGTAGCATTTTTAAGTTCTCCCAAAGTACCTTCGAATTGCTTCTATTTTCATCTAACATGGACGTAAAATATTTTTCTTTTTTTATCATATTAACAACTTTATTTCTAGACTCTTTATATTCTTGCCACTTCTCTGTAGTTTGACAAAATACTGCGGCTCTGTAATGTGTATCTCTAATGTTCATGGCTTCTATTATTTCAGTGTGAATCCACTTGTTCAGTAAATGACAATCCTCTTCACGGGGCACATTGTATCTAGAATATTCTTAATTCCATATCTCCAATCTCGAGCCATTTTATCTATATTTTGTGAGCTATTCCAATCTATCTTGAGAAGCAATTCGTGAAATATATTTAGATTGTAATCCTTAAAAGTCCTTCTAAAAATTTCTACTTTGGATCTATTCTCAGTGGCTTCATAGCCAATTTCGACGTCTATCGTTAATATGGTAAATGGTCTTTGGGAAAATATTGTGGAAGCATGGGAAGAACTAACTCCAGATTATACAAGAACACTTATTATGTCAATGGGGAATCGTTTACAGCAAGTAATCGACGCCAATGGAGCATGGATAAAATATTAAAATAATTCAATCAGCATTCGTTCTAAATTCTTGTTGTGTTATTTAATATTTCAGTTATATAAACAATTTCTTAATTTAAAAACAAATTTATTCAATAAATATACATGTATGTAAATGATAAGTTCATTATTTGTACTCATATGCATTAGTTACATACATTAAAATTTAATATTAATTATTTGAAGCACTGTCTACTTACTATCAAAATTTGAAGTTTAGAAATACAGGTATTAAATTTCCTTGAAATGCAGTTTTACGCTAGAAAATTTAGAGAAATATGTATGTTAAGAGTTGTTAACTTTCAAGCTGTTGGCAGTGTACATCATTTGCGGTATGCTGAATAACTTGTTTCGTACCGAAACTTAGATTTCTTATTTAAAAGTTGGTCTGTAGCATTTGCAGATAATTTTTTTACAACTTGTTCCGCATTCATTTTGCGATTATGAGACCCTGACATTTCTAAGTTATTCGACGTTGGTACCAATAACAAAATACTATCAACATACCCAGTTGCTAATCATTACCTTATTGAACTGTCAGATAGTGATCAGCACTATAACGTGCCATCGAAAAAAAACGTAATTGGTGTAGGCTATGTAAATGTTTTTGATCGTTGCTTTAGCCACTACCACATAATGACATTTATTATTCGACATTTTATTGTAACCAAAGTTTATAACCTCAAATTAAATGTCAAGGAATAAATGTTATTTTTTTGTATGTGAAAGTGGCTAAAGTAACAATCCATTCACATAGCCTACTCTAATTATGATTTTTTTCGATGTGTCTATACTTATTTATTAGGCGTGTACTTTTATTCATCACACTGATGAAGCGCTTAATTTATGATGGATGTCAAATGACGTCATCAGATACATCCGATGAGCACGATTACCGATTAGTAAAAGAACGCACCCGATGAGATGCCGATGAGTTTGACAATAGAGGATTAGAGATTGATACAAATCATACAAAGTTATGATCATTTATGACAACAAACGCGATCAGATGTTTACGCCCACCACAAATCCATCGGTTCCATCGACTCCTAAAGCCGATGAATCCGATGAACATCCGATTAAAAAAAGAACTGTCCAACTTATTCATCGCATTTCTAGCGCTTACTAAACAGATAGATTTCTGATTCAAGCGCTGGTCAATCGGTGAATAAAAGTACGCGCCTATTTTATAAAAAGGGCAGTGGAATATAAAATTATGTATACAGTGCGGTTCTAAAGTATGCATCTGCTCCTCGTTGTATACATTGTTTCTTTTTCGCTTTGTTGATTCGTTACAGTTCGATGAACAGCATTCGTTAGGGTGTTATGGTTACGACGACGTTCTTGTAAAGTTAATTCGCTAGATATTGCTAATTTCCAGTGATTCTCGTATCAATCTCTGATGATAGTACGCGTAGTTTAGATATGATGCGTAGTTTTGGCTAAAACTTTCACGTTGTCATTAATGCGATTGTCCCCATCTTGAAATAGGCGTTCAACTACTGCAAGTCTTCCCGTATATCCACGTTGGGTATCCCCTCAGCGTTCCTTAATTCTGCACTGGATACCCCTTCCTGTCTGTCCGATGTAACTTTTGCCGCTATCACATGTAAGTTCGTATATGGCTTTGGTGTGTAGCTTAGGCAGCTGATGTTTATTCGGCTGGAGTAGCTAGTCTATCTTTTTGACAGTGTTAAATCGTGTTCTTATATTCTTATCTAACGATACCTTAGACCCGCACTGTATAACTCGTACATATGTAAATGGACTTCCTTGGCCTCGTCTTTATTACAACCTTGCTCGATTCTCGCCTCGGCCAAGAAAGTAGTACTTTATGTACTTATTACATAAAAGTTATTTTTGGTCGGCGTTCGCGACGTTACCAATTCGCGAACGCAACACAATCCGCGAAATGCAATTTCACGGTCGTTGCTATAGCAGAGGCCGTTGTTGTAAATGACAAATGACATTCGATATGACACGATCGAACACGATTGGCACAGGATTTTTAGAGCAAATGTACTCATAAAGGCGATGTTGCCGATTATCACCCCGGTTTAACTAAACCTGTCCCAATATTCGACGGTGCAATTCATTTGAAATTAAACTAAGCTCAATAGTTAAGCGGTCCTCAAGTTAAGCGAAGCTTTAATACAAAATGGTGCAAACGGGCATAAGTACAATAGTATACATATACAACTGTATTCGTATTATAAATTTAATGTCGATGTTGTACGCCATGGGAAAAATTTCTTGCAGTATTTGTGTAAGATTAGTATTTGAGCAGCTACTTATTCCTAGTTTTTATTCTTTTTACAAAAAACTTCCTACATCTGATCATATAATCTAGAAAAATGTGTATAAGTGAAATTAGATTGAAAGGTATAACTTCGTCTTATCGCTTGTCGTTTCGAATGATTAACGAAGTATTTCACTCACATTTATATTAACATGCGTATGAACGTTCAGTTTACCATATTTGGTTGCCTGAAGTTAAAAGGTGTACTTTGTATATAGAATTGTTTTATGTAATTCTTGTAGTTTGGAAATTACAACAAACACGATCATTATTTTTAGATTTTGTCCTGCAAAATATTATCCATTTGACCCACAAGATATTAATAAATACGTTGTTGGAGACGATTACTTACCTACATGGGAAGTACCGGGTTTAAAGTATTATTACAATACACTAGGATTTGGTATGAAAGAAAGTTTAAATGCTTACATCAGAGCAGAAGGTAAAAATCCAAATGTAATTTGGGAACAAATAATAGAAGCAATTAGCATAGTTACATTGAATAAAGAATCAAAAATTGTAGATGTTGTCAGGAAGTAAATGCGTTTGAAATTGTTTTAAATATTGTTATGTATATATTATGTTTTTAGATTTAAATCAAAACACAATTTTTTCGAAATGATGAGATTCGATTTCGTCGTTGATGAGCATCTTCGTGTATATTTAATGGAAGCAAATATGAGTCCAAATCTTTCTTCAGCCCATTTTCCACCAAATAAACTTCTGTTTGAGCAAGTCATTTATAATTTACTTAGTGTTGTAGGAGTGGCAGTTCGTACCAGCAAAAATACTTTAGCAAGGTGCGGTAGCATACAACTTTCAACTATTACAAAGAAACTGTTACCATTGTTGTTATATTAGGTCTGAAGAAGAAATGCATATGGAAACGGCAGATAAAAATATTGCCGTTTATCCGGAAGAATGCAATAATAATATATGTAAAACTAGTTGCCAACCAGTAATGTGTCAACTATGTAAAAATTGCTTAACTGCTGAAGATAGACTTGATTTGTTACGAGCTCACAATGAGCATTTGAATAAAGCTGATTGCAAAAGAATTTTTCCTCCTCCCATGGTAAGTATTATAATAAAAATATCGCATTTTTTTACAGCTGTGTTCATTTTTTAGAATACCAGCATAGAAATCGCAATAAATTTTGCTGAATACTCACCAAAAAATCAAATGATGTATAAGTGGTTTTTGGGAAAATGTATATTAGATGAATCATGGTGTAAATAATCATTTATTTATTTATTTTACTAAAAAATATATTTTTACAAAAAAAGTTAAACGTTTGCTTAATCTTTGTAAGAACAAATTCTTATACTCGCCTTACCCATAACAACAATTAATCCATCATCTTGCAAATCTTTCAAAGCATCTTCAAATTGTTCCCTTGTTACCATCTGAAACGAATGTAATTTCAGTAATTTTTTTTCCAAAAATAGGAAACTTACCAAATTAGATCCTTCTTTGACTTCGGTAAATAATTTTTGATAATTAATCGTAGGAACTTTGCCTTTTGCCTCAATGAGTTTCTTAACACTCTGGGCTAACTCTACCCTGCGTTTACGAGCCGCACTGCTTAATCCTGTTGTTAAAATACCAACATCAATTTTTCCAGATAACGGATCTGTTGCTGATTGCTTTAAAGCTTCTCTGTGTAATCTAAAATTAGTCGTAAATGTAATGAGATGACGGTTTTAACATTAACCATATATTTTGTGTTTACCTGTAAGCTTCTTCTACATCGTCCACTGTTACAGTTTGTGAAAATCTGACTTTTGCATGAGCCTCTGCTAATCTTATGAGAGATTCTAGTTGGCGTGGGTATGCCGAGATTTGACCGCGACCGGAACCGACTTTCCGCATATCAACATATGCTTGAATAAGTCTTTGCGAAGCTTCTTCGCCAAGTTTAGGATGTATGTGTTCCTTAGCATATGCGATATAATCTCTTAAAATTGACATATCCTAAAATATAATAATGTTAAACTACTCTCGAAATTATTTTGAAGTTTTTAAATTTTAAAATAGATGTATTTACAAGAAACAACCCTATACTATCTTCTATCTTATGAACTATAACTGCAATGAAAAGATACAGAGTTATTTGCAATTCTCATGTCATAAGAATCGTAATTACTTAGCAAAATAATCCATTCCCCTTTATCATTAAGCAAATTATTAGTGTTTTTAACGCTGATTAGTATGTAGTTCATGAACAAACAATTGAATTCTGAAAAATTTGGAAATGTATATTTTTTTAAATGGAACATTCTCTATATTTGTACATATTTAGAAAGATAATTTTACTTGTGATATAAAAGCTTCAATACACTATTGTCCTTAAATGAATAATAAAAATAATATGTTGGAATTTAGTCGATGTCGAGAAACACGCTTCTTTCACTTCAAGCCAAAAAATGTTATATTTGTACGTATTAGGAAAGAGCATAACGTTTTGAACAAAAAATTATCAAATACATAGCTATCTTTAACTAAAAACTAAGCAAATGAGAAGCGTTTAAAGCTTAAGATATTTGTTAACATTTAATTCTATGTTGATCATGGAAAATAATAAAATATAATGTTCACGATACAAATTCATTTTTAGTTACCTATTCAACATTTTGCAACATAAATGTGACATTGCTATTCAATGCATTTTGCGGCTCTCACGATAGCGCTGTGTGTAGCTTTTCTAATAGTTCGACCAGAAATATTTAGCGTTTGTCTAATACTAGTTTCGAGTTCTATCACATTTTGATATCAAATCAGACAGATAACGTTATTGACAATTTCAATGGACACTATTTGTTTTGACTTGAATTGAAAGAAGCCTACTATTAATAATGTTTCTTTGACATCGACTAAATTCCACCACCACTACTTTATTATTAATTTAAGGACAATAGCGTATTGAAGCTTTTATATCACAAAATTATCTTTGCAAATATGTCAAAATATACAGGGTGTTCCATTTAAACAAAATATAAATTTTCTCAGAATTACGTAATTCAATTATTTTTTCATGAACTGCATACTAATCAGCGTTAAGAACACTAATAATTTGCTAATTTGACCAGAACTGTAGCTCCAAAAATAACGGAGATAGCAATAGTGCACCGATAACTTTGCACACGGTGTATATACATATATTCAGTGGATTCAATGGACATTCATATAATTTTCCACATGCATAAATCAACATACCAAAATTTCATCTTCTTCTTGTTCTCTTGTTCTGTAATATAATGACACAAGATGCTTTGCAAGTCTTTTATCAAAGAGTTCATTTTGAGGATCCAAGATTAAGAAGATTAAATCAAATCTGGACAATAGAGTATGTGGTAACTGCACATTTTCTATGATTGTTTTGTTTTTATTCCATTGAGATTCGTTAGGATTGGCAGCAGCTAATATTGAAGTTCTTGCATTTAATTGACATATAATGCCTGCCTTTGCGATGCTTAACGTTTGTTGTTCCATAACTTCATGAAGAACGCTTCGAGTTGAATCGTTCATTTTATCAAATTCATCAATGCTACATATACCATTATCAGCGAGTACTAAAGCCCCAGTTTGCAACACTAATTGTCTGGTTTCTGTATCTTTTGTTACGTAAGCAGTTAAACCAACGGCAGAAGACCCTTTTCCAGACGTATACTGGCTTCTAGGGACTAAATTATAAACATATTGGAGAAGCTGCGATTTTGATGTGCCTATAATAATAAAAAAATATATAAATTTCATAGCAATTCACGATATTTACGTTCCATCGTGACATTGAAGTGCTTGAAAGTGCTAGTTTTTAAGCTTTCATAAGATTTTTTGAGTTTTTATAGATCAATAACGTTTTTTAAATTGTAACTGTCTTTTTAATTACTGACTACGTTTCTCATCGCCTGTATATATATCGTAAAAAACTGAAGCTGCAATATTATACTTCAGAAAATATTGTAGCAATAAGTAGATGATGTTAATTAGTATATTTTCCTGATCTAACTCCGTTGTTTTTTTTATTTCGTAGTTTTAACCACAATGAATTGCGAAATGCAATCATTGCAACTAAAACGATATCAATGAATATGTTTTTAAGAACGTGTTCCAGAATATGTAACGACATATTAATTTATATGTTAACTGATAAAATGAGTAAAAAAGAGGGATATAATTTTGAGCATTTATTGTAATTATTTTTATTTTGTAGAAATATTGAATAAAAATGTTTGCCAAATTATTTGTATACAAGTGTATTGTAAGTAACAAAAAAATATTTTGAAAGGAAATATGCTGATATTAATAGATAATTTTGGACTTCTCTTGTGTCACAGTTATAATTATACAAACATATCTAACAGATGTAATGTAATATGTATTTCGTACTAGCACTTTAGCAACGTCTCAAAATTTGAAGTCACGTGGTAGTCTCTTTCGGTTGCCCGCTTTTTATATTTTACTTCTTACCTGGATCGCCACAAAGTAAAATATTTATTTCAGCTCTGAAATTTGTTCGGCCAGATGTAACAAAAGTTTTCTTAGTACCACCAAATAGTTGAAGTAGGATACCTTTTTTAATATCCTCATTTTCATATATAGAGGGTGCTATAGCTCTAGCCAATCTATCATATATATCTGGTTTTTGCGCTAATATCTGAAGAAGTTCAACACGTTCAGGAGGGAAACAATGATCCTTTCTGCAGATGAAAAAGTTAAACTTAAACTCTTGATTAAAACACAAAATCTATGTACATATGTAATTTTACAAAACATTAGTATTGGTGGACTATCGCCTCTTCTTAACGTACAGTTAATACTTTATCAATAAATTTATTACTATTATTACAGATATTTCGTCACATAACTCGGAATTTCGAAATCAAAACAATAAATGATGATTCAGACAGCTGTAACCAGAGACAAAACCAATTTCAGCTCGATTCTAATCATTTTATTAAAAATACATATGCACATAGGTTAGATAGAACAGTGAGCCAAGGTGTACCGGGTACGTTATGCTACCCCGTTGCATACGCTGCCAGTATTGACTTTGTTCGGTCATGACTATAATAATTGATCTTTTAATTCCTGATTTATTCCCACTTAGAGGTCAATAAAACAATAAATAATTAAATACCAATTTATTCCATAACATATAATAATATGTTTTCGTTAAATAACTTCTTCAGTGGAAGAAATTGACATTTAATATGTGTCAAATTACTAATAATATAAATATAAATTGCCATGCCTATCAACAAAATTATCTAAAAAACAAACAATTCATTGATATATCGAATTTTAATTATATTCACAAGTAATAATGAAGGAATAGTGATTTAATACAACATTAGAAATTGAAATGATTTAAATTATTCGTATATCAATCTATTTTTTGTCAAGCTCTAACAATTCTGTTCAAGGACTAGGGAAAAACATGGCAAAAAAAACCTAGTCTAGGGCTTAAAATTAATAAAATTCAGGCGTGAATTAAATTGTTATATATAACGCTTAAATTATCAATATCCGTTCTAAAATTTACCGCGTTTTCATCTTTTTTAATGTATATCATTTCGTAAATTAATTTTTTTTTATAATTATTTTCCTTTTTTAAAATTTTAGTGTTTTGAAAATCAAAATTATGTCGTCTATCTTTAGAGTGCTTAGATAAAGAGTTTTACAATAAATTAATCACAAAAAGAATAAATAAAATATATAACACAGGTACAAAATCAAATAATAACATATACCACACTATACCATATATAAACAATTTAAGCGACACAATAAAACACGAATTAAAAAAATCAGACATTCACATAACTTTCATACCTACCAACAATAGACATTTATTCACAAATTTAAAAACACCCATTAAACATGGTAATCAAAGTAATGTCGTTTATAAATTAGATTGCAAAGATTGTAATAAATGTTATATCGGACAAACCAAACAATATTTAAAGAAACGAATTTATAACCATCAATACACTGTTACACATAACGTCACCGCTGAAACTGCTTTATCTAAGCACTCTAAAGATAGACGACATAATTTTGATTTTCAAAACACTAAAATTTTAAAAAAGGAAAATAATTATAAAAAAAGATTAATTTAAACATTAAAAAAGATGAAAACGCGGTAAATTTTAGAACGGATATTGATAATTTAAGCGTTATATATAACAATTTAATTCACGCCTGAATTTTATTAATTTTAAGCTCTTGACTAGGTTTTTTTTGCCATGTTTTTCCCTAGTCCTTGAACAGAATTGTTAGAGCTTGACAAAAAATAGATTGATATACGAATAATTTAAATCATTTCAATTTCTAATGTTGTATTAAATCACTATTCCTTCATTATTACTTGTGAATATAATTAAAATTCGATATATCAATGAATTGTTTGTTTTTTAGATAATTTTGTTGATAGGCATGGCAATTTATATTTATATTATTAGTAATTTGACACATATTAAATGTCAATTTCTTCCACTGAAGAAGTTATTTAACGAAAACATATTATTATATGTTATGGAATAAATTGGTATTTAATTATTTATTGTTTTATTGACCTCTAAGTGGGAATAAATCAGGAATTAAAAGATAAGTACACAAAGGTCAAAAAATACATATATTAATAATAATTGATGTCTAGATAGATTTCTTAAAAAATCGATTTAAATAAGAGACGAATACATACCCATCCTCTTCTTCGTAGAGTCGCTTTTGATCAACTTTACGAAAATGCAAAACGTCAATATGTGTTTTATACACCGATCGAATATTTCTCATTCTAGGATTTACTTGAATGGGTTGCGCTCGATAGATGCCAGTCACGGTAACTCTGTCTCCAGGACTAACAGTATCAACCAGATCATTATGAGCAAAGAGAACGACTGTATGTGGTGTCTGTCCAGCAGGCATATCGTCTGTCAACAAAAAAATTGTTTTTGTTGCAAAATTGTCGTGATGTTTGTAATTGAATATGTTGCAATCTCTTACTACACATTAGAAAATAAGCTTTGAAGATTATCAAAAATATTTAAGTAATTTTAGTGTTCCTAATTTTAATTAATTAAATTTAAGAAAGAAATTTAATTCTTCTCTTGCTAATTAATTAATTTACATATTACTTGTTAATAAATACTAACTGAATCTGATGTAACATTTTGATAGAAAATGTCACTATCATCTACATCTTAAAGTTTATTGTACGGAAAATGTATTTTTTCAGTTTCATTTTCTCACTAGCATGTGATGGCGTGTTGTTATCGGCTTGCAAGTGTCCTCATCTAGTAGTTGGTTCATGTTTTTCTTGTAGTTTGTGGTGTCCATTACAACCATAACGTTGTTCTTATACGTAGATTCCTATCGCTATCCTTGTTAATATGTTTTAGTTGCGCTTTAGTTATTTCTATGCTTGAATGATTTTCGGCTTGCCTACACCGAGATTTTTAGGACAATCCGCAGCTATTAAATTAAAACGATCTTCTAGTATTTTGATAAGTTGCCACTGATGCGTTAGCGACATGTCGGCTATCTATGTACAAAAATGTCGTTAATCTACGTGCGATCGCAACAGGCACCAGCCGCAACAGGCCTTAATGGCGTATTCATCTAGCTGAATTTCAGATTTGAATGTAACATGAACTTAGCTCTATTCATAAGTTTGATCCCTTGAATATTAACAGTTAGTCGTGTTTGAGTTTTTAGTTTTCCATGTTCCATACGTTCATTACAAACTGGCAGTGCAAGTCTTTGACACAATATCGAATATATCGTGTTGCTTAGGTCTGTCTAAGATTGCAGAATTTGTCGATCTAGTTTCTTGTTGGTGTTAGAGATATTTTATAGTTAATTACCTTATTGGGGAGTTGTTGCAAACTTATATGAATGTAACGAACACTAACGCGCATTTGAAACTAAGTATGAACTTATATGAACATCAGTATGCAAAAACTACGTATTATTACAAACATTACCGAAATCATTTTAAAACTTCTTTTGGCAGATAACAAAATTTATGATATATGAATTTTATTACCATATTTAGTAACTAAATATATTAACAATGACAAATATTACAGTGCACAGGCTTAAAACCCTTTAAGGCTGTTTGAAACGATACAGAAATTACTAATTTTCATACTAATTTGATTTTGTATTACATATACTATACTTGAAATTACTCCAACATAATACTAGTTGGTATAAACAAAACCGTGAATTTAAGTTTGTTGTCCAATAAAAACGGCTAGTTTAACAGATGCATTTATAGATGAAGTACAGAAAATAGTATAGAATATAGCACAGATGTATCATGTCAAAACACGTTTTAAAGATTTTATACTTCATGTACCCAAGTAGCAATTTATAACCGAGGTTACAATGCGACCGAAGTTCATGTTGTAACGTTTTTGTGCCGTAATATTATATGGCAACTCACGTCATACTAAGACCTGATTGTTACTGCAATATAACTATCAAATAAATATCATTAATAATCAGTGTTATTTTAGTTACAGACGAGTTGCATTTGTAACTTCCGTTGTAATACCGATTCAGAAAAAAAGTGTCAAGTAGGGACATTTGTCACCGGTTACAAAAATTCTGTAGCAAATACAGTTGCTGGCACGTGTGAGAGTGGTGTAAGTAATGACTTTTACACCAAATTGCAACTAATCCGTTGCACAACTTAGATTGTATTACCGTGATAGGACCGTATAGACACCAAAAATTGCTGCTTGGGTATAAATATCATTTGCATGTGAAATTTTATCCCCTTGCTCAAATGAAACATATATTGTAAAGCAACCTGTCAATTTCACAAATAAATGATTAAAATAATTATAAAACTATAAACTACGTGCTGTAAGTATATAAATACTTGGCTGCAATATAGAGTAACTATAATTTTATGTAAATTTGACCTATTATGTTGCCTTGCATCTAAACGAGATCGATTTTCTCCTGAATCTTGTACTAGCCCACATCATGACTATTCCATATCGACTTGTTGGGTTATGAGTAATGAGAATCCAGATTGTTTATAAACAGTGGTGTATTTTTGTGTCCACAATAGTATATTAGGAGTATTTTATACCGAGGAAAAGTGGTACTTTTCATGGCGCGCTCGTGTTTAGCAGACGAACTAAGTGGCGCTGTTAATAAAGATCAAGCCATGAAAAGTAACTTTTCCTCCACATAAAATATGTTATTTTTTCTTCAAACGTCAGCAAATTTATGCAAAAATATCTATTTTTAATTGAAGATAAGCGGGTTTGGTAGGATGTTTGGACGTTTAGACCGATGATTAGGTACGAGCTGTTTCTATAGTAACTCAAAACTGTCAAGTGGACACTGTCAACATTGAAATTATAATCGATTTTTAGCGAGCGAACTGTTTGGTAAAGCAACGGCCGGTTCTATTTTGCGGTTTCAAACACCGAACTGTTCACTCATTTATGACGTCATAGAAGCAAACTCGTTGGTCAAATAAGCAAACCGCTCGGTGATATGTTTGGTGTTTATGGTTTGCTTACGTTTCATTACCGCCATTATTCATAACCTACGGCAGTGCTTTATCCTGTTGTGTTTACTTTTGTATTTAATATAAAATGAAAGGTGTGCACACAAAATACACAGTAGATCATATAAATTTAAAATATGCAACAAATCATTTCTTTCTTGTCCAACATTCAATATCATTTTGAATGCATCATTAAAAAAGTTGTTTAAATCGTATGTGTATGTGGTATGCATTCATTATAAGAATTAGCTAGCCAAATAAACGCACGATACATCAGATACCTGTTAAGACCAAAGTAAAATTTGGGTTAGAATGGGTGATGTTTACAGAACAAATCCCATCATACCGAACGCTGCGTTCTGGCGTTCTCCCGTATGTATGACGTCACGAGCGAACATATGATCAACCGTGCTTATAAACAGTTCGCTCGCCAAAAATTTTCGTTCGTATGTTGCTATAATAACACTTTTCCTTCCACTTAGTCGAGAAATGTCAGTTTTATTGACGTTTGAAGAAAAACCGGTTTTTCATTATTTCGTCTCCTAGTGAGTGAGATCCTGAGCTTGTCTGGATACAATTTGACCTTAGGCAATTCATTGCGTAGAGTTTGATCACAGAAGCTACCTTCTGTGCTATCTTATGTTAGCGGGTTGACAGACTCAGAAGTAGGAAAATTGTAGTAAGCCTTTAGACAACGTACTGCAGTGGAGGATGTGTCATATATTGTAATACTTAGCGAAATCATTCAAGTTGCTGAACGATCCTTTCACTATTCCTATTAGTGCTTACAATTTTTACTGATCACTAATCAATATACTGTGTGTTCGGTGCAACTAATTTTGTAGTTCTCGAGCAACGATAATGTGCTGAGCATTAATTTGAATGTAACAATCTTATTTTGGTATTGAGAATGTACTGAGAATCTACGAGAGATAGAAAAAAGCTGAAGTACGATTCCAGAGCTTTTATATCTATTGAGAATGTACTGAGAATCTACGAGAGATAGAAAAAAGCTGAAGTACGATTCCAGAGCTTTTATATCTATTGAGAATGTACTGAGAATCTACGAGAGATAGAAAAAAGCTGAAGTACGATTCCAGAGCTTTTACATCTATCTATATCTTGCTTTTCTTAGATGCTATTGAAAAACGGTTTCGACATCCTTAACGTACTTTTCTGAGCCACATCCGCTGGCATAAATTTTATTTTGTTGTATTTTTTTTTTCGATATAACAACTTTTTTATATGAAACACCCTGTATATTTTCTCAAAAACTAAGAGAACTAAAAACTATTCCAATATATTACTACATATAGTATTTTTTTGTGGGGAAATATTTGAAACGTCGTTAATTCAATATTTAGAGAATTTCACATGTAGTGGGCATGGAAAAAGAAAAAGTTTGACATTTTATATATTTTTGATTCTACAGAAAAAGGTTTACAGTCATTTTATCCATTTGGTAACCACCAGTTAATTGTTTTAATTTGAGAAATGGAGATGTAAATTTAGCAAACGATCATTATTTTAAGTTGTTATTGATTAACCGATGAATAGCAAGAGGTCCATTGTCCAAGCATGTGTTTAATTTATTATTTAGTATATTTATATACAATAAGACATTTAGATTTCCACTGAAGAAGTTAGGTCTTATTAATTATCACTTAAACGACACCAAATTGTCTTTGTCTCAATCCTGTGACGTGTGAATGGGAATTATTATGGATCCATGGCACTTAAAGATACTATTGCTACATCGCTGATTCATCGGTTCAAATAACATGCAAAAACTGGATAGTGATTACAGCTACATAATAAGCCAATTACAGAATTTTAACGTTCTGTTAAAATTTGTTGAATACATACATATGGTGATTAATTGTTATTTTATATAGTCGAAATTTATGTTTCTTAAGGATTCGGAAGCCCTTGCTTCTTTTAACATTTCCAGCTGTATCTATTTCTCGACATGGAATATTTGGATTTCCTTTAATTAACGCCAATGGTATACACATAGGTTCAGGCCGCAACGGAACATAGGCAGTATGAATTGTACTAACTTATCAAAAAGTGCTCTAGTCTCTTTGTGAAAATCGTAGCTGCTACGCAAACGGAAAAGTAATTCTAAGAAATAATAAAATAATAACGATTCTTAAAAAATAAAAGAAAATAAAGTCAATAAATCTGCAAAATAAATTTAAATTTTAACCGCAATGTCACTTTATGGAGGATTCGAAAATACTGCCCTCCTTTACCAAATAATAGCCGAGCCTATTGTAAAACTCCCGCCTCACTCCCTCGAAATGATTTGTACAATCCATGTGGTTGTATAAACTGACATAGTAACCACCTTTAAGCATGCATAGGCGAACACTAAATAACTCGGGATCGACGATCGAACTTCCGTGGCGCATGACGCGCACTGCGTTCCATACGTATATTGTAACTTCCTATGTTCCAGTGCGGGCTGAACCTATGTGTATTGTAATTTGTGCTAGCTTTAATAGAGAATCCACAATTTATTAAAGTATATTGTAGTTTTTAAAAACTCTTGTAAATGGTAAAATTCACGCTACAAAACTATGTTATAAATAGTAACAACTCCAAATAATGATCCTCTGCTAAATTAGCACCTTCATTTGTCAAATTAAAACACTTAAGTAATTATTGTTTCCATGCCTATTAATGTGAAATTCTATAAAGATTAAATTAGCGATCCTCCCAAGAAATTGTATATGTATTATATTTTTGGAATCGTATTTCAATTCTCTTTTCATTTTTGACAGTTGTGGTTATATCGAAAAAACGAAAAAATAAATAAAAATAAAATTTATGCCATCACATGTAGCTCAGAAACTTGAAGGATGTCGAAATCGTTTTTCAATACTACTTAGGGCTGTTTCACACATATGCGGTTCCATTCGGTTCGGTTCGTTTTCGGTTGCTGCCTACAAGTGTGAAATAGGGACTGCGGTTTCTTTTCGGTACCTAATAGAAACAGTAAAGCACCAAACACTCACTGCAACTTGGCGGTGAAGACGGTCCTTTAACTTCACGTGTAATTCATCAAATGATTTTGTTGACATCCTGAAGTAATAAAAAAAATTGTCTTTCTGCTCTCTTAGCTTTGGGAAAATGGTGTAGAATGCTTAAATTTCCTTCCTTAAAGTGATGGGGTGCTCCCAATAAATTCTAGTATTCCTCCTTCGTTTTTAATTTTTCTATAGAGAAAGCAACATGGCAACAACTTGCCTTCTCTCCATGATTACTACTGAGTGTACAGAAGAAAACACGAAACCTAATATGATCCGTATGAGAACCATGTATGTGTGGAGTTTCATTCGTTTTCGGTTGCAACCGAAAACGTACCGAACCGAATGGAACCGCATATGTGTGAAACAAGCCTTAAGAAATATGTGATATAGGACTGGACTGGTTTTACCAAAAATCGAAAAACACCCTGTATTCGGTTCACGCCATTGAAGCCGTACCTCGGTTTTTTCTATCTTTCACAAGTTCCTTGGAACCCTAGAAAACATTCGGAAATGGGTCACCTAAGTTGAAATTAATCTGTAATATTTACAAATTAATAATTATTTATTTGTAAAAGGTTGTTTTGTCAAATCAATTAATAAGAAGTTGACATTTATAAATCAAATCTGACATTCATTGTACTCCTTTAAAGCTCGACCAATTTTGCTCTGAAATTGATATTGGGGTGTGCGGTATAGAATGTACTTTTGATAAATTCTCGTTAACAATTATAAATTGCTACCGGTCTCCCAATGGAAATTTTTCTAAATTCTTGGATGTTCTGTCAGATTTTTTAGATTTTATTTATAAGGCTCATCATTTTGTAGCGTTTAGTGGTGATTTTAACGTTCATTCTGAGAATAATGACCACAAGTGTCAAAGTATTTTGAATGTATTTCACATTTTTAATATGTCGAGTACTCTGTCGAGAGCGACGCGGTGCTGGACAATATTTTTGTAAATTTCTCGGGGGCTCAGACGTGTGTTGTTCCTTGTCTTGTATTAGATCATGATTTTGTATTACTTCATACTACATTCTTTAATTCCATTGATGTTGATAATTTGTCTAAAAGGCTTTCTCGTATATTTGATGAAAATTCTATTCAGCGTTTTCAAGTGTCTCTTAGTGATCAAATTTGGCCGGATTTTAGTCGATTTAGCAGTCTTAATAACGCTTTTAAATGTTTTCGTCATACTGTGATGTCATATTTTCAAATTTCCTTTCCAAAAAAATATATCTCTTGCAATAATTCTTTAATTCGTGGTAGCTGGGTGAATGACGAGATTCGTATGTCCAGTAGCACTCTAAGGAATTTGTATAATCTGAAACTACGGTATCCATCACTAACTGAAGCCTATCAAGGAGCACGCGCGCTCATGCAATGTTAATAAGGAAAGCCAAGAAAGATTTCTTTTTTTTATGTGTGGTGGGCGCTTAGTTGCAGTGACTCCGTAAGCTGTATTATTTCTGCACTGCAACTCTCGCGGTGTAGTTTGATGTGTGTAAGTTATGTTTAAATGGCTTTGTGACAGCATCATATCGCCTTTTATGATGCCGCGCTAGCTTTGCTCCCAACAGCGAATGGCAAGTCGATCCGGGATTAAACTCTCTGAAAAAATGTCACCGTTCCTCCGGAGAATCGAACCCCGGCACTTATCGTCCTCTCACAACGATAGTCAGCCGCCTAACCACTGCGGCCATCGACCCGTTTAACCGTAGAATTGCTGAATCTGATAATCCAAGTAAAACAGTTTGGTCTATTATGTCAGGTAGTAATAGCAATAACAGAAATAATATTGCACTTCTGATAGATAACATCACTGTCGATGACCCCAACAAGGTAGCAACTGTCTTCAATGAATTCTTTATAGACGAACCGTTGAGAATCACCAGTGCATTACCTGCAGACTCTTCGAAGTCCTTTTCTCCTGCAGAGGGACCGTATGCAGTAGCATGTGTGCCTTGCCGTTTTATGAGTTGGATGTGCTAAATATATTTAATAAAATAAAAATAGTTCAGATCCAGATGAGATGCCTGGTAGCCTATTAAAAAAAAATCGCTCCGTTTATAGTTAAACCGCTGACTCAACCTATTAACTTATCTCCTTCGAAAGTGGTGTGTATCCCGACTTACTTAAAACTTCAACAGTTTAACCAGTACACAAAGGCAAATCAGTTACTGATGTCTCGAATTGTCGTCCAATCTCCATAAGTTTCAGTTTTTCCTAAATCTTTGGGTATGCAATGCTGGATAGGCTGCTCGGTCATTTAGAGAAAAATAATATTATTACCAATCGGTAACATCCTTTCAGAAAGCGGTACTCAACAATGTCTGCTGTCCACCAATTCATGAACGACCTTTTACTCTTTAGAAAGGGACAATTGCGCAGGTGGGATTTTCTGTGATCTGTCTCGTGCTTTTGACTGTGTCGATCACAATTTATATATATTCACTCAATCTTTACGGTATTCGTGGGGTTCTGGTGGACTGGTTTTCATCATACCTATCAGATAGATTTCAGTATGTAAAAATACTTTTTAAGGACAACAATGGCATATTTAGAGATGTTTTCATCAATTCATTAACCTACTTTTATGGAAGTGCTCCAAGGCTTTATGTTGGATCCCATTCTTTTTATCATGTTCATCAACGGTATGATAAATTTTGTAAATTATTCTTTGGTTATATATGCAGACGACACTTCGGCGGTGGTAACTGGTTCAAATACAAATGAAGTATGTAAAAATGCTGAAAACCTCTTGACTGACATATTTCAGTGGTATATTAATAAATTATGTATGAATCTATCTAAAACGAATTATATCTGTTTTCATCTCTCAAATTCTAAACATAGGACAGTCTTGAATGATGATGTACAATGTAACGGTTTCACTTTGGAACGCAAAATGTCCGTCAAATTTCTGGGTTTGAATATTGATGAAAATCTTAATTGGAAACTTCATTGTATGACTTTGATTAAGAAAAGAATTGTTCCCAAATCAGATATTTAACACATATTGATTTCAACTATTTAATCAGTTTTTACTATGGCCAGGTGCAGTGTTATCCGTTATTCATGGCGAATATTAAGAGTACTAGCTCCTGTCGACTTTCTTTTATATAAATATAGTATCTTACCCTTGCCTAGCGTGTATATATTGGAAGTTTCATTGCACATCTTGGCAAACAGGGACGTTTTTGTCAGAAATGATGATTTTCATTTGTATGATACTAGACAAAGGAACAAATATAGTACACCCTTGAATAAGCTTCACGTTACGAAGAGATCGCCAACATCTGTTGGATTACCACTTTTTAATTTACTTCCGCATGGTATAACATCTCTGAATAGCGTGTGGATCTTTAAGCAGTGTGTGCACTCTCTGTTGGTTCAGCGCTGCGTCTACTCCGTGCACGAGTTTGTAGCCTTGCTTAAATCATCAACGATATTGTAAATGTATGATGTCTTTTATTATATTTAGTTTAATTTTGATATATATATTGACATGTCCTATACACTTTTGTGTGTCTTATTTCTGAATTGTTGATGTCCCTAGTAACGTTAAAACATGCGCGTTTTTAATGATTGATTTACGCACGCGTTTGCATGTTTTAAACACGCAAAATGGTTTACCAATAAAAAAGTCTCTTATAACATCTTAATGCAGTGATTTCATTCAATTTTTAAAATATTGCTCAACGATTATGAGCATAATGAGTCAGTAATAAATATAAGTACACGTTAGTAGTACGCGCTTACCTGGTGATTCTTGAAGTTTAACTAATTGCTTATCAGTAAATTGGGATCGATTATGAATTAAAGTAAAGCAATGATTAGTATTACAATTTGTACAAAGTGTTGGTTCGGTAATTCGACCTCTGTCGATTTCAACAACCGTTGTAAACGAACATACAATGCATTTGAAAAATGCTTCCCGCATTTCTGGTATTATATTTGATGTTCTTATGACCATTCCACATATAGTTATTAATTGATCGATATCTGTAAAAATAAACATTGTGTAAAATCTAGGCACAAAATATGTTTGGTGGAAAATATATACAGTCCCCAGATGGAGTTTACAATAGTGCCTTTCGATTTGTCCATAAGTGTTACTCGGGAACAGCTCCGGAGCTATTCGTGTGCGTGTACAGTGAACTAGCTCAGTACAGTTCAGGTACAAATAAAGTGTAAACAAATAAAGGGTAGTGGGGTGGCGGCCATGTAAACACAGGTTTAACATAACCTTTCAAGTTTTCGTGTTGTCTACAATCCATTCAAATTGTCAACACTTTTTTGTAAACAAACCGAAGTGCGCATGCGGGAGCATATCGCCCCAGCCGAAAAGTTGGTGCACCAGAGGTGTGGGGAAGCAGAAACGGTGCTGTACAAGTGCGAATCACATGGCAAAATAGAACGACAGATAGGTGACCCGGAACAGCTCCCGAGCTGTACGGTGCACAAATCGAAAGCCACTAATAAGTATGATTGACCAAAAATTTTCGAATTGGAATTTCATATTTTGGGATACCGCCCTGCTCGGCCTGAAACTTATTTTTAGTTTACTTTCGATTTTTTAAAGTCAAGTAAGCCTTTACAGTGGAGCAAACACTATTTCAGTTCTAGGTAAACTACCTCTTCCGTTCACAGTACGGCAAAACGTTACTAAGGAAAGTTGTTCAGAATGAAAAGATATGGCGTGATGCAAATTTTCAGAATGATTGGCCTACTTTGATAAAATCCAGTATTGGTCAGTATTGCAATTGTGTTAATTTGATTTTCAACTTCCGTCGCAGTTCCTTAAAACTAGTCCGGATTTCCTGAATTGGTAAGGCGGATATAGCATCTCTTATGCGATTTTTAATACATCGGCATCTTTGGGTACATTTTCTGCATACACTACTTGTTGGATTACTGGACTTCATCAAAGTAGGCAGATCATTCTAAAAATTTGCATAACGTTGATTTTAAAAAATCGAAATTAAACTAAAAACAAGTTTCAGACCAAGCAGAGCGGAATCCCAAAATATGAAATTCCAATTCGAAAATTTTTGGTCAATCATACCTATTGTAAACTCAATCCGGGGATGTGATTTCAAATAAATGAAATATCAACATGAGAAGTATAAAAATCTAATGATGCGGAAAGAAGTAATGAATATCAATTAGAAGAACATCTTTAAAATAATTACTATGTTTAAATGAATCGGGTAGTTAACTTCAATTATCTCATGTGGCAGTTTTATGCAAAAAAACATAAGTATACAATATAACAAACCTTCTGGATTCAATGATCTCATATTTCTGGTTTTTTCGACATTGAATGGACGAACTTGTATTTGATGTTCTAGAACTGCTGCTGGATAGCGTTCATAAAACATTTCATTTACAGTCATATCAAAAGTGGGAATTACTTCTTGTGGATAACAGATTAACTGTCTGTATAAACCTTCATCAAAAGTTTCTAAATGATTACAATTAACGTTTAAAAATGGTTCTTCTAGAGTGTGAATCTAAAAGAAAAATTAATATGAGTAACATTAGCAGACATTTTATGTTTCATTATTATACCTCCTCCAATTTTTGTAAATACAGAGGCTCATTTAAATTTATTGCTTCAGTTCTCTCATCATCTTCCGCCTCAGGGTCGATGTAACGAAGTATAAATTGCTTAAATTTTTCTTTGCATTGAGCTACAGAAACGTTTGTACCCCAAATTACCAAATGTGCAGCAGTACCATCTGACTCTTGTGATTCTGGTATAGCTTCTAACTACAAACAATTTAATTTTGGAACGTAATTTTATATTTTCTATTAAATATTTACTAACAGCATCTGACCCAACATTTACTTGCCGAATTCGTTTGTCTGACCGCACATCTGGACGTAAACGAATAGGTGTTCCTCGAATACCAGATCTAGGAGTTCGAACCGATCCCAATGAACTTGGCGTGCCATAATTAAGGGGAGAACTTAAATCAATTTCACTCATTCCTAACGCTGCAAAATTGTAAATTATTGCTTCATTATTTGGAGTATACCGGTTGATTTCAGACATGGGATAAATAACAACGGGAAGGGGAAAGGGGTACGAAAATTGTGGAGTACGCGTACGAGTCAGCGCTGTGATAGGCTCATTCAGTTTTATCATGATACAACCATAAAAACTGATAAAAAATCGCGAAAAATGAACAAAATTTATTAAAAAGTACTGATAAATGACGTTTTACTTAAATGCATTATTACAAAAATTGTTCAAATTGTGGTAAACTCTATCAATATGTATCCAAATCATATTATATCCAAGAGTAAAAATCAATCAAAATGTTTTCAAGACAATTGTTCATAATGTCATGTCACTTTGACAGTTCATATTACCGTTTAAATGAATAAAATTGTCACTATTATTTCTAAAATGGGGGGACAATTTTTGTAATAAAGCATTTAAGTAAAATGGCATTTATCAGTACTTTTCAATAAATTTCATTTTACGCGATTTTTATGGTTGTATCATAAATATTTACTTTAATGAATGATAAAACTTTCACTTCTTGTAGTTCCTTAAGTATACACACTAGGGCATAGGTTAATAGGAAGTTATTTATTCACATTTTTGGTCGCCAGTTATGACTCACCCTGTATATTATAATCCTTTTTATTTTTGTATTTTTTTTACGTGTGGTGGGCGCTTAGTTGCAGTGACTCCGTAAGCTGTATTATTTCTGCACTGCAACTCTCGCGGTGTAGTTTTTGTGTGTGTAAACTGTGTTCAAATGGCTTTTTGACAGCATCATATCGCCTTTTATAATTCCGCACTGTTAATCACTTTGCTCCCAACAGCGAATGGCACTTACTTGTCCTGTTACTGGATTTACATACCTGTTGGACAATATACATATAATATTATTAAATTATTAAACGGGTCGATAGCTGCAGTGGTTAGGCGGCTGATTATCGTTGTGCCAAGACGATAGGAGCCGGGTTTCAATTCTCTGGAGGGACAGTGACATTGAAATCCGGATCGTCTTACCATTCGCTGTTGGTAGCAAAGTGATTAACAGCGCGTCAATAGTAATTTATGGTACAAGGGTGTTATATGGGAAATAAGTCATGAGCAATAACAGACAAGCCACGAGCACGAAGTGCGAGTGGCTTTGTTTTTGCGAGTGTCTTGCGACCTATAACACCCGAGTTCCATACATTATTTTATCCAACACCTCTAGAATTTCGTTAAAACAGTGTTTTGTGATGATGACAGTTGACATTTTTATTTGACAAATAATTCGGTTCAACTACGTTCAACGATGAGAAAAATTAAGTCATTTTATAGACGTGGCTTCTGTGGCTTATGATTTTAAAACTCACTAGCGACTTATAATAGGCCACTTTAGTTGAAATGAGCATGAGAATGGCCTCATAATTTAATGGTGTTGGATGAAGGCGATGCAGTAGAATTTCAATTAACCGTCACCCTTGGAACCACTTGGGAGCGTTGGGGTGACGGATGAGACAATAGACGGTTAACAGAAATAGGATCATCGAGGAGCATTGGCGATCGATAAAAATGAAATGCTGCGCAGTATTTATAACACAGATTGGTTTGGGGACAAGTTAGTAAAGCTTTTAAATTTTCTATTTAATATTGAAATGCTCTGATTGGTTGGTTATAAGCAGCGCAGTTGTTCTTTAAAATCAAATTGTATATTGAGTATACGACTTATAAACATATGCACTGAAGTGTTAATTTTTGAATTTTTTTCTCAGAGACCTGACGGTTAATAGAAACTGACGGTTAAAAGGGTGGCGGTTAATCGAGACTCTACTGTATTATGCTGTCACAAAGCCATTTGAACGCAATTTACACACAAAACTACACTGCGAGAGTTGTATTGTTGGCCAGCCAACTAATACAGCTTACGGAGTAACTGCAATTAAGCACCCGCCTGTCCCCAGCTGTCACTTTTAGTGACAGTTGTATAAAATAGCTATGTATTTATGCAACAAGTACAGAAAGTACTACTTTCTTGGCCGAGTCGAATTTAAGGCTGAGCGAGCTTGCGAGCGAGGCTATAATAAAGACGAGGCCAAGAAAGTCCATTTATGTACGAGATATATACCAACAGTGTGCCGCACTCTAGACAGCACCACCGCAGTAGTTTGTTGACATATTATCGATTTAATTTTTTTTTTTATTTCTGATCATACCTCTCCGTAAACTGTAACTTTAGGGTATGTTATTTTACCGATCACAGTAAAACGCCAGCTTACTACGATTTAAAATAAACAGCAAAACTGTAGTCATATTAGGGATTTTTTATAAAAAAATTCTGTTAATAAAAGTTGTTCAGAATCATTTAAATAAGCTAAATCCAAAATTTGATTAAAAACAAAAAATCTTAAAAATTTTTCTCAAAAAAATGGTGATATACAGTCGAGGTCAGATAATCGTTATTAAAAAAAATTGTATAGTGTAAATTAGTGTTCCGGTATGATATGACATTTGGTTTTTATGACAAGCGGCTTAAGCTAAAGCTCGTCTTACAATAATAAAATTTCAAATTTGACATATATGAAATTTAACGTTATACTACATTTATCTGGCCACGACTGTACATCAAATAATATTGTGGCAAAGTTTTGAGCTGATTTTGGCATTTATTTGATACTGACATGAGTCCACTTCAATATTATTACTGCAGTACAGAAATGGCAAATAAGTATATTATTCTGCAGATTTTGAATGCACGCTTAAAAAAGCCCAATATAAGAATCACGTCAGAAATTCCACTACTTTAGTCCCATCGAATAACCGGGAAAAGAAATTCATCAAGTTACCGTTCCACCCTATAACCAAAGGATTGAACCGCGTTTTTCAACAGTTTAATTTAAATGTCTCTTATAAGACCAATAGTACGTTAAAAAATCTTTTAGGCAACCCGAAAGACAAACCTGAGATGGGACAGAAGTCGGGAATTTATAAAATTGCATGTAAAGACTGTGATCAAATTTATATCGGGCAAACAAAACGGTCAATAGAGACTAGATACAAAGAACATCTATAGCTCACTTTCGATACGGAAGAAAGGAAAAGTCCGCAGTAGCACAACATTTAATTGAAAAGGGACATCATATTGAAACAGACAGTGTCAAATTATTAAAAGCCGTCGATAAGCCAAGGGAACTCGACGCCTACGAGAGTATTTTTATGTATAAACACGAAAATAATCTCATGAATAGAGAACCATTGATTCTTGGAAGGTCGGTTTTGTTTACGAATTTAAAGAGATAGGATGTCCCTTCGCAACATGTGCTAACGATTAGTCCGGTTAAGTAGTGCTGTGAGTTGCTTGTTTATACAAGAAGTAGGGGGATGTTTATAATGATGGTTTTTTAATTTTATTTATTCATTCGGTATTCGGTTGATGATGAAAACCCATGTGTTTTCGAAACACGTGTCCCGAATAATTAATCAAAGTTGTGGTGTGAGGTGATACCGATGTTTATTGATAAGTATATTAGGTGTTCGAATATATAATGGAAATAATTTTTATATGGAGAGAATGGATTATACATAATTCCAAATTTTCAATAGTTTTGTATTGATAGCACCCTATAAATTTCTAACAAACGGCTACCGTGAGACATCCTGTATATGTACAGTGATTCATACTATAAATGGGACAATTGTGGAGCCAGCTAAAATTCATCCTAACTTAATTCACTACAATTTTTAAAAGTACATACTTCACAATTGTCCTGCCCTAACTGCAAGCAGCTAAGGTTTATATGTATTCATATATGTGTATGATTTCAGTAAGTTTTTCTATTTAATTCAAAATACAATTAATAATAAATATACTTTATCTCCATGTATATTGTTAAAATCGCATATCATACAAGTGCAGCCAGGTCAAGCGATACCATAAGCTACTACTTAACATATAAAGTTCTTACTTGAAAAAAACATTTTTATGTTGATGTATTGTTTAAATGCTAAGTGGCATCACGTGTACACTATCTGATACTCAATGTGCTAACAGAATAATATTATTAAGATTATTTGAATCGGTTGAATAAAATATAAAGATAGCCTTTGAATTTGCTATGTATATCAATATAGAAAAAAATCTAAATTCTACTTCGTTTGATGTACCTGCTGCTGGACTAGTTGGAACAACTGTTGGAGGCGAAGATGTACCAGCATGCTCTCCATTTCTTTGAGCCCAACGCATAGGTGTTGCTACATCACTGTTAGTATTTTGTGATGATCCACCACGTCTACCTCTTCCAGGAGTATTTGTAGGAGTTTCAGGTATTACTTCTCTGCGTGGAGTTTCATCTGGTCTTGATGGTGTATTTCTTCCACTTCTACGAGGAGTACGAGATCCTGCAGGAGATGACATGGCTTTTGTTCGTTAAGTTAAATACGAATTCGTGTTGTTGTTTCTGCAAATTACACTGCAATAATGCAGGAAATTCGTTAACAAATGCGAAACATATACACATAAACCACAATCTACTGTATGTACAAGTTGGTTTGGCGCCAAAACACTTGTTGTGGTTAAAATTCCTAAACTTCATTACCTCAAAATTTCAATGGATTCATCGATTTTTTTCTTCATACACATAGAAGTTTATAATATACATATGAATCATATTTAAATTTTACAATCTAAACTGCGTAAATATTTTTTAAGATAAGTTAACATAAGTTTACACTTCTAATATCTATTTCTATTGAGTTAATGTGTAACGAGTATTCAGTATGTAAGTTGAAATAATGTCAGATATGAATTTTGGACAAAGTCATCATTTCGTCATTTGTGATGGCTTGTTTATAATTTGAACAATTTTATAATTTATTCTGTAAATAATTTTTTAAGCAGGTGTGTAACGTTAGCCTTCGCTTGTAAGCTAGTGTAAATATCTAAAGTAATGTTTCGTTAATGCTTAATATGCGTTTCGTGAATAAAACCAACCTATTGCAATTGTGAAGTTCAATGGAAAAGTGTTTTTTGAGGTTCAATTTTGTACATACATAAATTCCTTTGGTGATGTACAGCTAAAGATGTTTTATGCAAATATTAATACCTATTGAAAGGATGCAAGTTATCAAGAAAACATGTCTACAGCTGTTGGTAATTTATTTTTATTTTTATGTACCTAAACCTAATACAAATTAAAAGTTTTTTTTATATTCAATTTGCTGATCGCGCACTTTGATAAATTTAAATTTCTTGTATTTTAGCGGCGAGTTATAATAAATTGTAAATGATACAAAATGATTATTCTTTATTTTAGAAATATGCTACACAAAGTTTTGAAACTTTTCCAATCAATAATTTGAAAACATCTGAGCATGTGCAAAATTTTGTTACCCTAACTTGCTACACCCCTATAGAGGGTAGATCAATGGATTCTTTGATCAATATAAAGAGAATTAATCCAGAACTACAGAAAATGAATATTCTATAATAATACTGTATGTATAAGTGTTATTAAATAGTGAATTTTGCCAATTGTTTATTGTCATTATGGGAAGCGATAAGTCAATTGTAAATGTGATATATTGTGATTGTTTAATACCAGATGGATGAATGTGAAATTTTAATAATTAAAAACGTAGTGTAAGTGCAACTATCGATGCAAAAGATGCAAACATTAAGAAAAAGACTAGCCCACTGAAATGTGAGTAACAAATAAGGCATGCAACGATGGTGTCTTAGTTTTGCTTGTATTTGTTACATTTTGTTAATAATCACTTTTTCCATGTATATGCATGTCAGAAGTGGTGTTTGTTCTTTGTTACTGTCTGGTGTATGTAGTGTATTGATAAAATAAGAGAATTACAATTGTAGCAGTATTAATTGATTTATAGTGCGAATGCATTAGCGGTACCAATACATGTTTTTATATACAGATTCAATTTCGATTAAAGCAAGCATAGTTTCTCTATTATGATTAGTTAGGAATAGTTCACAGTAAATGTATATGATAAAAATAATGATATTTGTTAGTAAACATATTTTGTAACAGATAAATGTTATATCAACAACTAAAAGTAATATATGCAACAGAATGTTACATTTCTGACACTGACTGGTATTGGGGGTGGCAAAATTCTTTGCAATGGTAGAAATATGAACATATGTTTAAAATAGTAGTGTTATTTCCAGCATATTTATTACCCATCATTTCTACTGGACAACCTTAGTTATTTAATACTGTGATTTTCTAAACTAAGAAAAAATTAATAGTGCTAACACTTTTAATCCTACAATGCACAAAGTTGTAGTTTTTGTTAATCATTATTATTAGTAAGTCTTGGAAGAAATGGAGCAGACATTTTTTTTTTGAAATAATCAGTACTTCTTTAGTGTGTATTAATTATGAACTAAACCAAATCAAAAACTTGATTGCTTATAATTCTTATATATAAAAACTTACAAAAGAGTTATCATTTTTATTGACACATACATAGACTAAACTCTTACACTTTAAGGTATCTTCATTGTGTATATGTATAGAAAATTCCTTGCATTTAACTCTATTCTGTTATTTGTTTCTATATTGCATTTGATGGTCTTAGTGTTTTGTTGAAGTTTGATTGGAATTTTTGGATGAATAGCTTTACATAAGCAATCTGCAATTTTTATGCGATATTCAGCTGGAAAAGGATGTTTTTATTTCCCCGTTTACTATTCTGTAGGTACAGTAAAAATGTGGTATGCCGAACCTAGTTATTTTATCTAGCAAGTTTTTCCATAATTAATTCATTTTGTAATCGCGTTTTAATCATCATTTACAAACATATCCGGAGTGCTGTCAGCCCCATCATTTTCAAGCACAATTGGCATTTTATTGTCATTGACGGTCCCACATTCTTGGTTTTTTCTCCATTAGAAGAAATATCAAATCCGTCAATCAGTCAGCAGAACTTTGTTCAAATTCGACTTAAGCATAATAATGATCCTTTGCGATTTCTTCTAATCATATAAAAATTACATTAAATAAATGCGCAATATATAATAAATGAGACATGTTCAGTACATCCATAAAGTAATTAATCAGACAGTAAAAAATACAACATTTAGTGCGTTTCAGCTAAAAATATAAAGGTACCGGTAATTAACGGGCAAATGAAATACTCCGTATAGGTGAAAATAATTTTATGCTATAGTTTTCATGTAGTCAAAGTTCTGTTGTGTTTAAATATCTATTATATTAAGTATAGCAAGAGAGATATAGAAATACGAAATGCATAAATTTATTCTTAACTAAACAATTTTAATTAATTTCTGAGATTCGTCGGTTTTCCTCCATAATAATTCAATATACAAACAAATAAATGGCTTCCACTACACTATCTTCGTTTTACAAAGGGTCACTACTCGAATTTAGCATAATTTGATATTTAGTGCATTTATTGTTACAACGACACAAACTAGTGTACCAAATGTCACATGAAGTTAAACTAAAATTTAACGTAAAATTTAAAAAAATGACGAAATATGAGGATTTCGATTTGAAAAAAAATGAGTCCTTTCGTTTTTGTTTTTGACCTTTCCAAATTTGTATCTAAATTTTGAATTTGTATCTGTTTAAGCAGCCCCGCCGCTAGCTGTTTGAACGCCCGCGTGCAGGCGATTAGGCCGCCTACGCGAATAAATCACTCTGTTATTTCTTTAAATTTCAGCAGACTTGAGCTTCTCTAGCCTTTACCATTTGCTAGAAATAATTATTTCTCGAGAACACTGCAGTTGTGAAATTAAAAAAAAACCATGAATATCTCATTAGCGATACCTACGTTTTAGATATATCAAATGCAATATAAACTTGAAGTAAAAATTAACGGGGAAATGAATTTGTCATAAAAAGTGGAGTATTCTATTTAAAATAACGAAGTTGGTACTCATTTCCTGTATAATCGAAAGTCAGCCAACTCTGAAGATATTTTAGCTAAAACGCGCTTTACGAAAAACTCAGTTGATCAAAATTTCAGATTTGTTCTACAAATAAGTCTTTAGATACATTCCGCGTAAGCTCGTCATGAGATACACTGTACAGGATTAATCTTTGAGTGATGATGTCGCCAATAGACCATACGAGCAGTTTGTGTTGGAGGAGGTTGATTGTATCCAAATTCCTGGTTTAGGAGAACTTTTTGATAAGTTTAAGACGCTGTATGATCACTGTGTTCAATTATTTGATAGCAAGGTGTTAGGTTACTGTAGAACCAACATACCGGCTGATACATGATCTCGTTGACACCCGGTATAACACATATAGCATAAAATTATTTCCGACTTTTATTTATTCATTTATCTTTTGAAGAAACGTTATTGGGCAAACTGGCCTAAAAGATTTTTTCAATTTTAAGGTAAGTGTGTATAAAATAATACTTACTTATATATTATCAAGGATTTTTTTAATACGATCCTGATTTCTTCTCATGTAGTAAAATTGCTCTTGAGATTCTAAAAACATCGTGTAGAATACTAACATATTACTTCAAGTTTGGATATAAATATTGCTTCTTTACAAAAATTTTAAATATATAGGATTTTTCAAAACTAAGTGTACAATGTCTTATTATAAAAAGGAAGTTGTATTAAGTTGTAATAAATAACATCGATTACAATTAAACATGAAATCTTATAGGTACTGTTTAAATGTCTAGCACAAAGTTAATTAATAAAAATTAATAATGATTTACACATACAGTTACTAGGGGTCTACGGTAACAAAAACTGAAGTTTGGTACGGTTCGGTACGGTAAATACTTCTGTACCGCGGTTCTCGGTACGGTACACGGTACTAATGATTTGCTGGTTGGTGTGGTCTTTTATCTATAAATTTGATTTTACTCCTCTTATTTTCTTAAGAAATAGTGTTTTCAATTTTTTCCTTGTATTGCTTCAAACATGGCTTATAAAATAAGTTCATTTATAAAGTGTATCTAGGTGTGTACGCTGCAATTTACATCAGATATGTATTTATTCTTTTTAAAGGTATGTATGCTAATACATGGCACAAGTCTATGAACTATGAGTCAAGTCCGCGCCTGTTTATATATAATCTTCGGCTTTAACAGTAGGTACTGAGGGATTTAAATATGAATTCTAGGAATAACAAATCCTTTGTACTGAAAGATTTTGACTTTTTTTGAATGAATATTTCCTCAAAGCACCAGAAAAGAAATGAGAAGCATTTTTGGTTAAAAATTCTTAATAGGAGCAATAATTACATCCAAGAGAGAGAAGCATTTTTGGTAAAAAATTCTTAATAGGAGCAATTCAATGCAAACTTATTTTTAGGCGACGGTAACTGAACGGAACAAATGTTAATAATACATGAAGAAAAATGCTTATAAATAAATAGTATGGGATTATTTTTCGTTTCGTCATCGTAAACTGTACCGTACCGAGATGGTACCAAGAACGTTGTCTGTACCGAACCGCTGGACGGTACATCGTTCTGTACCGTAACGGTACCGAATTTTCGGTGAACCGCAGACCTCTAACAGTTACCGTGACCTTCTGGCGCCCCTCATCCAATTTGTGCTCCTGAAGAAGCCACTTACATTAGTGGCAAAAAGTCGAGTGTTAAGTTTTTGTATTTTTATTTAATAATTTGTGCTTTTGTTTTATTATATTGTATTGTATATATTTACTTTACTATGACATGGTTAAAATTCGAAAACCCTCATAACAGAGACTCGGACAATAATATGGAAGCCTTCGATGCCATTTAAAAATTAATAAAAAAAACTATGCTCGTGTGACGAATAACAATTAGCAAGAGAAAGGTACAGTTTCAACACAGTTGTGGTGTGAAACATTTTATGTTTTTGTTAACAATTTTGATTTTCTATTTAGAAAACGTATTAAAAAATTTGATCATCTTGTTGCATGCATTTAGCGAGTCTTGCCTATATTTTTTAAATTCTCTCGAGCTAGCCAAAGCTGTACTTATTACATTTCGCTCCAAATGTCAATTTGCGGTGGTGGTGCATTATTATACAATTTATTTTTGAAAGATTCTGTTAGCGTCATAAGTAATAACACAATGAATGGTGCATTTTCTAACGCATCCATAATTTCAGTTCTTATTAGGTTTGTATACTATTCTATTAAATTCTGCGTATTAATTTTGTCTTATTAATTAACAATTCGATTGTCGGTTGAAATTTAAATTTTGTGCTACGTAGCCGCTCTCAACTACTTTTGCTGGATGCGGCCATTGCTATCATTTAACCGACTTCTTATATGTTACTGTTCCTGATATAGCAATGGTGAGACTTGAATTTGGTTCATACTGTATCTACATAGGACCATTAAAGTTGCTTATGTTACAATTTAACGCTATGGTATGTGAGAATAGTGTCATGTATAATGATACTACCGTTGACAATACTTGCTTAGTATTTTCCGGAATTCCGTCTTCACACTTACATATTGCACGACATTCGAATTGCGTCTCATTTTGTATGACGAGCAATGTATACCTAACTGTTGCTTATCATGCAACATCCTTCTAACTGTATTACGCAGTTTTTTCAATACTTGTATATAGTTACGCATTTCAGAAGCTATTTTTTCTAAATTTGTATATGAATTTATTATTAATGTATTAAGAATGTGAACAAATGAAAATTTTCTTGTACCATTATAAAAATTTTCCATATCAGAAGTATTTTTATAAAATTAATGGATCTACATAATTTTCGTGTATGGTGCGGTTGACGATGTGCTTTACAATTTAACTTTGAGAGTTCAAAAAAAAAACTTTGACGTGTAATAATTATACAGATTGACATTTACTGGTCTATAGATTAAAAATAGCAAAGAATCGTTTCTTTGAATTTTTATGACTCAGGTTTTTCTCTCCATTACACTAACAAGCGCTTTTTTTACTTTCTAGCAATCGCTAGTTGAGTAAAATGTATTCTTTTGTTTTATAAGCATATAATTTATCGTCATTGTAATTTTTATTTATATAGCAGTCTCGTAATGTAGGTATGTGTATTTTTTTTATGATTAGTCGGTTTTGGTAAAGTAATTAGACCATGATGTGCATTAATTATTATTCTGAATGTAAATTAGTGAAATTATTTTGCTACAGAAATGTTGGGTATGTGCATTTGGTATAATTTGTGATTTGTACTTTTTTTGTACCGTAATGGCTTTGGTTTTTCTTCGTTTACACGACACAGCTTTACTAATTGGTATGTACCTATCATTTCGACTTTAATCACATACATATTTAATTTGCTTTGCTACATAGTTTTTAGTATTCATACTCCAATTAATATGCTAATAATAATCGTAAAACTTCATAAATTAGATTCTACGTACTACTTTTGCACTAAGTACAATGTTATGATTCTTACGCATTCACAAATTTTGCACACTAATTTCTTATTAGTATCTTAGTATTATACTATGTACTACTGTATACTGTAGAGGCATATAGTTTTCATATATTTACACTGTATCAAATAAGTCTCCATACACTCGATAAGATTTTCAATTAACGTATTTAACTTAGTTAATATCATGTCTATCGGGAAAGAAATATTACAGAAGGTATTTAGGAAGTCCATAGACACATGAATTGAACGAAAACAACATTTTATTCTACTAATTACAAATAAAAAAAAGTACAAGATAAAGAAATATAAATTCAAACACAAAAAAGTTTCCATACAGACAGTTTGTAATTAATGTATAAAGTGAACGAGTTTTTCTAGTAGCTTGTGTGACCACCCTTGGCTTGTAACACTTCCAGCAGACGTTTTTTCATTCCATTCACCAGTTTTTTTGTAACTTCCGGTTCGATTGGATTCCATTCTGTTAAAATTGCTTCCTTTAACTGTTTAACTTTTTAATCTTGTGTGTCCGAACTCTTCTCCCTATTTCATCCCATAAATGTTCAATAGGGTTCATGTCTGGGGACTGCGGAGGTGTCTGCAATTGTTTTTTTACCTTAAATACTAACCACTCTTTGACACGCTTTGCCGTGTGCTTGGGATCCTGATCCTGTTGAAAGATAAATGACCCCCTAATCCCAATTTTTCAGAACTAGCGTGTAAATTTTCTTGTAAAATGTTTAAATACATATGTTGGTCCATTATCCCCTCAATGAAAACTAAATTTCCAACACCTGCTGCGCTCATACACCCCCAAACCAGAACGTTACCGCCACCATGTTTCACTGTCGCGCACAGATTTTTCACTTTGAGGTGTTCATTTTTCTTTCGCCAAACCATCGTTCTCCCATCCGATCCAAAAACGTTGAATTTAGACTCATCACTGAATATTACCGACTCCCAGAATGACATAGGTTTATTGACATGCATTTTTGCAAAATCAAAACGAAGCGTCCTATTCTTTTTACTAATAAACGGTTTTTTCCGAGGAACTCGCCCGTGAAAACCTGCGTTTCGCATAACATTTCTTACCGTTTCAGGTACTACTTGTAGGCCGTAATCATCTTCTAACATTTTTGTTAGAACAGGTGCACTAGTTTTTGGATTTTCATGAATAGTTTTTAAAACAGCGCGTTTATGAATGGCTTGTACTTTTCTAGGCCTACCCGAACGTGGTCTATTTTCGCAAGTTTCCAACTCTTTGTGTCTATTTAGTATATATTGTACTGTGGAATGTGATTTATTAATGCTTTTAGCTATTTTTCTTAAAGACTGTCCCTGTTGTCTCAAACTAATAATTAATTTTCGAATTGATTGTGGTACCTCCATCTTAATACAATAACAATCGCACCACACGTTGTGTTATCAATATTTAAACTGAATAATACTTTCCAAATGTTATGAAGTTCCTTTTGAGTGAAATAGGTAAATCCCCGAATTATAGTCAGAAAACCACCTGCTTAGTTCGGGATGTATGGAAACTTTTTTCTGTTTGAATTTATATTTCTTTATCTTGTACTTTTTTTTATTTGTAATTAGTAGAATAAAATGTTGTTTTCGTTCAATTCATGTGTCTATGGACTTCCTAAATACCTTCTGTAATATTTTTTTTCCGATAGACATGATATTAACTAAGTTAAATACGTTAATTGAAAATATTATCGAGTGTATGGAGACTTATTTGATACAGTGTATATTAGATGTATGTGCAATAAATATACGATTATAATTTAAAACACACACAACCTTGGCCAAATGTGTTTATTTATTTATTTATTTATTGATAAGATTCATACAGGAAATCCTAATTACATGAATTCTACATTACATATTCCATTATAGAAACAAATAACACACTAATCATCCTAATTATATTACAAAAAAAAAACAAATAAATAATCCGATACCAATAATATAATAAGAAACAAAATAATGATGTCCAGTGCCAAGGGAGCATCAAAACAGGAAACAAATGAATTTAAAACAAAAATAATTGTGATAATTTCATGATAATTACGATAATCTCGTTAATTTCGGCGGAAATATGGCCACCAACCAACAGGTTAAAATTCTGGCGCAGAGTATAGTATTTGTTTCGTACAATGCAAAAATTTTGTTTTAGCAATACCAAATATCTCGATTTTTTCGGAATACTTATTATAACGCGTACATATTCTTCTAACGGGCGAGAGTAGATCGTTGGTGATATGCATAGGTGGACCGGGTCTAATACTGTAATAAAGTACATGCAACCGAAATAAAGACAATAATTTCGCATTATCAAAGACGTTATTAAAAACTGTATACAATACAAAAATCATAGAGAAGTCACGCCTCCATGCGAGTGTCTGTAATTTGAAATCCTGTCTAATGTTTGCAAGACTGAAATGGAGGATTTACCTTGTGTTTCTTGTAAAATAAATATTTTATAAATTTATTTTGTACCCTCTCTAACAAATCCGTGTCTTTTTTTGTGAAAGGATATCATACGCATGAATACGCAATCTGACAGTTGATAACTAAACAAACACGGTGCTTTTTTCCGAGTATAGCTCACCACAACACATTTGTCAACGTTCAAGTGAAGGCTGTTATTCCGACACCAAACATTCAAATTATCCAGGTCCCTCTGTAGCAGCGAACAATCCACTGGAGAGCTTATTTCCCTATATATTTTGCAATCATCAGCAAACAGCAAGCACCTCGAAAGATTAAGTTCTTTAACCAAATCGTTTATAAAAACGAGAAAGAGTAACGGACCCAAATTACTGCCCTGGGGTACACCAGACAATGCAAGAAATTGCACCATTATAATTCACAACCTGCCTCCTATTGCATAAATATGAGGCAAATAGCGTTAATAACTTATTGGAAAACCCAAAGGCATTGAGTTTCAATAGCAAAATATCATGATTTACTCTATCAAACGCTTTAGCCAGATCAGTGTATATAACGTCTAGCTGAGAATTATTACTAATAGATTTGGCGATGTCATCACACATAATTAGTAAATTAGATTCGATAGACCTACCCTTCATGAAACCATGCTGCTCTACCGATATTTCATGCTTAATCTGACTGTAAATTTTGGCATACAAAATTTGTTCAAAGATTTTAGCTGCAGTTGATAAAATAGATATAGGTCGATAATTATTCATTAATCCTGAATCACCAGACTTAAATACAGGTATTATTTTTGCGTATTTCCATTCATCAGGAAAAATGCCTGTGGCTAAGGAAAGGTTAAAAATATGTTGCAATGGAGCAATTAGATATTCCGCACACGCTTTGTAAATGTAAGCTGGAATGTCATCCATTCCTGCAGATTTTTTTGCTTTTAGATTTTTGATTGCTAAAACAATATCATTATAAGAAATCTGTTCAAGACATACCATACTACCACTACATTCAGTAAGAGTATCAAGATTATATTTGGAGGCTGGCCCACACACACTCGAAAAATATGAAGTAAAACCGTCCGCTATGCGAGTATTACTCACATATTCAACATCCTCGAATATTATAGTGTCTGGAGAGGATTGTGGTCGTTTTTTGTTTTTTATGAAAAGCCAAAATATATAAACGTTATTGTTTCCGATTGAGTTCTCCACACTGTTGCAATAATCTTTGTAAACATCCTGTATTTTGGTTTTTGTTATAGTCCTAAGCAACTTAAACTGCTCCAAATTGAAAGAATTGTTTTTGCGTTTCATATGATAATTCTTAAGCTGTAACAGAGTTTTTATTTCACCAGTAAACCACACTGGACAAGTACTAGCAGAGGGTCTTATTTCACGGGTGGGTGTACATATATTCAATAGACTGTACAATGTGTTATAAAACATTGTTACAGAATAATTAACATCTCTACTTTCCAATACTGTTGTCCAGTCGCATTGTTCTAGTAATTTGTAAAGAGCATAAAAATCAGACCTAACATAATTATATCTATTAGAAGGGCAGACATTCTCATCTGGTGGCAGAGACTTGTCAGGTTCTACAATAACAAGTAATGCCGGATGATGATAATCCAAAGGTACCAATGGCACCTCAATACTGTCGACAACAACATTTGTATCAGTCAGAATGAGATCAAGGGGATTATTAGACATTAAGTAATGAAGGCACTAATTTATAATGTACTAAATTATTATAATTAAAACCTAATTATATGCAAAAGTTATATAGAATATAGAAGAATTATACAAAGAAGCAAATTAAAAAGACAAATATATGAAATGAACGACAACTTGCCAGCCAGCTCGGCCAAAATATCAATCATAATAAACAAAATCACATAAAACATCAACTAAATATCAATGTCCCCAATAATATGAATTTATGGGCATCTTGTAGATTTTTAATAACACTCTTATGAAGCTTCGTGTCGGTACCAGTAATTTTGAAATAGATGTTACCATTATAAATCCATACATTTTCTTTATTTAATTTTTCTCTACATCTTTTGTAAACTTTATATCTTGCTCCAGTTAAATCCTCAGATATGAACGTTTTAGTATTTCTAAGAAGTTTTTGGTGCTCCAAGACTGCACGTCGGACAGTGGGATCGTAAAATTTGATAATAACCGAACCATGAGAAACGCTGCTGCGATATTCCAGACGGTGACATACCTGTATATCTTCAGGTTTTAACTTTAATTGTAATTTATTATTCATCAGGTCCAAAACTGTCTTTGTAAGATTTTCATTTTTTTCTTCACTAATACCAATTATTCTTAAGTTATAATTACGTGAATATTGTTCGTGAGCATCTACATATTTTGGATTTAAATTCAATATTTTGTTTTTCTAATGCAGTTACTTTTTCTTCCAACAGCTGGACTTTTTTTGCGACTCAGATCTTTCGTTTACACGTTCAACTAACATTGATATATGTTCGTCATCATTAAATATTTCTGTTATAGCTTCTCGTATCATACTTTTGAATTCTTCCCTTTGCTCTCTCGTAAACGGCATTGTTCAATATATACAATTAAACAAATATCACCACCGAAGCAGTCGAAACCCGAACAAATTAACAATATTTTGGAGAGCATAGCTAGGCACGTGTTTATACAGCGGTATCGCACATCTTTATTGTTAGACACCCTCATAAAAAATCCCATTATTATAAGTATTATTACATTTCCAAGAAAATGAACATCGAATTTATACTTAATTTACATATTTAGTGCTTACTTTGGGACAATAGGTAAGCAGGCAGCAATGTTTCGATTTTAAATATTAGTGTATTATCGACGCGATGTGTTAGGAGTTTATAACCAGGATATTTTGTGTTGGATACTTTCATTTTTATGGATTAAACTTAAGGTAGTGAAACAATGCCAAAATTTTGTGAATTAACCAAAGTAGAACGTGGGCACACAGTTCTACTTAAGACACAAAGTAAGACTTTAATCGCTATAGTGAGAATAATGAAGTATTCGCGATGTGCGGTTCGTACCACCCTGCATGAACAGTAGATCGTCAACAAATCGACCAAAAAGCGGCCGGAATCGTCTTTCGAACCTATGAAAGTAAAGGCTGTCTAACACAATTGGCCAAGACTGTATATTTATAGTTTCTAGGTAGTTAGTTATATACAGGCTGATTGGTGAGAATGGCCTAAAAGTATTATACAAGCGGAACGGAATTTTAAAACAAAATTTTGCAGTTCGATATGTATTGTACAGAAGCGAAAACAAAGTTATTACAGGTAACATATAAATTGTAAAAAAAATACTAAGATTATAATATGTTTTGTAACACTGCGAGTCACTGCAACTAAACACCCACCACACATTTAAAAAAAACAATAATTTTTGTTGTTGTAAAGTAAATTTTCGCATTGTTCACCCTAATTATTGTACTGGTGCAGCTCTATTTCTCTGTGTACGCAAGAACAACTAACTAAAATGACCGACGTCAAAATAAGTGGCAAGTAACTATGTAAAACAAATAAACTAAACACGCTTGCTTCAGTAAATTGACATATCTGAGCATTTTAGGTACGGAGGTTAATTAAATCGTTATAACTTATCCACCTTCCATTTTAGGTAGGTATAGGAACACCTAATATAAATTGAAAGGGAATCTTTTGTAGAGTTAGAATATCTAATAAAATATATACATTTCCGTTAAAAAAAATCTACTTTTCGAAGATTAAACTCATTTATAAGCCACTAAGTTTTTAAACACCCTGTATAATGTTACAGAGAAGAACTTCAAATGTTGTGTAACTACACAATATCAGCTGTGCGTATGCAAAATTTCACGAGTCTCTTTTACTCCTACGTGACGTAATATCACTATAAAGTACCTAAGTTCGGTATTTGTCACTTTTTTCTTTAATTGCGAATAACTCAGAAGGAATGGTATTTAGGTATGAAATGTGTGTAAAATTTAAAGTACAATGAATCTGTAATTAATTTTATAGCATGCTATTTAAAAAATCGAAGTTGTCGAAGTCCGGTTAACCGGAAGTGATATATTTATTCAAAAATATTTTCACGTGATAGTTCATATTCAACCATATCCAACTGCAAAATTTTGTTTTAAAATTCCGTTCCATTTGTATAATACTTTTAATAGGTCATTCTCACCAATCACCCTGTATATCTTTGTTATTTCTATAATATACATTGCTATCGAATTCAATGGATATTTACTACAATACTTTTATCAATGATGATCTGTATTTGTACTGTAGCAATTAGCGGACTCCATTTTGAAATTACTGAAACTACTCCAGAAACGATCGTGTTGCGAATCTTATTTCCTTAAAATTATCATTTATTTATGTATCTGAAACTGTTACAGTAACATAGGATGCAGTATGTATTCATTCCTATTTATTTACTGTAAACTGCAAAGTTCGAAGAATTACAAGTATAAAACACACTGCCGTATGAGGGCGGTTCCGGAGTAATACTTCGGCTTACTAAGCCATTTTTATTTTCGTAATACTCATTTATTTACCTCGAGAGCAAAACTTCAAATATATTTCTGAAACGCCATAAAGCTTTTGTTGGCGAAAAGTACAATGGTGAAAAGTGCAACGGCTGCGTGTCTGGAAATCACAGGAGTGCTGCGCACCTGCACAACTGTCTCGCGGGAAGTGCTGTTAGAGTACTAATACAGGTGTTAAGGCCTTAATACACGATCATAAATTACATGTATTTATTGAACGTCACTTGAAGCGTGTATTAGGACGAATTTCCTATCAAATTTAAGGTATAAATTTGATAATACACGTTTCAAGTGAGGTTATTCAATAAATACATGTAATTTATGATGGTGTATTACCCACTTTAGTCAAAAGTGCTACCGTTCTTAGCACACTCCGATTAAGATTATCGTACCTTTTTAAAGAAGTCGACTTAATCAGACACCTGAAGATTCTAGAAGATGTCCAAAAGGAGGTAGAATCGTTAGAAAAATGAACAGCATATCTACAAACTAAATTATGAACTATTATTCAGGATGCTATTTTCAAGCTGTGATAAATGTCTGATACACAGACGGTGAACGGATGGGAAATTTTAGTTTACAATTCTACCATCAATTTCTCCAAATTCTTAAGATTATCCCCAATGATCCCAAACAGAATTACACGCCATAGATTTCTGCGTTTGAGAATGCCTAAACAAAGATATGCAAGAAACATCTATATGTATTTGTGTTGATATCCAGACCAATCTGAAAGCGTTAATTTAATATAGCTTTGAGACTAAACTAGTATTGGAATGTCGAGGTAATGTTACGCAGCTGACCACAAGTCACAGGGTATCCTTAATGTAGGTTCCAGAGCGTTTTAGTGTTAAAGCTTGTATTAAGGCAGATTAACTTGCAAAACAGGAGTCAGTACATTTTGCATTGGATCGTAACGTTTCGTTGGCATTCCTAAAAGCCAACTTAGGAAAGAAATCCAGCAATGGGAGGTAAAAGAAAGTGCCTTCCTACGGAGATTCAAGCGAAGAACTTTACTTCTCGCAAAATAACAACTAGAAGGTACTTGATCTTAAAAAGCTGGAGTTAAAGCTATTTGCATCCCTTTTATTAAGTGTATTTAGAACCGAAACCGATAAGCATATACTTTATCATTGCGAAGATCCGGCAAAGGTTTCAACATTTAGAGAAGGCGACAGAGGAGATCAAAGCCACTTTGCTTAAATCAATTCTAGGATTCGTTAAGAATATTTGATTGTGGCGCCATTAATGAAACTGGGTACCCACAATAGATCAATAGGTGGCAGAAATCTGAACGATCCCTCTTCAATACAATACAATACTTTGTACTATTTTACTGTGCGCGCCTATATTGTTCTTGCCTGGCGTCTCAATAACGAAAAATCTAGACTTTAACCACGAAAAATTTGAAATGTATATTATAAAGAATATTGTAGGTATTAACATTTAAACATGAATAGAAAGTTTGGACATAACGAAGTAAGACCTAAAAACGTAGCTAAAATATTCATAATAAAATAAAATTAGTTGCCTTCCTTACTTTTTTTCGGTAACTAATCTTATAATTGTTTCTTGGTAATCGGTTTATTAGAGGATATGATGTTTTTTTATATAGTTGTGTACCATTGAAGTTTTACTACTCTAGATATAGATGCGAAATTTGTTTACTCGCTTTTTCACTAGTATTATAAGAAGAATTAACACTTGATTTTCCTATATACTCTTGAATATTGTTACAGAGGAAATTCTTATCTTCGCAACCAATCTTTCCTTTTAAGCGTTCTTGCATTAACTTATCATTGTAATTTCTACTTAACTAATGCTGTTTAAGTATTAGGTATATATTTGTAATAATGTTAGAATATCTAATGTTGATGTACACCAATAATGAAATTTAAAATAAATTGCAGTATAAGAGGTAATATTATTTTCTTCTGCAGTAATATGCCACATATTTGCTTGCTGTGTGTGCACATTAAGTTAGCATTTGTATTTTTAACTACCTTTAAATACGTATCGCTTAGTTTTGTTCTTTTTTTGATTTCAGATAAAAATGAAACGTCTCGGTTCTTGGGAGAAGGGGTAAGTTTCAAGGCTAAGCTAATTGGAATTTTGGAAGTTTCTGAGGCCAGAGGTGATAGAATGTGCCAAGAAGCCTTATCAGATTTGAAGACTGCTATTAGGGCTGCTGGTGAACATAAACAAAGAATAACAATAAATGTTGCAATAGATGGTCTACGGCTGCGCGACGAGAAAACTGGAGTAAGATATATATATATAAGACATAGATGCAATATTCTCAATACAATCTTAAAATAGGAAATGCAACGTACGTTATTCAATTTAAACCGATTGAATAATTTTTTAGTAATGTGATTGATATTGACAACAACAAGACGGTAAATTTTCTTTTCTATAAAATTGTAGTCGTAAAAGTGAATCCACTTTTTGTTCTAAATAATTGAGAACAGTTGTTGTAAGTTTTTTAAAATGGTACTTCTATCTTTGAATACAAATTTTGTTAATTCTAGTTTTTATTATTTAGTAGAATTGTATTGTTGCAATAAACTATATTTGAAAATTTCTTACGGAAATGTATAAACTATGTTGTCTCTCTAATGTGAAAAAAAATGACAACAAAGAGATTAAAGATAATATTCATATCCATATAGAGGATGCTTCATTAATTATGGGAAATATTTTAACTGGAGATACTATGTGTCGAATAATGACCATTGATCAAAAATAGCCTTATTCAAAATCGCACCGTTTTCGAGATGAAGGTCTTCCAAGTTCCAGAAAAAAAATCGTTTTTTCCATCTTTAAGTTAATCTACTTGTACGATGAAAATAAAATTTGGCATGGCGATTTAGTATTATTAGATGCTTCTTATGGTGGAATTTTCCGAAATTAGCAAAATTACAGCAAAAAGAAAAAAATATCTCCTTGTGTTAACATCAATAGAACTTTTTTGTTTTTTGATTTACAAGCACGAAATTAGCAGCACCTAATAGACTAGTTAAAATGCCAAAAATAAGGTCCTCTTGTAGAAACTTCGTATTATGCTTGGTTTTCGAGAAAAACGAGAAAGTTCGGAAGCATTTGTGGCTAAAAATAGTTTAAACAGCCAAAATCTGGGTAGACCAACACTCAAATTCACTGGCGAAATTGTCATTTCAGGACAATTTCTGGATTATTAAAAATAAGTCGATGACCACAGTGGTTAGGCGGCTGACTATTCTTGTGAGAGGACGATAGGCGCCGGGGTTCAATTCTCTGGTGGGACGGTGACATTTTTTCAGAGAGTTTAATCCCGGATCGACTTGCCATTCGCTGTTGGGAGCAAAGTGATTAACAGCGCGGCATCATAAAAGGCGATATGATGCTGTCACAAAGCCACTTAAACACAACTTACACACACCAAACTACACCGCGAGAGTTGCAGTGATAGCCAGACAAGCGATACAGTTTACGGAGTCACTGCAACTAAGCACCCACCACATAAAAAAAAATTCTTCAATACTTCCTATGTAAACAACATATTCATTTTTTTCCCTGAAACTTTGAAGACCTTCACCTCGAAAATGGTGAAATTTTGAGTAAGGCTATTTTTGTTCAATAGTCATTATTTGACACGTAGTATCTCCAGTTAAAATATTTTCTACAATTAATGAAACACCCTTGTATATCCAAAATGTGAGAAATCGTTTTAATCAATGATATAATACTATACCTCCTACTGGATGGACCGTAGAAAGAGAGATATTGACTTCTATATAGAAGTGAGATAAAGACATGATCAACATGACATTGCTGCTATAATCAGCTGGTTGGTAAATACCTATCTCACTTTTATATATAAATAATCAATTACAAATATACTTTAATATACGGGGTGTGGCGTGAAGAGTTTTGATTAGAAGTTTTTGGGGATGCAGTAATAGGCGAAATGTAAAATTTTATCAGATTACACTATCGATAATGCTTATTTTAAATATATTTAATGGTCTACTTCCGGTATACCGGAAGTAGATACCAATTCACTTATTTTAACTAGAATAATTCTCTATCAAATTCTGAGTAAATAACATGCACCATATGCTATACCAAAAATTAATAGTTTTTCAGATATTTTAATTTGTTTTCAATTTTTCTATAAAAACACAGTCCCAAATAAATCACGATATTGCTGACAACAAACAGGCTACTGACTTAAAGTTTGACATGGGGAATTGCAAGATATCACTAAAGTGTCTCGTCCTTCAAAATACAACATTTTTTTATATACCACTCAATTCCAACCATTTTAAACAATTATAATTCGCTTATTTCAAATACAACACCCTGTATATTATATCAGTATTCAATTCCTATCTTCATTCTCATTTAATTGATTCTATCATTTTCTATAGCTAAATCTAACCGATTTTGAGATATTTTATTATTTTACTTAAAAATAACGAAACTTAATATTTCAACATTTATAAAGCGTAGGCTGTAACTGTCAAAGATGTGACAACTTAATAGTAAATTGTTTATGTATGCATTAGGTATGTTGTTGACGGATTTCTTTATAAACCCATTGTTCAGTTATCAGACATAGTCAATTCAATATTTCGATAATTGTAAAAATTAGTATGTTGAATGTCATATCACACAAGCTATTGTTAATCTCAGTGAATGTCATGGCTATACTCGGCAAAAGGGGTCAATTACCAATGCAGTGCGGTGAGCAACGTAGAGGGGTGGCACGGAAACTCTAGCGCCCGTATCAAAGCACACTTGTTCAGTATTATTCCACTGGTAGTTGTAAGTGCTTATCAGTACACAAATACAAAATTTCGCAATTAGGTACGTTTCGGAAACGGCGTAATTCGAACGAACTAGAAAACATAATAGCGAGTATGCCTGATTTAGAATGCGAATACGATAGAATTAAATGTGAAAGGTGCGACACCTATTTGACGTGTACAAGCAGGTGGAAGTGTGAACGTTACCTAAAAAGTATAAAAACTGTTCTGCAATCCGTGGCAAATTATACAGCGAGCAATTAACATTTGATATAGGTGTTTGTTTTATTCTATGTAATCTACCGTTCACTTTACTCAACCAAGAAGCATTTGTTTCCTTCTGGAGGAAGTATTTGGATTATACTTTATCAAGTTGGATATCGATAAAAAACGTTATGCCATGTGCTCGTGACTATGTTAAAAGAAGAATTAAAGCGGAATTGAAGGATAAAAAGTTATGGTTATGTGTTATTTAAAAGTGTTATCGACAAGGATTCAGATTTTCTCATATTAAGACAAATTTGTGAAGGTGTATCGAGAGATCCATTTAGTTGTCACAAGGATTAGTTTAAATTTGCAAATATAACATCACGCGATGTGGAACGGTGATTTTCAGCATTAAAAAAATATGTATTCCACACGCCGTACCCTTTTGATTGAAACAAATATGGAAAAATTTAATGATTCAAATATTTAATATATACCACCCAGTTTGTGATTTCATGGAAGCTGCTTAAAACAGTAAGTGTTTTATCACGTCATATATTATATTGTTTCTCATTATTTTATGTGTAAACATTCATGCGTTCGTATTGCCCATTGAGCTAGTATACTAAGGAGACGCTATGAAACATATTTCCTGGATGTTCAAAACGGCGTACTGGGCGGGCTTAAGATTAGCACCAATATGGCTGCCTCACCAGGTCCGGACTACTGAAAATGATGGATTTATTTAAAATTAATTACCTGTGAGGCCCAATGCCCATAAATGTTATAATTTGACAATATAAACGCTCAATATGTAATAGTTTATTTATGTACCTACATACAGGCGTACCAATTGAAATTTTCCAATTACGGCCCTGCACATGGTTTTTGTGTCATACACTGACCTATGAAATGTTATTTTAGACGAATTCTTCTTGTCAACGATGTTTCTACTGTTGCAACTAACGTAGTGCACAAGAAACCAGAATTTCTTCTAGTAGTTTGCTATATCATATAACCGTAGATAACTGAAATAATCAATTAATGCAAACATACATGACACATACACTATAATCTACGTGTTTGACGTAAGTGGAGTACCAATATGGCCGATCTGTGCCGTTTTAGCCAGGTGATGTCGTCTCCCTACCTATTCCACCTCAATGGTATCGCCTATGCTCACTCATGAAAGTCGCATAAAAACAACATAAATGATGCAAGTACGTAAACGTTACTGAATGCTCGTTTTGATACTCCTGCTCGGCCCCTCCACGTTATTATCTGCACTGCACTGAAACTTGCTCTTATTTGCCGACTTTAGCCATGGCACAGTCATATAAAATAGTATATACAGGTTGTTCTATTAAAAAAGGAAGTTGTATATGTTTGAATATTCGAAAGTTGTTGCTTCCGTAAGAAACAATGTATAATAGACGAAATTAATGTTCAATAGAATTAACATTATACTGCTTATTGAATCTATATGTTGTTGGTATGGTTCGAACTAATTGATGAAGTCTGACTGTGTGAAGTAGTACCTACCGGTTTTGTTTGAGAATTTTTCTCGTTAGCGTTATTAACAATAGAGCATTATTGTACTATCGGACTATTTTGTATGTCCGACATTTCTTTCAAAACCAATACTTGTTACCCATGTTAAACGACGAAACGTTTTAAACCAAATTTAATGATAGCATCGTAATCAATGCTGTGTTTCAAATTTTTAGCCGCCTACCTATCTAGGGAACGTTATAGTTAATGTTATCTCTAGAAACACTTTCACAAAAACTGGAAAGTTTTATACTTGTATCTACGAATATCAACCATTTACTATTTATACAGGATTACAACATTTAGTGAGATAATAGAGAGTAACGTGATAAGTCTTAGATTTAGATTTAAAAGAAGGATGATATTGCGCTGCGACCTATTGATTGTGCTCCTTTGCATGAGCTGTAAGCTGCTAGAGTATGCTCGCTCTCAAAGTTCTCCATCCAGTCTAAGAGCTTTACTAAACTGCAATAGCTGTGATGGTTTTAGAGCAGGTATATCCTCTTCGTCCATGACGCCTTTACCGAGATAATTAGCTTGGGTTTCTATGATAGCGGTACAGTAACATGTCAGGTGTTCCGAATTCTCACCCTCCGCCCTGCAGAACCTGCAGTCGCTATTCTGTTTTAGACCTATCCTTGTTATGTGTTCTCCACGATGGCAATGCCCTGTAAGAAAACCTGTGAGGATGCGTAGTCTATTTCTGCTTAGTTCTAGCAAAGTTCTTGCTCTGTGCTTATTGTAATTTCCAAGGAATAACTTGAAGTGTCTCAGACCAGGAAGATTCTTCCAGAGCGATGCTCTAAGCCTCTCTTCTCTCTCCTTAAGTTCCTTTTTGTAGATGCTCATCCCTATAGCACAGAACAGTTGTGGCGGCCTCTCTTGCTAAGAGATTAGTTTCTTCGTTGCCTCTGACTTCAGTATGTCCTGATACCCAGCATAATGCAACTCTGTTTTCCTTGTCTTGGTTGTTCAATCTGTTAAGATATTCTCAGACTAATTTCGAGCTGATGGTGTTAGAACTCAGCGCCGTTATACCTGCTTGACTATTGGAGAAAATTGCAATTCTCTGCTTCCGATAGTTCCTGTCCAGGTTCAGTTGAGCACATCTTCCAATGGTGATAGCCTTACAGAGCATTATTTTACTTTGTGGCACTGGCCCTATAACCTCTGATAAGCTGTACATATATGTTACACATAAATATTAGTATTAAATATAATACATTAAATATAAAATAATAAGCATAATAAAAGAAATGAGGGACTCGGTTTTTTCCTGAAATTATTTTGATATCGTGAATAATGTTGAAAAAATTTCTTTTTGTCGTATTTTACAGTATACATATTTGACAATTGAAACGAAGTCTTTGGTCATTAAATATTTAAAAACTAAATCAATTTTATAGGATTCTCTGTACCATCACCCAGTTCATAAGATATCATTTATTGCTCAAGATATGACCGACTCGAGAGCTTTTGGTTATATCTTTGGATCTCCAGACACAGGTCACAGATTCTTTGGTATTAAAACAGATAAAGCGGCTAGTCAGGTAAGTTTATTGTAAGTATGTTTTAAGAATCCGTTAAGATTATCTGCATATTTCAGGTTGTCATAGCCATGAGAGATTTATTTCAAGTCGTGTTTGCATTAAAGAAAAAGGAAGTTGAATTAGCGAAACAGCATTTAGATAAAAGTCGATATGGTTCATCACCTCTATTTTCGGAAACCAACTTGCCTAGTTCTAAGGTAATTTTGTTGTTTTAACCATAATAATTTCAAATAATGGAATATCGAATTAATAATAATGTTTTCATTTCAAACGTAAGTTTAATATTAACAATACCGTACTTATCATTATGTTATTTGAAGTCGGTTATTTGAAATCAAGATAATTAAGTTACTACAAAATTATATAACCTGTGATCAGTACAAAGTTGATATTTTTTTTATTTTAAGATTCATACGAATACATCTACAAGTTAGGTCATTAACATACATAGTACCTTCAACATTTAACAATTTAGTCAATGCATATAATATTCTGTTGGTACTGAGATCATAAACAAACGAACTTAATATTATATTACACTTATGTAATTAGTATTCCAATATTTCGTGCACTAATTTTTTATTTTAATGCGCGTGCGCATACAGATTACCGCTGATAGCTAGTACTCGTTCATTACATTTCCTTTCCAAACGTACGAAAAATTGTTGTGCATTCATGCAATCATTTCGGACGTAATTTTTTCATATCATTGCATAGCTGTTTTGACAAAAGTGTTAATCCACTGGTAGGTTTAATTGTAGTACAACATATACAAATCAGTTTCAGGCAGGCTAAAAAGTGTTGAATTTATCATTCATATCAGTTTTGGTAGTATGTTAGTTTCGGTTGTATTATAAGTTTCTTGATATAATTGTTTTATGTTTACTTTTAGCGTTATTGTTATTTAAGCCTGTATACCTACTAAATAAGTAAATTAATAGTAAATATTTGGATGAGTATTTAAGGACGTTGTAGACACAGTGAATATTTACAGGTAATTTTTTAAAAACGTTTTGACATGTAGGACATGCCCTATTATACATTTTTGTTAGGTAGTTTTTATGGAAAGATAATTTTTTTATAATATCAATCATCACTTTTGAATACCAAAACAAGGATATGCGGATTACACTTTTACTGTAATAAGACGTTTAATACATTTATTGTCAATAAAACTATCATCCACAACCAAACACAATTGTAGATATATTGACAACACAAAATTATACTAAAATTTACGTTTTCTGTCAGTTCATATGCAGAAAGCATTGACAAAAGCAAAGGGGCAGCATCAGATAAAAGTATGTTTCTAAATTTAATATTTAACTTCAGATTTCAGTTTTATAGCGGGATAGATTTAAATATCAGATTATTATTAATGAATTAACTAATTATTAGAGTGAGCAAAACATATTAGCTTGTTTTAACGAATATTTCGAATACGACCCAGGCATCGTTTGTTAATATCGTATGTTGTCATCTTAAGTAAATTAACGTAGAATTGTTTTTTTTCCAAATATTCGATGTTCCTGTTAATATTTGTGCACATAATTAAATTATATATTAAAATGAACATTTCGCAAGAATTCATATTTCTTTTCAGGTATCAAGCGCAACTTCAGATTCTAGTAAAATATCTGGACCTGATAGTAAAGCAAGTGCGACCAATAATGAACGCTCAACACCGGCCGTAGCAGATCTTGTAGATTTAGAACTGGAACTAAGCAGCTTACAACAGGGTCTTCATCAAATGGAACGTATTACACCTTCAGATCCATTTGGATCTAAAGACGATCCATTCGGCGATAGCTTTACGCCTTTTCCTGTAAGTAAATAATATTAAATCATTTGAATTCTGAAGTTTCTACTTCCATACTATCTTAAATTAATGAATTATTGTATATTCATTTCTCGATGAGAAAAATTTAAAAGATCAAAATGTGTGCATGCTTTTTATATACAGATAGCGAGAACTTTCTAGAGATATCTGCAAATACGCGAGCTTTGATCGGATGCATTCGTAAATGGGTGGGGATTGTGTTTATGTAGGTAGATAGAAGGGATATAGGCAAATAGGCGCTAATGCGGGAATCAACAAGTGTGAAAAATTATTGGAAATCTAAAATCAATAAGTGAATACAGCCCTAGCAAACTTTATTTTTCTTGTCAATTACAAAAGTTGGATATGGGAAATTTCATATCAGCTTAATGTGCTTATTTTTTGATAAAGAAAATGCTATCATATACGCAGGGTTTCATAAAAAACAAAATTGTTCATTCTGCGAAAATGCATCACCCTCTAGAATAATCTAGCTGAGACGAAATGCAGTCACAAAATTAAAATATTGCTAATAATTTTTTTATGGAATTTCTGTTATTTGTTAACGAACTAAATGTATTTAAACACGTGTAAACAAGTAACATTTTGCAAAAAGTTTTGAAGACACAACGAAAGCTACGAGGGAGCGTTTTTATATTCGCGGAATGGGGGATAAGGGGTGGAAATCAAAAAACCAAATTATTTTTCTTTTTCAATATATTCACCTGCAAGACGGATACATTTTTCACATCTTTCAATTAATTTATATATACCCTCATAAAAAATGATTTCTCTTTATCTGCAAAATACGCCAAAACTGCCTGCTTGACTTCATTATCGGCAGTAAATTTTTTACCCCGCAGCTCTTTTTTAATTTTCGGAAACAGGTAATAATCACTCGGGGCCAGGTCTGGGCTATAGGGTGGGTGATTCACAATTTCGAAGCCCACCTTATGCAGGGCAGCTAACACAACGCGGTTCTTGTGGACGGGCGCGTTGTCGTGCAAAAGCAGCACACCTTTCGTCAATTTCCCTGTCTTTTCTCTTTAATGGCTTCTTTTAGTCGCTCTAATATCGAAGCGTAATATTCTCCGGTTACAGAAACACCTTTATCTTTATAATCAATCAACAATATTCCTTCCGAGTCCCAAAAGACCGTTGCCATGAGTTTCTCAGCTGATTGTGACACTTTAAATTTCTTGGGAGGTGCTGTGCCCTTTTTATGCCACTGCATGGAGTCTTGTTTGGACTCAGGTTCATAATGATGAACCCAAGTTTCGTCTCCAGTAACAATTCGACTCAATACACCATCCTTGTCTTCATTACAGAGGTACAAAAATGCACGCGAACACTCTACGTTGTTTTTGCGGATTATGTTACTTGGTTGACCATAGCTCAAAGACTAACTGTCTAATAACAATGAAACTTCGTATTTACACTAATTATGAGTCGCTGCACAGGCCACGTCCCCAATGCGCCTAATCACCCCCCTACAACCCGCTAATTCCGCGAATATAAAAACGCTCCCTCGTATCTAAAAAGTCAACAATGTACAGGATGTTCCATTAAAGAAAACTTTGGTTCGTTACTTGTTTGCGGAGCAGTCTGTAGAGTTCTATATAATTTTAATTGGTGCTCCTATAAACCATCTCATATTGCGTAGTACCTACATTTTGAGTAAATTTCTTATTAGGCATTTTTCCACGTCAACTGTGTTTTACGAAAATTTAAACTGTTTACGTAATGAGCTCGGCGCTATTTGTCATATTTTGAACTAAGTATTAGTTTTAGTATTATCCCTTATACTATAGTTTTAAACATCTTATTTTTGTTGTTTGGTATGATAATTATGTTTTTAATCAATTATAAATTGATTTGATGAAATGAAATATTGGAAAGGCTATTTTATCCACAAAACGCCAAACACCTCGATACAAACTCGTACAACAAGCCCAACACCAACTTTGGTGTTCTGTGGGTGAAATAGTGCTTTCAGTATTTAACTTCTATGCAAATAGAATCACAAATTGGAAGATTAAATAGTCCGAAAACAATAAAAAAAAGAATATTGAATATCTCTTATGAATATGCAGCTACTGATATAAAATATTACCGTCAATAATAGGACAGATGAAGGCTCACTGTATATTAAACAAACGCGTCTGATCTACACATATACAAAGCTACTCATCTATATTGGCTTAGTGTATAGTGTACTGTAAATATTTGTATAGAATGTGTTTCTATTTTCTTTTGTAAATACATTGTTGGAAAAGAAGTGATGAGCACACTCTGTATAATCTGAAAGTGTGATCTTAACGCAAGGAAATTTGGTATGGAAGTAGCATAATTTACCTTCATTTGGTGAACGGCGCAACTATACTGGAAGGGAATGCATCAAAAGCGAGAGTATCTCCCTCGAGCAGCGTATATCATCGCTAAATGACGAAGCCTGGAGTCAATAAGTCGTTGTTTGCTGTTTGAACCTTATTTGCTAGAACAATATCAAGCTCATAATAAAACGTATAAACAATTGGTACAACAAACAAAAAAGCAATTCTACAGTAAATTAATATCTACGTCAGAAAATAAATCCAAGACATCGTGGAACATAATCAACAAACTAACAAATAAAACTAGCAATAATATGCAAAATATGAAGATATCTGATGAATCAGGTAACCTCGTAACAAGTCCGTTGGATATTGCGGCATGTTTTCGGCAAAGTTTTTTCCATATCAAAGCGGCAGGTGCAGGTTATACCATACATCACCCTAACATTGTAAATTCTACTTTCTTTTTCTTGCCAACAGATCAGAATGAAATTGCCAGATTGATCCACGAAGTAGCACAAAAACATTCTGCTGGCGTCGATGATATGCCGTGTTACCTACTAAAGCATGTTTATAACTATTTGACTGAACCGCTGGTATACTTGATCAATCGAAGTTTAGCAGAGGGCAAGTATCCTATTCGGTTAAAGAGGAATAAAATTATACCCATTCATAAAAAGGGTAGTGCTCTTGACATCGCTAACTATCGACCAATATCCATTCCCTCGGCCTTTGCAAAAATATGTGAGAAGGTTATCAATAATAGACTGGTGAGCTATTTAACTAGAAATTCTATAATTTCACCGACACAATTTGGGTTTGTCAAAGGAAAAAATACGTGTAGCGCAATAGAGCATGCTCTAAGCCAAGTTTACGAGGGTTTGGATAGAGGAAACATCGTTGCTGGAATTTTCTTCGACCTTTCAAAAGCGTTCGACGTTGTTGATCATTCAGTTTTATTAAGTAAGTTGCAGTCATTGGGTATATATGGTGTGGCGTATGATCTTTTTTCAGCTTACCTACATGACAGAAAGTCTGCTATATATATAAGGGGCGAAGAAGACAACATATCAAGGTCCTATTGTTCCGAAACAATTGTATTGGAGTGTGGAATCCCGCAGGGTTCAATCTTGGGTCCAACACTATTCTTAATTTATGTAAATGATCTACGCTTAATGTTAGACAATATTACTTTGTCGCAGTATGCGGACGATACAAGTTGTGTCGTAGCGGTACCTACCCTGCTGCGTGCTTCCGGTGAACTTGTAAAGGTCTAGCAAGATATGGATACCTGGTGTGCGAATAATTCATTGAAACTGAATTCAAGTAAAACGGGATTGCTTCGATTTTCGCTTGTAACGGTGGAGGGTGGTAGTAGCCTGTATGTCCCATTCAACGGAAAATCGATACCGGAGAGTGATTGCGTTAATTTTCTTGGGTTGACAGTAGATTCTAGGCTAAAATTTAATACACACTGCTCAATGTTGGAGCGTAAACTAAGCACTGCATTCTACGGTATTCGATGTCTTAGGAATAGCGTGGATATAGATTCCCTGAGACTATTTTATTTTGCCTATGTTGAGTCTCGTCTGCGGTATGGTCTGATCTTTTTGGGTGCGGTACCAAGTGCGAATAGAATTGCTATTATGCAAAAGAAAATAATTCGATGCATGCTGTATATGCCGCCATCTGCGTCATGTCGTCCACTGTTCAGAAAACTGAATATTCTTCCTTTAGCGTCCCTGTATATTTACGAATTGTTGCTATTTTTTTAAAATATCGATAACCGTTTTAAGAAAAATTCTGACATTTATCGAGTTGACACTCACAGTATCACCGACGAACGCTTATTTGCGCGTCATCGACGCTCATTTCGAATCTGGGTTTGTCGGAAAACAAAATGTGCCTTCACTCGGCAACCCATTGCTGTCTTGTCTCGACACACTGGCGCCGTCTACCGCGGTGCTCGGGAGTCAGTGGAATCCAGTGCAATGCACGGCGCGCTCGCAGTCTACTCTCTAGCAAACGCCCCCGTACAATTCGCGTAGTCAGTACATCTTTCCGACCTGCTGGCCAAACAGCTACAAGTTGCCTCAAACATACGGCCCGCGAAATCATACAGGATGCACCTGCCATGTGTATACCCACGACTATTCCTCGCTCAGGTAACGCGAATGACCTTCCATTACGCACAAAGTACAACTATATACCCCTTCACACTACAGTAACAACGGCCAGTTCTCCCACCCGCTTCAGTGTTCATGCCGAGGGAATGTTGCAGGTGTTGGAGCCGTTCAGTAAAAAATGCAACAATAGAAAATTTCGAAACTCGCTGCAGCAACTCGTCTAGGGGAGACATTTATTTACCGCTAAAATTATACGTGTATCTTTACGCTTTCAGTTTAACAGGGTGCGCTCGTCACTTTGTTTCAACAGTGATATATTTTTAATATCAGAAATATATTTGCTTTGTACGTGTCTTATTAAATTATTTGAATTAAAAAAAATCTAGGTGTGCATTATCGTATTGATGCATTTTCTATGTGAAAATGAAACATTTTGTACTATTTTTATGTTAGTTAGTGTTTTCAGTTGCCCAGTCCAAATCCATCCTCCATCTCATGGCGAACCTTTTGCATGTTGTACTTTTATTGGATAGTTTCGTTAGCTATTTTGTTTTTTAGAAGCTTTAAGGTTTGTTTGTACTCTGATGTGCTCGGTTCAGTCCGTAGAAAATGAATGCAATAATTATAAGAAACTAATTTACAATAATTAAATGTTCATCATTCAGTTCTGCGAGGAAAAAAAAACAGAGAAGTACTGGGACCTTAAAAAGGAATTAAACAAGAAGAAAAACAGTTTTTTACAACTTTTGGTGAACAGTTCTAGGACCGTTCTAGAATACTTTACCTTGAAAGAGAAACAAACCTATAACTTTATGTTTCACTTTTTGTTTGTGTTTTTTTTTGCAAAGAACTTTAGCTATTACAGTTTTTGAATTGTGTCTCAGCGTTAGTCACAGTATTTTTGTATTCGTAATAGTTTAACAATAGTTTCGTTTACAAAAATCATAAGCTTGCAAAAGTATAACCTATTAAAATGATGTGATATCGCTTCGGTTTTCATTGTGAAACATTGTTAAGCTTATTAGTTACCTTGCGACATTCAGCTTGTATAATATTTCTCTTCTATCTCCTTTCTAACATTCCTTTAGTAGTTTCTTTTGGGCTTTCAGTGGCTACAAAATCTAGAATAAAGTTTGCGTAACGCCTACATCATACGTTTTACATTATATATACATATATATTTATATATTTTATATCTAACGTTTATTTAATAATATAGAACCTCGAATAAACGGTTTTATATTTACATGTAGATTACTTTTAATATATTTTATTTATTTTAGATAATGTTACAGAAAAGTTGTAATCGTAAATCATATTTGACCACAGAAGCCAATATTGCCTCCCCCACCTTCTTCTGGGAAGGAAAGGTCGAGTAGGACATCAGAATCGAGTAGCCTCTTCAGTCCAAAGACACCACAAACTGGTGGAAGTGTTGATATATCAGGAATAGATTCATCCTCGTTATTGTACACGCCTAAAGATCTTAATTTGTCGCACGACTTATCCTTATCACACGATGAACCAAGCAGTGGTGATTGGTTTACGCCTCCCGCAAGTAACAGTTTTTTCGAAGACCAACCGTTAGCACCCGGACAAACAAAAGCCAATAATCAGGATCAACACGAAAAGAAAAAACAAGAAATTTTATCACATTTCGATGTATTTACAGATTTAGATCCTTTGGGTAACGATATTCTTAATTCTTTGTTTTTGGTGTTTGTAGATAGTTGAAAAATATGTTTAATTGCTTGAATTAAGTACCGCTATTATATTTAAAAAGCAATTGCAAACTTTCATAACTACTGATAAGCGGTTTATATTGACTGTAAGATCCATTCTTACGTTACTTGTTTTCCTTTGTTCTCAGGTGAAAAGGTGGCATTACTTAATGTTGTTTTTAAACGTATTTTTATTAGTCTAGTACTACTGACATTAACATTTAGATTGTGTATGTGTTTAGTTTTATTTTCATCGTTGTCCATATCCAACCCTACCCTGGCAGCAGTATCCCTAATGCCACATCATATTAGGCTAACTCACTTAAGTTTGTGGTGGTGTTTTTGTAGGTACAGGTAAAATCAAACCTTATGTAGATAAGAAGCACTTTTTCCAAGAACTAAAGAATCCACCGAAAAAGGTCTTGAAAGACCTAGTGGTGGAAAGTCAGAGGGAAGCAGCGGGAAAGGATCCTGCGTCTGCCGTTTTTCCTGCTACCTTTGACTTGACAACGTCCTTATCAACCACAACCACTACCACAACTACCATCATCACTAATATCATGAATAATAACAACAATAACATGAATAGTAACAGTATCAGCAACATCATGTTGAGCAACGCCAACGCATCTTCGAAAGCGAATAGCATTTCTACAAGTCCTAACTTATTTCCTGTAGATCCCTTTGGTGAAGATCCTTTCGTTAAGAGCGATCCATTTGCTGAAACAGATTTCACAAAACAAGATCCATTTGACAGCGAGTTGAGCGCCTTCAAAAAGGAACAACAACAAAACAAGTCCTCAGAGCACATGGATCAATTTAAACATGCTGCAAAAAGTAAGAAACTTAACACATTTTAATTAAATATATGCGAAGATATTTTTGAATAAAATTCCACATATTAATTAGTTTCTGATTGCTCGTTAATACTTAGTAGAAAATGAATGCCTTTTCATTAACGACATATAACTGTCAAACAATATAATAATGGAAGTAAATAAAAGTCAGCACCTCATTTTTACATTTTAATACCAGCTTTATTTTCTTTGTACTGTTGACAAACATTAATTTTGAGCTAACTTCTATTGAAGCTATTCAAAACAAGAATACTTCAAAAGTACTATTTACATTAAGTGAATAGCGGCATATCAACATATGTTTCATTGTAGAAGATCGTATAACTACGTAAAAAATTAGAAGTAACATCAGAAATATAGTAATCAAATGTTTTATAAACTTTTAAAAATAATTTTGAAACAATGTTTGTTCTTATAATTCACACGCACACATTTTCGGGGTATTTATGAATTAGAACATTATAAAATATCCTACAACCGCTGCGTTAGTAACAGTTTGATTTCGAATTTGGTATAATTCTCCTCAAATTCTGAAAGACCACGTATAAGTCATCAAAAGTCACAACTAATAGAAAGTCTTGGATATAGGTACTAAGACAAAGTGAATTGTAGTGATAGACTTACTATAGCGCAGTTTTATCAGACTGTAGTGTACCATTTACCTTTGATGTATTCCACCTGGGTTATTTACACCTACAATTTTTGTTGTCTAACTTTTAGTTATCATTTTTCACCGATATTAAAATTTATAATGATTAAAAAAGTTTATAAATTATAAGTAATATAAATACGATACTTCAACTTCACGATACTAATAACTGCTCGCTGTAGTAAGGTTACAACTAAAATTGGGTCTACCTTGATTTTAATTAAAACAGTAATGCATTTTCTGTTTGGACCCGTATCCAAATATATAATAATGTTAATAAGTTATGTATATCTTCTTATTCTTTGCAAAAAATTGCTATAAATGGAAAATTTCACATTTATTGGAATTATTATTCGTTATCTTTTGTAGCTGTTCAGTAGGTTTTTGCGTTTGCTTTTATGGTTTTTAACAATACGTGTCACGTGAAATCTTTTGAAGAACTAAAAAGGTCTAAGATATCAGATTCAAATCAAATTTGATTTAAAACAATAACTATCGTACATTTTGAATTTGGTTAATTGTTCAATGTGTTTTTGTTTGTGCTTCAATAGCGTGTATTCGCTTCACGAGCGCTTATAACGAGTTATTTGTCTTTCCATATTTCTGATGAGGCCATTAAGCTCTTAGTCTCGGTCTTAAATCAAAACAACTTTTGCTTCTCTGTTTTGAAGACTGAGAATTTTTGACTTAAGTATTCTACCTAGCTGGTCTCACACATGTTTAATAGGGTTTAGATAAGAGGCGCATTGGCTAATTCATTGTTGTTATAACCACTTGGTTTAGAAAGACTTACACAGTGAGAGTCATGTAGGTGTGCGTTATCCGGCAAGGTGAAATTTTCGCCGATATATGAGGAAAAGATACCACATGGTCTTGGAGAATATTTCTAGTGTACCTTTTTAAAGTTTACGATTCGCCATCAATTAACACTAACTTTGTGTGTGCCTCCAAACACACCGTTCATCACTGAATCTTAACCAAAAGATATAGTAGTAGTAAAATTTTAAAGGAAACCTCTCGTTTTCTGTGACGTTCATACAATCTCTCTCTACCTGCAATTGAATTTATACAGAAACGATTCTAGTCCTTGGTCAAATTTGACGCTACCGGTCGTTACCCCCATTTCGATTTTTACGAATAAATTTTAGTGGCGGTACACGATGACGTCTACGGAATCTTGAGGGTTTTATTGGCACATATAACTCGAGAGCAATTTTTTACTCTTACTATGTGCGCACTTATTGTAGTTCCACGAATATTCTCCATTAGGTTTCTTGTTTAAATTTTCATTTGGCGCTTATTTTGCAGTATTTGCTGGAGCACCAAATGATCATCTCTATTGTGGTTGTTTGCCTTGCCCCTTTCTTCTCACATACTCCTTAATTTGCCTTCAGCGACTTACATTACCATGGATGGTTGATTCTCATTTACCAGATCTTCAAGCAATTTCACGGTATATTCGATCATGCTATATGACTATTGCGGCCCTAAATATCAGTCGGTATTAAGCCGCTCATTATTTTCTAGTTTTTACCAGACAAATGAGTTGACAACGATAAATGAAAACAAAAACAAATTCCATGAAACCCGAATAAATTAAACTCATTACTTAATAAGAGCTTAATTGTTATCTGCAGACAATACATGTTTCAAATGTAAGACACGATATATACGTTTAAAGTTTTGACATTATAGAATAATAAATCTACGAAGTCAATTACATTTACAATCAATATAAAATAGCACCACCCACCATTACCTATACAAAAATTTTAAAGTGCAAATTTTATTTTTACATTTAATATACTATTTGTATTTATATAAAAAATATTTGTAAGGAACAAGAATGTATACAAAATGTATTTAATGTATTACGTGCGTGAATAAATTGACTGACAAAAAATCTTGTTGATGCTGAAATATGTATGTTTACTAACTGTAAGATAGCGTGTGAGATGTGCAAATAGCAGATATGGCAAGAAATATTTGTTAACATGTCAAATATATCCTGTAAAGATGATTTACTTTTTTTTTACAACTTTTCGGTGAAAAGGTACTGCAGAAACGCTCCTTGTTATTGAATTGCCGCATTATTTCATAGTGGCTATGTATTTAGGATTGTGTCATTAGTAAAGTGCAGTAGGTAAACTGTGTGCCTATCAGCGCAGTCACTCGTCGTGGACACGCTGTGTAAGCTGTATTTTGACAGCTAAAACCTGTCAAACTGTCATAATTATGACAATTTACTGGTTTTACACAGGTTTTAGCTGTCAAAATACAGCTTATACAGCGTGTCCACGACGAGTGACTGCGCTGATAGGCACACAGTTTACCTACTAAGTGCTACAATCTGTATGCGACCGTTAACAAATAATACTTAGTTTACATCGCTGCTCCAATCTTGCCGCTGTGCCAATACATTGTGGCGTTGTAGTTATTAATGAAGCCGCTTTTTTGGTTCGCTATATTCCTATTCCTACTCCTTCCAGCTATTCCTATTTGAATATCTCACATTTGATACACTTTTTGTTAAATCTAATTGATTTGTTATTATTGACAAATTCCGTTATGTGTAAGTCCAGTAAACTTTTATTTTAGCAGTCAGCATTATTTTGCGTACGAACAGTAAAAATCTTTGATTACAAGAACGGATTTTCTGCTGAGAAATATTTACATTTTATTTATATAAATAATTATTAGTTTCACTGCTACCCGTTATTCATCATTCAGGTGAACGGGTACGTGGAATCATCCTTTTCCTTATCAAAATGTAATTGACATTTTCAAGTTCAACTTCACTTGTTACAATGGAAGATTTTTTTCTTTTGCGATGCATATCTAAAGTGACTCGAAAAATAAGAAAACATGTATTTGAAACACTTTTGTACCTTTGAAATTACTCGAACTACTAATGTAGTGCTTAAAGTGATTTCTAAAGGTCGTTTTTGTATTTTTAATCACGTATGAAACTGGGCATTAAATATTAGTTGTGCTACGGAATGTTTGCTGTCTTACTTTTATATGAAACCAATAACCAATTGTACACCAATGTATTTTCAAATTCTAAGGCTATCTAGACCGCGGATTATAAATGGTATAGCTGCTAAACAAGTCCGATAAATTGTTTGTTTCATATCTTTTGGAGTTGTGGCTTAAATGTCACATTATTTTATAAATATGCAGAGAAAGAACCCTAGTGTATTTACATTGGTCGGGCGATCTAGCGTACAAACTGACAGTTACTTCTCGACCTATCCATCTATCAGTAGATATTTCATTTCATTACTTTTGTCGAACACATTATGAGATGCACCATCATGGTGCATCCATATTTCAACTCCAGTATTTAATGGCACATCTTTTATAAGTGTAGGGAATGGTTTCTCAGGAAATCAAAGTGCAATATATCATTTGAGTCCATCACAAAAGTGAATCCCAATTATATTATTTCCTACTACTTACACATTTCCATGAATGAATTTTTTATAGTCAAATTTACTTAAGGCTTGGTACTAATGTTTTTTTGGCGCAATTCAATGAAACACGTGCTTTGGCATTTTTTAATTTATATAATAACAATAATAATATAATTAGCTATTTCACTTCTGTGTCATCAGGAGTTTGTGATTTGTCATCAATTGAAAGTTTTGTATGTATTATGAATTCGCACAACTTTATTTAATATCTCGAGTAATTTCATATGTACAAAGTAATTTTTCATATAAATGTTTTTTTTGAGTAGATTCTGATACTGTAAAAAATATGCTTCCATTTAAACAAGTAAATTTGACCTTGGTTTGTCCCTAAAATTGTCAATTAAATTGAAAATAGTAAGAATGATTGTACATACCCGTTATAATTTAGTAACTAAATAAATAAAAGCTCGTCGCACTTTAGGGGGACTAAATAGTAATTGGTATTCGAAACATTTTAAACAACCGTTTTAAAATGAATGCAATATTGAAATTATATATATTAATGAAATTATATATATTATATTTTAACGGGTCGATGGCCGTAGTGGTTAGGCGGCTGACTATTGTTGTGAAAGGACGATAGGTGCCGGGGTTCAATTCTCTGGAGGGACGGTGACATTTTTTCAGAGAGTTTAATCCCGGATCGACTTGCCATTCGCTGTTGGGAGCAAAGTGATTAACAGCGCGGCATCATAAAAGGCGATATGATGCTGTCACAAAGCCATTTAAACACAACTTACACACACTAAACTACACCGCAAGAGTTGCAGTGATAGCCAGACAAGTCCCAGGTAGCACAGTCCGTTGGCTAAGTGTCGGCGATAGCTCGGGCCAACGTAACATAGTTGGCGCAAAGTCACAGTCTACAAACGATTAATATCCAACATCAGTTAAATATCGGCAAAATACGTTGGTTCAACTTATCATTGCAACGTTCCATGTTCGTTGGCTTTTGATCGTTTTGTTGGCTGAATGTCGCATAAAAGTTTTCAGACGACAATCGAAGCGAGGGCGGAGTCAAAGCTGATCCCGTGGCTTAATGGTTAGAGTTCTTACGTAACATTCACGAGGTGCCCCGTTCAAATCTTACCATGTGACGTTTTTTTCCTTTTTAAAAGGCACTATTTGTTTTATATTCATTTTTATCTCAAAAATCATGAACTTACAAAATATTATTATTGGTCATATTACCCATACATTGTGAGCTATATGAGTTCAAATGTAAGCGCATGCGCATCGATCCGCAATCGACATTTTGATCGAAATACAGTGAGTGTAGGTGCACCGCCATATGCAAGCTTGTGTTGTTGATTCGATTTTATTCGTTTTATTGTGGTTTTATTAGCCCAGCTGTTAGTCATGAGAGAGAGTTATATAGTTGAGTTACCGTCTACATTGTACAATATTTAAAATAGCCCCTATTGTGAAAGATGTTATAAGAACAATGGACGGGTAAGTACTTTACATAGGCATAGGTAATATAATATGTACTGATAATGTATTTTTCATATATGCCGTGAGTAGTTGTGAGCTATCACAACCTGGTGACTAAGAAAGCATTGGATATACCAGTAACCTGAAAGATATGTCAGATTCCGATAACGGAACACTTATTTGTATCTTGTATACTAATGCCAGCCATCCTTACTGCTGATTGTAAGTATGTTGATAATTGCCATGGTTTCTTTCTTACAAAATATATTTACAGATGCTTCATCTTCTATTTCCGATGTTAGGCCAGAGTTGCGTGTGATATCCTAATTACACATAATCATTTGTGACAACTGATCGTAAGCTATAATTGCCTTTTTTAATTTTTCACAAACTTATACTAGAGCTTTAATAATAAATTCTTCTATAGTTACGCATGAAGTTTAAAAGTTTTTTTATAGTATACGTAATGTCTGTTTTTTATTTATGCATTGGTATTTACAGGTATACTCGTGTTAGCTGAGTTGAATAAGTTGAACCGTGCTGGTTGTATTGAAGACTATTTAAAGATAATATTGAGAGACTTAAAAGCTATAAAATTCCAGATAAAAATTATCGAAGCAAGCCTTTGATAAAACAAACATCTTCCAAGCGATTATAGGTAAGATTTAATTTTTGTACGTTATTTTCTATTTAATTAAAATTTTATATTAAACATAATACTTAGATGCTGTCTCAAAATTTGTCTCCGATATTTAAATGAAAAGGGCTAGTTATGAGGCTAAAGTTAAAGAATAACCGTAGTCAAAATTCTTAAATCAAAAATCTGAAAATTTCCAAAAAGTGGTACGTAATCACACTGTAAATAGCCATATATATACATAGCAAACGCCACAACTTCATTTCAAGATCTGTAATGGAATGAAATATACAAAGTGTCCAAAGTAAAATGTTCACAAGCTATGAAGTTGATTACTTAACAAGTTAGTAATACTTTTTACTCTGAATGATAGAAAAACAGAAAAAAAGCGTTCACATTGTCTTTTTTAATGGAATACTGTATATTTTTAAAGAAACCAATAGTTTGAACAAAATATTTATTACTTACTATTGTGAAATTAAAAATAAGCAAGTAAAAAGTGATAATTGTGCAAATGTGCAAGTGGGCAATGATCAAATATTGTAGAATAAACAATCACATACAGGTTTTCCAAGTTACTTGCCAAATGAATCATTCTTTGTGATTATTGATTCATCCTTAATAATTATTGCTGTGCGAGTGCCATTTATTTACCCTTCTCGTAAAATGTAATATGCTGCAAGTATATCTGATTTGTAGAAAAATTAGATATATTTCGCCATTGTTAATTTAACCAACTTCATAGCTTTAATAATAAGTTTGCAATGGTAAACACGTTACCATAACTTTGGACATGGTGTATACTTCTAATACTTTACGTAAACTAAAGATAGATACATACATATGTTAATATTTTTTCATTTGTTCACAGTTCGAGATGAAGGTAAAGCTGAGCGTAATTTGGAAAAGGCTATTGTTGGTCGTACATCTTTGACTACTGCTGCTGATAAAAATTAGGAATCAGTTGAGCTGTGAACATCTCCGCGATTAGGTCAGTGTTTTATAATGTTTTAATATTTTTAGTTCAATAAGATATTTCAGTTATTATATACCATAACATGTAAAGAAATAATAAATTTTGTTCTGTAGTAAGATATATCACATCTTATTTTTTTATTTATCTTGAATTTTAGTTTCACTAATAAATAAAATATCGTAATTACTTTCTTTGTTTATTGTATGTGCAGATCATGTATGGTGTTATATAGGTATATGATTCGATGTTAACTATTGTTAACAACATAAACATAAAAAACATAAAATTTGTAGTAAGTTTTCCTTATATATTGTCACATGAAATAAAACATCTACGATATATGTCCTGATTACAGGCAGATCATATCGAGATATACTATGTTACACAATTATGAGCATGTTTGTCTTGAACGCTGAGTATTTCAACATAAGCGTTGATTTTATAACAGTTTTCAAATTATGACTTGTATATGTTCTTAACTATTATCAACATCTTGCATACATAGATATGTAAAATTCAAACAGAAGTTTTCTATTAAATTATCTATGATCTAATTATTGTAATTTGGTAGTTTATATCTTAAATCACGTTTATTTCATATGAAAATATATTATATACAGATAATTAACTCGAATTTTGAGTTGGTATAATATCGCTGTAATTTATTCAGCAAACTAATTAACATCGGATCAGTGTACCTATGTACCATCATACATATATGTTTTGCATCTTGTATGTTTTATCGTATAGATATCACATACAAGATTAATACCCAATATCACTTCCCGTAGTTATTCCTATGTATCCTTTCGATAAGACGCCAACGTCAGGTGCCGACGTTTCACCAACAGAATGGGTAGGTATTGAAAGTTTATCCTACGCCAATGTCGCCTAAAGATATAAAACCAACGTTGTAAAATGTTCACACTTTCACATACTGCCAACATTGTTACCCAACGCGTGCCCAATGTAACTCGGACAATCAGCCAACATTACACCAACGTTGTGTGCTACCTGGGGTAATATAGCTTACGGAGTCACTGCAACTAAGCACCCACCACACATAAAAAAAAAATTATGTTGTACTAAACAATTATATTATTCCATAAATTTTTGCACAATGTATTATTTGCCACGTTTACGATTTAGCTTGAAACATTTTTTTTTTTTTTTGATTTTCTTAGAATAATATTAACAATATAACATAATTTAGGTCTTTCAAGATCACCAAAGAGCAATTCGTTATTGGAGAAGCAGATGTCACTAGCTAGTGTATCACCTCGTTCTAACGCAGCTGTTGGGCTTATGAAACAAAACACGTTCGACGTCCAGTTTGATCAAGTAGAAGATAAAAAATTCTCGAAATTGAGTCAACTGCATGAAAATCCTAGCCTTGATTTATCATCTGAGTCTGAATGCGCACCTGAACCTCCTCCTCGACCTACGTCTAACATTACTCAAATCAAACCTCCTCCATTGCCTCCAAAAAAACAAGCTGGGGAACTGTGTATTAAACCACCGCCTAGACCGCCTCATTCGGATTTCGATTTACGGTACGATTATATTGAAACCTACGAAACGGCTCCAAATAGTTTAGAATTCGTTGGAACTGGAATTGAGAAAAGTCCGCCACTCCCAGCCCCTGCACGAAAAACAAAGTTCGAGAATGATTTCAGTCGAACTAGAAATAAATTGGGAACAAATGTAGAGGAGGAAGATTACTTGACGCCAGTTTCTCTGCCTAAATCTAATAAAGGTGCGTTTTATTAAACTTGCTTTATATGTATAATTATAATCACTTGTATTACACATACATTTCGATACACTGGAAAATATTCTATAGATTATTTAGTCGCAATATTTTCATCTAGTATCCATTTTTCATTCTCTCTACAAGCACAGTTAAGTATCGTGTTGAATTTAAAATGATTACTTTGTAGGGATAACTTTCATTAAGTAAAGAGTCGGAATAGATCAGGAATAGTTATAAAAGTAATCATTGGAATGCTAACTATTATCGATAAACGATATTAGTTTTTGTTTATTTTTCTCTTTGTTTGTGTAATAAAGGATGACTCGGTAAGAACTAGAATTTTGAATTGCGGCATTTTTATCTGATAATTGTTAAATCAGCCATATTTGGTATTTAGTAAGTCGAAATTAACATTTATTAAAATAACTCGTTAAACTATGTGAGAACCTTTGTTAATAGTGACAACGTATTACAAAAACGTAATACTCTAACGAATTATGAGAAAAGATTTACATCTGACTGCTTACAAGATCCGATTGACTTAACAGCTACAGGCTACCGACCATAGACAGCATAGAAGCTTTATCAATTGGATCTTGCAATAACTGCAAGCTGATGATTTATTCCACAATAAAATCAGCTTTAGTGTCGAGCCCCAGTTCCACCTCGACAGCTCCATTAATAAGCAAAATTGTCGGATCTGGGCAAACGAAAATCCACATGCCAGAACTTCCGAGATAGCCTCAAAATGTTACAGTTTAGTGTACCATGTGGGCAGGAGGGATAATCGGGCCGTACTTTTTTTGAAAATGATATAGATGCCAGCGAACAGTCAACGGCAATCGTTACTGTAACATGTTAACAAACTTTTTTGAAAGAATTGGATGGAATAAACATAAATGAGATGTGGTTTCAACAAGATGCAAGATGAATAGTGTTGTTGTAAACCAAAGTCAAAGGCTATGTCATCTTTTGGAGACCAAGACTGGCTGCCAAGAAATTCAGATTTAGCCTGTTCGGATTATTTCCTCTTGAGTTTATTGGCAAGTAAGGTATATGCAAATCATCCTGAAACAATCCAAGAACTCCAAGAAGAAACATTTGTACGTTCAGTTTGTAAAATTCGGCAATCCTTACTGTAAAATATATTTGGATATTTTGTTAAAAGTATACATATCTGCTAGCTGATGAACGGTGATTATTTAAGCGATATTTTATTTTATATTTAATGTCACTAATAACTTAAAGTGCCTCTTAATGTATTTAAAATGCAAGTTCTTACTGACACATCCTTTATAATAATCCTTTGGTTTGTAAGACCAATCGAATGATATATTTAATAAACCGGAATTAAAAAAGTATTGCTCTAGTCAAAGCTCGGCAAAACTACAGATACTAAATTGTATAGGCATAAAATTAACTATTTTGTGATGAAAGTTGAGTTAAAGTTGTATCACTAAAAAAGGAGACTGATTAGACAAGACGCTCCTCGAACAGATACTCGAACTAATATCACTGTGAATAAATTAACTACCCCTAGTATATGGATATAATTTCAGTCATATGCTTAATATTTACTTATTAAGAAATGATATGGATAACAATTATATTAATATATTCAACATTTCTCAGAATATAATAATATAAATATAATATAATATAATATAAAATGAATCTGAACGTACCTATTTATTAAAACACAAACAATTACGCTAAATATTGTGGGACATATTTATGATTTAATAAATATAAATGTTATTCTATTGAATTCATACAAATATAGCATAAATTAATGTTAATTTAATTTCTTGTTTAAGGTCCTATATTATTACCACCGCCTCAAAAATCTAATCGAAAGAGCAATATTTCACCAAATAACCTGGCACAAGTGACAGTTTCTTCTTATTTAGAAAATAAGCCAAATATTGTAACAAGTACACCGACTGTAGGAGAAAAGAATGTTTTGGCAGACGGACTCGATATAACATTAAGTCAGTTGACTCTTAGTGGTTTGAATGAACTCGCGACAAAATTGGACATTCCAGCAACTCAACTTAGTAACATGACATTAGCGCAACTTACCACATATCTTTCTAGTTTTATTAAGAATAAATCAAATGATTGTACAACGACAGATTCTGATAATATTAAAAATCAAGCAAACAGTAACAGTGTAACGTTTCCTGCTGATTTTGCAAACTTTAATAACTTCAATGTTAAGACTGGTGATACATACGATCGATATGCTGTATTTAGAGAACTACTAGAAGAAGAAATTAAGCACTCAAGGTTTAGTGGTGAAAGCGAAAACGAAAACAGGCCTGATAATGAAGAAGAGTTGAAAAACAATATGCAACCTGCTAATGACAAGACTATACATAACAATGGTGCAAATACTACGCCTGTTATTGATAAATATGCAGCATTAAGAGAAATAGTGGAGACAGAAAACGGCAGAGGAAAGTCTATTGACGAAGAAAATAACTTAGATGAAAATACTGGCAATGGAGAAAGAAATGATTTATCCGAAAAGCAGTTACATGAAAAGACAGTTGAAGTAGAAAACGAAGCTAATATAATAAATACAGAGAAATTTTCTGAAAATAAAGACAATAATAAGGTAATTATTTATTGAATTTATTCTTATTGTCCTGTAGTCAATTTCGAAAATATTTATGTTTTATATCTCACATGGTTTTCATTAACGTACTTATACACTAATATACAATTTATTCATCTAAATTTTCATATTAATAATTTGCAAACTTTCAACAGCATCATTTATCAGCACTTTTCGATGTGATTTTATTAGTGCCTATGCACTTTGTTTTTAGTTTTACTTTATCTGCACCCAACTGAAAGGTACATACATGAAGAGACAAATGTGCTATAAATCTGTATTCAACATATTTACTAGCAGACGCAGTATATGATTTAAAAAACATGTATTGAAATTTTAATGTAGCTTAAAAATATCGGTTCGTTTATGTGATGGATGGTTAATGCTTATACATCAAAAGAGGGTTTGTAATCAAACTGAATGTTTGTGGTTGCAAGGTGTTCTATTTCGTTATCCTTTGGAACATGAAAAACACTTAAAAATAAAAAAGAACAAAGTTACAATTGTAATGAAAATCTTCCATATGCCCTTTATGCTCCAATTTCAGCAAGAATGGGCATAATACATATGCTAAAGTCAAATAAAAAGCATACAAATTTGAGCAGATTCCGAAACGATGTAGTCTTCTCTAGCAAACGAACATTGTTTCCACTCCTTTTCGTCCTTGCTTTCGGAATGTTTCTTTTTTCTTCTAGTTAACTGTTTAGTCTTCTTGATGCTGGTGTTTGCTCTTTCTTGATTGTTTTCCTCTATATTAATCTTCCATTTTACAACATTTTTTGGCAGTATTGTTTGATGTCTTCCAACTTCTTTTTATACGGTGAATTTGATATTACTAACTTACAACGTTTCTTCGAAACATAGATTTTTATTAGGTGCTGTTGGAAAGGGGAATGCCGGAGTTGGTGAAAACTTCTTCAAAGATATTGACGTATTTAGAGTTGGCGAAGGTGGGAAGATGTGAATGAATTAAAGGGTGCTGATGTAATTGGACGTAGTGCATTCGATGTAGATACTGTTACAAGACAATCTACATTTGAAGGCCTACCAGTGCATAGCTGAACTTTGCTTTTGTTCGAAAGGTACAGCCATAGCAGTAGCTGACAAAAAGTCGTTTACATACAGACATGTTCAAAAAGTTTACCGACTTGGTAGTGGTATTATCCTACCAGTAGGAGTTCGTAGCTACTTTTTAATTACTACCATAATAAACGCGACGTGCAGTTTATGCAGACGCTATGGAGAGGAAAGCACGCACAGCATTCTATCACTGGCATGGTCTGTAAGTTCTATGCTTTTTTACATGCTTTATATGTCCATGCAATACCAACAATATTAGATCATTTTGTTTTTCATTTGATCATCTTAAACTTTTCGAACAAAGGGGAAGAGTTTCTTTGTTACCCATTCTTTCTTGTTGCATCCGCTCCATGAATTTGGTATTGTATCATTCGTAAATTTTATTTTTGTCCTCTTCCTTGGAAATATAAGGACATAAAAACTCTCAACTTATATACTTTAAATTCCACTTGTTGTTTTATCTTGTCAGCCAAGATTTTGCCTAAAGACTTAGCTGTCGTTGTTATGTCAGTTGCGTCTGCATTAAATATTTGTTTAGCCCTAATTTTAAATATCCTCCTCTAGTTATTCGAAGAATTTGTTCGTAGAAACGCGGTTGAAACCTTGAATTTGTACTGTAGGATTCCTTTTTACGAAGTATTTCAATCAGTCTTTTCCAGCCATGTGCGATTTGCGACCAAAGGTGCGGCGCAGGCAAATTTTTTCTCGCCAGCTCGTACGAAATTCTTTAGTCTTGAATAGGCGAAATTCAGGTTTCGGAAAGTTCGTTAATAGAGTTTGAATAGGCGAGAATCGTTGAGGTATTTCTTAAGTCAGAGCAGCTGTATTGCAACTTATCTTTCCAGATTTTATATCATCGATGACTTTTTGTACTGCTTCTCGACACCATCCTTGTTGCGGGCGTTCAATTGGTGTTGTACCAAATATTTATAACATTTTTCGGATAGAATGCAATGACTGTCGATCAAAATGGAATTTCCTGTTTCAATATTTTCATTTTTTGTTCACTTTATTATTTCTATATTTACAGAAGGCACATCAGTGTTGATATACAATATAGTTTTAAGGGTAACATTTTGTGCACTAGTCGGATAAACTAACTACTAGTCATATAAATTAGCTATGAAAACATTTATTAGAAGTAAGAGCAACTGTCAATTGTAACATTTTATCCGAACATGAACCATTTACACCTTATATAGACCATGATGGGCGGTCCTTTTGTCATATGCATTTAAACAAATTAGATGGCGATTGAAACAGTCTTCAATTGCGGGTATTATCAATACACAATTTCGATCGCCATCTCAAACTCTCAATGACTTTCAACAACTGTTTTGAATGTGGAAAGGTATTCATCAACAAGTTGCTTTGAATATAGGCAGATATGAAACCGTTGTTACAAATAGATACGAAACTACACAGTATTAATAAAAAATCAACTAACGTTAAACTGATTTTTTGAAGCGGTATATTTTCTTCTTTCTTGGCTACTTTATGCACACAAATTATTTTGATATTCGATTATATTTTAAGTTTATTGTAGTAGTTTACTTGGTTATTAAAATCCATGTTCTGGTATTTATATAAATTGTTCTGAAGAAGTATACCTAACTGTAATATGTTTTCGGCCGAGTTAAATGGTACTATTGCTGATCTTTATGAATTAGAATTCATTCAAACACCCATTATTAACAATGTTTCTACACTTTCTTAGATAATTGAATATAATGTTTCATTGGATATGAAAAAAGACATTATTGTAACTACCCCTGTGAAATCACCAGTAGAAAAAATAACGAAGAGCCCTGTTCCTGAAGTTATTACGGAAATTATAAATAATAGTACTACACGACTGACTTCAGGGTCCTTGTCTGATGTTGTTAGTGGTAGTTCACCGGAAATTGACAATACTGGTAGTAACTCAGAAGTAGTCAAGAAAACAAACGATGCTACAGGTTAGTTGTATTGTTGTTCACCAAATATAGTATCGCATTTGCTAGTTTTTGAAGAAATAATTAACTTCAATAGTCAAAGTTGCTTTTTATCGTCCACAGCTTCATTTAATACATTCATTTCCGCTTTGTAATTTAAACTATTAATATTCTGTAAAGGTATGCCCTCTAGGAGCATAAGTCAAGTTTCTTGTATGAATGATATTTTGGGAATAATGCCTAACTATACTTCTAATTAACATATATTAATAATAAGATATATCTGATATTAGAGGATTTACTGGGGATAGTGAAAGCAAAAACTTTATGAACGAAAAATTTACTTCTGGTTGTCATAGTACATTTACAAATTAGTTGATCTGTTTGTATTTGTTCGTATATGCGACTAGAATATATTATAGAATATAGAACATTTCACGCAAACATCAGTATTCATTAGTTGAGCGTAGGTTTTCACAACCGTCATTCACTGTGTTGAAGTCTTTCATGTTTTGTAGCGTAGCGTTTATACTTGACTTTTCGCTGATCATACTGGCAGTTTCTTCAGAAGGTTTTTAAAAACTGTAAAAAGGTCACGTGTAAACTTATCTACGCGACAACACTCTGCTCGGGAGACTGCAATTCATCAATATACATAGTCCGTTCAATAGAACATGGTATAATTGGTTTAACTTCTTTTTGATTATCAACTAGGTGAAAGTTGGGCAATATTTGATCAACTTAATTCGGTTCAAGAATCATCAAAAGAAAAACAAAATGTCCAAAGCGAAGAAGGTGTTTCACCGTGGTCAAGCGACTCCAAAGAATTTGGAAACGATGGCTCACCGCCGGATTGGGAACCACGAATAGATTCTGGCAGTGGAGGAGAAAGACGTTTGAATCGTAGACGAAGAGGAGATCCTGATGGTGGTGGTTGGTGGGATACATCAGCCGAACCGGAGGTGCAATATTATCCGGCCAATTCTGCAAATCGTCGATCTACTGATAGCTATGATGACGAATACTACGAATGCTACGACAGACCACGACGACGACGTCAAGCAGGTGGCGGCTATAGCACTTCTGCGGTTCAAATTCCTACAGGAACAGGGGGACATTCTTCTAGCTCTAGAGATGTCAGTCCGTGGGAAGAGGAACCTACAAGTAGAAGAAGAGACTATAGAGATGGTCGGCAAACATGGTCATCTAAACATGGCGGAGGTGTAAGACAACATTCATTTGAAAGGCATAAAGATAAACGATACAATGATAGCTGGGATGAAGAGGATGATTATGAGTAAGTTTTTTTTTAATAACATTAAATTCTGTCTTAACATGTAAGTTACGTGTGTTATGCTGTTATAGAATACTACTACGATTAATCAAATTTTTACCAATCGTAACGCCCAATAATTGTAGAAAAGTTCTTTATTGTAGCACAAGAATGATTTTTTGAAATGTTGAGTAATATGACACAAAGAACTATTTTCTATGCAATGGATTCTTTATTAAAAAAGATAGATGATCTTTAGAGCACTTATCGAGTTAGAAATTATTATTATTAAAATAAAAACAAGATTTCTATATCCAGCCAAAATTCCACATCAAGATGAAGTAAAATTTGGTTGGTTATTCAATGTTCTCATGTTACGAATCAGTTACATATCACAAATTTCAAAATGTGAATATGTTAATCTAAATCTTGTGTGTTTCTAATGTTATTATTCAATATACATCTTCCTTTGTTTGTCTATGTTTCTTAAGGAAACTACAGCTGTGTGCATTGTTTTTATATTTGTAATATATTGTGTGAAGCAGTTTTTTTTTTAATTTTATAGATATGAAGAAGAACATTGTAACCGTTTCTATTGGCATGGCGGCGAGAGACATCCAGACGGTAGTGTCGAACATCATCGATGGACTGAAGATTGGAATGAAGAATCTAGAAAACATCCTGCTAGAAGACGGAGAGACGTAGAAAGTAGAGACCGCTGGTGTTGCCCTGATTGGAATCAAGTTGATGTAGGTGAGTTATAAATACTATTCGCGTATATGCAAGGAATATTTTGTCATGTATATTGTGTTCTTATCTTAGAAAAACCATCAGGTGGTCGCTACAGTGGTCGATGGTCTGATATTCCTCCATCTAGTAAACGGCGCGACAGAGAAAGGTACTATAGTAGAGACTCGCAAGAATCACCATGGGAAGATGAATACTCTAATGACCCAGAAGAGGGCAGTGGCGGCGGTTTAACTCCTCATTATTCTACAACTAGACGAACATGGAAACGACCAAGTAGTGCATCTGAAATGGATAGGAAAACCGGTGAAATCAAATCTAGACAGGGACCATATCATTTAGGAACAGGTAGTTATGTAACTAACCATTTTGGCTGCACAGTTGGCAGACGCAATAAATGAAATGTCCAAGATGATATTTGTGCAATTTGATTTATCGAAAAATATTCTTTAACATGTCTTCTAAATTGTACTAATTGTCTTTTTTATTGATTACTATTACGTATCTATTTGTTGTTAATCGCAAATTGTGTCCATGTCATACTTACAACCTTTTTCCAAATCCGATGCCCACAGAAACTGAGCAAGTACACATTACACCATGCTTCCAGTGTAGTTTTTTCGGGAAGTGGAATACGAACTTTAAGCGAAGTGCCAGGTTTAACGAGCGTAACATAATCCTAAATTAGTAGTAACGATAGTTCTGCACGAATCAGTCACGTATAAGCTTATTATACTTCTTACATCTTATTATCATCTTAAGGTTTCTTATACGTTTTGTATATTATTTTCATATTTAGGCTTATACTTCTAACGTGATATTTTTGTTTTATTAACGTCGTTTTCTTGTTCTTCGTGTTGCCATCATCAACGTCCTTGGTTAATTTAACTCGTGATTCTGATTCTTTGTCGTCTTCTTCCTTCGTCTAAGCTTCGTTACAGTATTGGTCACAAAACTGCACTTTTCGCTGTATCAACAAAAACTTACTAATGAAATTAAATTGACGCTATTTATAAAAAATTTAACACACAATTATTAATTAAATTAAAATTTACAAAAGAAAAGAACAACAACAAACACGTCGTCTTCTGTGGTGAAAAATCCCGAGTGCGTACTTGCTGCTGTCTTCCAGCCAAAGTAAAGGAAACTATTCTTCGCAAATTCAGGAATTCATACCCATAAATTCGGTTGGCATAACCGTACTCAATGCAGAGTAGTAGGTAATGAAACCTCACAGAAGGGTGGTTGGAATGACAGTGTCTTGGTATCGGCGGTTGGCAGTTTACTCCTGATGTCCGACTTCGGTCTTTATTTTATACTCGACAGAAGCCACACCCATGTAGTAACCATTTGACCAATGTTAATTCGCTTTTTTACTTTCTTACAATTTTATGAGTAAAATGAATACAATTAGAATTAGTAGAAATACATTTATTAATGTTTTTAAATAAATACAAAGGATTAGTGAAATTGTAAACGGCTAATAATTAATTTTATGGATTGAGCTATTGAATGCAACAAAAAAATAGAGATGCGTTGAGTTGTTACCGAGAAATTTCACTTTTAAGTGGATCGTTTATACCAAAATTGCTATTGTTGAACACTAACTTTTAATTTATTGTTAAATATTGTTTATTTAAAGGGGATATTTCTGCATCAATTGTGGCAGTAACTTCGTATCTAGTAGAAAATGCGAATTAACGAACTCATATTGTCGAAAGAAATCTAATAAATGGTGAAAAGCAAATTGTAAATGTAACATGCTTTATAATTGTGTGTATACACGTTACCATTTTCTATTTATAGGCGGTAGTGATGGAGAAAGGGATAGAAGATACAAATCGGGTAGACGTTCTAAAAGTCGTGAATCACAGTTTTCGGATATACCGCACAATAGACATAAACCAGATCCTGGTCTAACAATACGTGCTCGACCGAAGCATCATCATCAAAAATCAGGTCATTTCGAGTCTGATTACACAGCAGATATGCCTCCTAAAAAAGGAGGAGACGGTGGTAAAATGCTAAATCTTCAAGATCATTCTGGAAAGAAATCAGCTATTGGTAGTAGAAAGAAGAAAGAAAGTCCGAAATCTGAGGAATTTGGTCGACAACCTGTACCACCTACGAGTAGGCAATCTCAATCACTTTTCGAAAATGATTTTGTAACTACAGAGACTGAGAGTCCATGTTCTGCAGCAGGAATGGGTAAAAGGTAACTTTTCATCATATTTTACTTATTTCTCCGTTTTAATCTATGTGATATAGAAATTGCAATACTTTACTGGAATTGTTTTGTTAATTGTTTATTAACAGATATCAAGGTTACCAAAAGTAGTGAATAACCCAAGATCAGCGTTTGCGAGATAAAGATATTTTTTGATATAGTTATGTAGTTGTATAAATGCATAGATAGCTGTCAAAATGGTAAAGTTAATTAGACTTCAAATGAATGTGGCCAAAAATCATATTAATTTGGCATTTAATTAGTTTTATCAATTTCATACTTAAGGGGTCTACAGACGATACGATCGGTTGTACGACTTGTCGTACTACAAGTTGAAAATAAAAACGTAAAGACAAAGTCAATCGCTGTTCTTTCTCCAGACGTAGACCCTCGAACTAACTACGATGTTATAGCAATTGTACAGCCCATTGTTTCGTCTGTAGGGCGCTTTAAAGTATCGAATCAACTACTGTTGTACAACGGATTGTACAACCGTAGTTGATTGTAGACCCCTTTACAAAGTACTCCGTTATTTATCTCCAATTTGGAGTTACTTCGTAAGGTATTTGTTGAAATTTGGACTTTTATTTTAATATTAATCAAATGTGTTTGCAAACAATTCTTGCTCAATCTCTTTTGTGCGTAATAAATTTTATTTTTAGGTTTACTTTCGAAAACGACTTCGAAACGTCAGAAGCGGATTCGCCCATCATCAAATCCTCTCGAAGCGTTAAAAGTCCTTACGCCCGAGAACAGTCCGGGTCGAAGTTTATACCCAGTAGGTCTTCCCAATCAAAACAGCGGTCACTTTGAAGATGACTTCTCACCAACGGAGAAGTCTGACACCCAAGATAGTCCAGCTGTACCTAGTATTAAGGAAGAAGATATTCAACGATCGGCAGGTAGTCTAAACGAAGAAGAACAAGACTCTTTCAGTAGTTTAAGAATTGGCGGAAATGGATTGCGTAAGAAAATGCATAGTAAGCATAGAATGTCTATGAATACTGATAGTCTAAGGAAGTCGGAATCGGTTAATATATTTGCTCGTGAAAATGATCCGTTCGATGATGAATTCTTTAGTGGTAAAGACATCGGTGAACCCACATCTGTTGAAATATGTAATAACGGAGCCAATGGGAATAAAATTTCACCGAGAGTAACAGAACTCAAATGGACTGAGCAATTTGAGGATTTTGATACTCTAGATGGCAAATAAGCGGTCAGCTGTTGTTATCATCTTCACTAGATGATATGATGGCAGCGCTTAGGTAATACGAGAAAATATGTAGTGATGCGTCCAAAATTATTACTCTATGCTGTATAATGAACAAATTTGTTAGGCATCCTCGAAGTACTATTTTTTATTAAATCGGTAATATTTATCACTATTTATTTATAGTAAATTATTTGCAAATACTACGGATTTTCACGTAATATAGTCTACAAGACGATATTATATTTTTTAATTGCAAAACTATATGCGTTCACAAAGCATATTGTGATTGATTACTTGATGTATTAATTAATCTTTAATTTTTAGTCCCAATTTTAGATACCTTGTCGCATCTTTTTGCAAGTTAATAAAACGATTTTTTTCATAGAAAATTAAGCTTTGACAGTCGATATTACTCTCTATGATGAATCTCATCCGCAATATTTAACATATATCCGCTATGTTATAATTATGTTTCTGTCAATAGGCTACGGCTTACGGAAGATTTCAAATTGCTGATGTAACGTCACCGGTTGCCAACTGCTGTGAAAACGGAACGCAGCTTTTAAAAGATTTTGCTTGAAAGTGATACGCATGTGCAAATGCAAATAGCCCACGGAAATAGTTTGAATCAATGACATAATTACTAGACACACCATATAGAGAGAGATATAAACCCGTACATAAAATAGATAGACACCTGACATTGACCTACATTAAGCTTGGCATCTAGAGGTTCGCATTTCGATCATTTATCGTTATTATAGTATATACCAAGAGCTAACTTTTAATGTGATGATCCTCTTTATATGAGTGAAAGAAGGATAAAAATATGATTTATATGAGTTAACAAAGTCAAGATATACGCATGCTATTCTGCTGAACAATTGTGTGTTGCATGCTATCACTGTCTAACAGCAAGTACCCACCACTGTTCTTTACCCTTGTCTAACTACTAGAAAATGTTATCGTCACATCGATCTTTTCAATTTCAATCAATTCAACGAAGCCCTCATCCGTACTACTGCGAGGTGAGGGGGACGAATCATGCGCATGTATGCTTACAGTTGAAGTCCGTTCCATTTCCAGTAGACCAGAATGCAATCCACAGGTTGGAAATAATATCCCGGTATACACATGTTGGCTCTACAAATGTCATCCTTTTGCGCTATCTTTCTCAAGCGTACAACACCCGTATATTTTCTTTTCATTATGGCTGAACTCAATTCTTATTAAGCAAGATGTTACATTAGGCATGCCTCTAGGAGACTGTACTTGAATCGCTGAACAGATGAGGCAGCAACGCTGCAATGACCTAAATATTGGTCTGATTCACACTAAATTGTACATGACTTGCCGCTAAAAGAGTATTCTACGTTATTGCTGACATAAATTGAACTTGTATGTACTTCTAAATGAGAATAGTATTTTTAAAGTAGGTACCTACTACAACAAATTTAAAGTAGACAATTTGAGAATAATGCTTAATCCCCAGCCGAAATGAGGAGAAAGTGAATACGGAGCCACTAGATAAATTTTCTAGTGGCTTCTAGTATCTAGTTCTCATCCAAAATATAGAGTCAAGAACATAAAAGAAACACAAACAATTATTAAAATAATTATACTATAATGATGAATGTTTCAATAAAATTTAAATTTGTGAAGTAAATTATTTGAAATGCTTTTATGTAGAAGCAAAAAAAAACCTTGAGTTAAATAAAACAATTTCTGAACTTGTGAAAGATGTGAACTCAGACCTTGGATCTTCTGTACGGCCAACACCACCTCGAAACAAACGCTGTGCACGCAGTCGATGAGTCATTCATAGTACGCCGCCCGCAACTCCCCATAACAGTTGTCTAATAGCACTAGGATATACGAGAAAATGGTTATGATAGAATCGTTTGTAGATTCATCGAATTCATCGATGTATGAAATTGAGCATTCTGATTGCTGAAATTCAAATTTATTGCTATTTAATTAAAAAGGGTGTACTTATGATGAATAGAAGTCACTTAATAAATAACGAATAGTATTTTAGCAATTTTTTATTAATCAATTACATACTAAAAATATACTACAAATTATCTATCTACATAAATAATTGTAATATCAATAGATTACACTAGAATAACAATAATTTTATTGCTTTTATATTACTTATTAACAGTTTAATAATTTTTTTTCGTGTTTAAATCGTTTACATTGTGGCGTATACAGTAGAACCTCGTATAACGAGCACTTCTCATGACGAGTAATTCGCATAACGCGCACAGTAAATTAAAAAAAAATGCCTCGCATATAGCGAGCGATGTTTCGCATAGTGCGTGACCAGAACAGGGGAAGTCCCAAATTGTGTGCATGTTACATCAGTCTAATGATGAACGCGCAACAGATAATAAATTGTTTCGCTTAACGAGTGTTTCGGATTACGAGTAAGATTTTTGAACGCATTATGCTCGTTAAGCGAGGTTCCTCTGTATTTGTTTTCACCGTATCATTTTGTATTTTAGTGTAATTATTTAATAAAATATTTAAGAAGGATTATCAATACGTTTTTAATAATTAAATTCCAAGGGTATTGTGAACAATTGTGACCAGAAAGAATTTGATAATCGAAATCATCTAACGACTGCAAAATTAAAGTTGTAACTAACTACAGCGGATTTGTTTCTTGTAGTAGTTGTTGTATAACTACATTTGTATGTACCTAGCTCAATATCTTTCAATTTAACAAATAGTTCGTTAATACTATCAAAACTCTTTTCTTCTTGATATATTTGTTCAGTTTCAATACTTTCCGTAATTACTCAGAACAACCAGACTTGGAATAGCTCCTAAAGTTTTTTATAGAAACATTAAATTAACAACTATGTATGAACAATAAGAAACTAACATTTAGTCAAACGAGCATGACCCAACGAAACAACCAACTTTTTCTCCAGTACTTTCAGAATAATGAACCGTACTTTTTTCAATTTCATCCTTTCTAAAATGTAACTCACAAATCTTAAAATATAAAAAATAATTTTATTATCATTACAAGTATAAACTACTGTTACCTTTTAGGTTAAAACTCTCTACAAATAGATTTTAGCCATTTCTTACGTAAGTCTTCGTCCTTTGGAGACGAAAATGTGCTCACTTTTAGACCCATTTTATGATTTCCCTTACAATTTGTAACGCAGCATTTAAATGGCATTCTAAAACATATTTTCAATATCGTACCATAATCTCCACACATTGTACTTTATTCGCCAATAATTCCAAATAAATAAACTATCACGAAGAATTATTACTACTATGCACTTACTTGTTGGATAATGTTTATACTTATTGTTCTTTACTTCTCACAACTGATCGCTGAAGATCGCTATATAACATATGTATGCATATCCTCAGGTTGATACCTACTAAACAAATGGCCTACTAGTGATGACTTATACTTATACGATACGTATGGATCTAGTGCATAGGCCGTGTTTCTAGGTAGTGTTGAAACGGCAAGCTCAATCGCCGATCAGGCCTTTGGTGAAGACGTTTCGTAACGAATAGTAGTAATAAAAGTAATATTTTTCCTAAATATTTAATGAGACTATATAAATTAAATGGAAATGAAATTAATCATATGCCTTTTAACAACTTTAAATACCTATGTAAGAATTTCAGGTTTTGTTAATGATTTTTAAAAAGTATGTATGAATTAAGTTTCACGTATTACTTTAAAAAGAATTATGTTAAACTATTAAGCTACAAGAAATGATAAAACTAATAGTGTGTTTAAATGTGAAACACAGGATTATACTATATGAAATTCGGGTGAGAGTTAGAAAAATATGCTTTTTAATGCATTTAAAATCTTAGTAATCCTTGATACATCATCTAATACTCGATACCATTACCATTCCTCGATACCTTGCATAACATCGGTATGGGTACCTATGTATCGATACTGTGGAATCAATATTTTGGCACCAATACCTTGGAGTCGACACTTAGGAATCGATACCTAGGTATTAATATCAACACAACGATATTAGCGTGCCGACACCAACGAATCGATACTACTATACTGTAAAACTCTAAAGCGAAAAAATTTAAAACCATATACATATATATAGCTATCAATAAACGAACAAATTTTTAAGATATTAACTCATCTCTGAAACGAATTGTTTTCAGACAAATATTTATGGAACTATTTTTCATATATTGGCTCAAACACTAATGAATGAGGGTATGGATCTTGTAGTTATTCACGCACACGGTAGATGGTTAATATGGAGGTCATTTATTGCTTGCATTACATTTTGTGCACGATGAGGTCGTGCATTATCATCAATAAAAACTACGTTTTCATCCACAACCTCACGAAAGTCGACTACATATTGCTGAATAATGTCATCTCTGTATATGTGTCCATTGACATTGTTTTCCAAGAGATGGAGGTTCGTACATCCATTCAAACTAATGCCCGTCCACACCATGATACCACGGCTGCCAAAAGGCGCCACAGCTTTTGTAATCTCGGGTCTATAACGGTCTCCTAGAGTTCTCCATACCCTTATTCTACGATTATCACTAAATAACCAGAATCTGGATTCATCGGTGTATAAACCATGCTCCCATTGAAAATTTTCTGCTATAAATCGTTGGTTAACCCAAGCTCTTCTAGCCATTCTGTTATTAGTTCATTTTGGGCCTGCATCTATGAAGATCAATTTCTCTCAGACGTTTCTGATGGTTTGATCCGAAACTCTAACTCCACTGGTGGTAACTGTGTTTGCAACCATACAGCACTTCTAAACGGATTCATCCTTGCCTGAATTCGTATGTAGCGGTCTTGTCTCTGATTTGTTTTCCTTTCAGATCCACTACCGGGTCTTCTCCTTGCAGATCCTGTCTGTTGAAATCTTGTTAGAGCCCTACTAACAACACTTGGAGACACATTAAAAATTGCGGCAATTTATTCTCCAGATTGCCCTCCCTGATGCAATAACGCAATTAAATCTAAAGTTTCTTTATTTAAATGACGTTTTGGCATCGTGAAAATGTGAAATGACGTCAAAAAATGCGATTTTTATAATTTTGTATTCTAAATTAATTTAATGTTAAAATATACAAGATTCAATATTTTATCACACAGAAAAGACATTTACCAAATAAAATCTCCACAAACGACTGTGGGCCTTCTAATTTATCTATAGTTTGAGAAAATACGTTAAATTTAATCGAATTAATTAGATCTGTTAAAAAAATCTAATTCCCTATTCATTTTTGAGTAGTTTACTATCGGTCGCAATTAACCAAACTTTTTAATGAACTTGCTAGTTTCTTTTTGTCATAACATCAGGTTTAATTCATTTCACACCCTGTTAGATATTAGCAAACAAAATGATTGCGGCCGGCTGCTGATCTCGCGTAACCGTGAGATCTGTGTACAACTTTAATCCATCTGGACTATTTGAGGTAAGAAACAATGGAAAAAGTACTCATTATGGATCGGTAAAGCATTTTGTTGCAAACGAAACTTTTATTTTGTAGATTGACCATATTCTAATAGCGCGTTACAATACTCTGCTTTGGTTATCAGTGATGCACAATTATACAAGAGAGCTTTACAAAATTACTATGTTGGGTGCATTTTTTTGCATCCTCTTATTCTTAAAACTAACAATTTTAGCACGTTAGTATGTTCATAGTAGCTACAAATGCCATATATGTATGAACATGTTTGGTCGTATTTATGTTGCGCAGAGTACATATCCTAGAAGTAATATGCCCATGTCTGCCTGCACAGTCATTTTTTCGAAATCGCTGTCGTTAATGGAATTGATGCAGTCATCAAGGCAGTTAGTTTTACTTACAACAGTTGTGACAATTTCTGTTACTTGGATCTCATTTGCGGCAACTCGGTTTGACAAACAATTTGAGACTGCAATTGAAATTGAGATGTTGAGGATATAACTGCAATGAGAAAAAAACGATGTATTCTGTGTATCTATTTTGGATTAAAATGTTTACAATGTTGGTTAATAATACAATGTAAGTTGTTACTTACGTTAAGAGGTATTACGTTTGATATGGATTACTTTTAATTACAAAATTATACCTACATTTATCAAGAAAATTCAGATAACTATATAAAATATTTGGGTGTTTGGTTTTTCTTTTTCAATAAGGAAATATTATATATTTGCATTATATCGAATAATTAATTTCGAGAGCAACGTACTTCTGCAAACACATCTATATTAAATAGGTAAGTTAATAAGTACCGTTCTTGTTATGTTGATTGCTCATCCAATATCTTGATTTCCGACATAGTAATGATGTGAATGCATATAGTAAGCATTCTGTGTTCCTTTTACTATAGAATATAAAAATATGTTATATTTAAATTAAGATTTATTTAAGTAGTAATAATTATCGTACTATATATAGATATATTTAGCTGAACGAGGTTAAACAAATTTTATGGAACTGTTATACCTGTTATGTTTGTATATTAGGAATTTTAGACGCATCACATTTAGAACTCTTAAATGTTATTTATTGTTATTGAATAACTAGGAACTAATATATGCATACATTTATGAGATGTACGTTTTCGGATGTATTTTTATTGTTTTGTGATTATAACGATTTTATGAAACAGTATGAAAATGGCCAAAAGCGGGAATGCATTTTTTATTTCATTTGGAATAATCGAATAATTGGTCCACTCTAATACTCTTCTGTTAATTTATCTGATTATATGTATTCCTAGACATTTTTTTAGCAATTCTTATATACATATGTTTTTAATACCACAAAGTAAATTTGTAAATAATGTGTTGTTGTTTTATTTTCATAAATCCTATCAATTTTTTGTTTTATTTAACGTTTGGATGCACTTCTAAAAATAATACCAATAAGGTGTAATGGGCTACATTTTCCATTACACCTTAATACTTCACAACAAATTGCGTGTAGATATTAGATTCTTTCAATTATTGATATTTTCAAACTATTAAAACCAAACGAATAGCTATACTAAATAAGTGGCAAACTTGTGAGAATTTATTTGGATGCCCAATTTGGATAGTTAGAAACTATTAGCAAATGTTTGAACAGAACGCCATAAATTTTAATTGTAGTATAACTGATATGCTATGCATTTATCGTCTTTCTCATTCCTTTATTAGTTCGTGGCTGATATTTGCTTGTCTTGTACACTTTTACGTTCCATAAAAAGAAGTATAAAGCGGCCCATAGACAATCAACTTGGTCATCAACGTTGTTGTCAATCTTGTTGGCACCTTTTACAACAGACTATTGAAATGTTGATAACCAAGTTGTAAACATCACTTCTTAATTAGTGTGGATCGAGGTTGTGTTAATTTAATAATAATAATTTTAGATATTTATAAACAATTTGTTTATAAATATTTAAAAGTTTTGACCACGCATTCTTCTTTTTGTTACGGTCCTTAAAAATGTTCGATTTCACTCTCCACAGCTCTGGTAGCTCTGTGAATGTATAGAAAAGTCCGTCCAAACTTGAATATTAGGTAGGTATATAGATTACTTGCAAGGTTCAACGTTTATAAACGTTAAAATATCGTTGCCTAAACGGTACTCACTAAACGTTAATGTAACATTAAAAGGATATCGTTATATTTGGTTACTTTGTCGGTAAAAATATAACGTTTTAACACACGTTTGATACGTATAAACTTTTTAGTAGATAATGAATAATGATACGGAGTTTACGTTGTAGAAATTAGAAAATTATCTATAACTGTTTATTTACCTTCCTATTTTCTTCCTATTAAATGAATACCTTACTGCTATTCATTTAATCCGGATATGTTACATATTTTTGTAGTTTCATCATTATCAGAAACTAAGCTATGGCAATTAAGTGGCGTCAAAATTTAATGTATTGTATTCGTTTGTAAAATATTTTTGCATTTTCCAACGTTAATAAAATGTTTCTCGTGTAAGGTTTACAGAACGTTTATGGAACGTTAACATTTCCTAAACATTATATAAACGTTTTTGCTAACGCTTAGGAAACCCTTTTAAAACGGTTTACGAACGTTACGTGCTACCTGGGCATATTTCTAAACGAGTTTGCACAAATAATAAAAATATAAAAATAAAATAAATAAAAACTGACAAATGGCGTCGTATAATCACAACTCTATTATGACCTTAACAGCACGCTTCAAAGTTCGCAACCTGTGTCGCAACTGATGTTCATAACTTCGTTGTCAACTTCCGTACAGACGTTACAACACGATCGCAAATGTCTGACTCCGCCCATTGAATATTCAAAGTTTTTGATTTTACACCAACCGTTGTTTCAACATAAAATGTCAACCGCCATCCTGCCTACAAACGTTCAACTTTATCTTCAACATGGCTGGTTGACAACAACGTTGATGACCAAGTTGATTGTCTATGGGCCGCTGAATAGAGCAATAACTCTCCACCTCCTTGATCTATTTGAAAGTTATAAATAAAAAATCATGCGTACCTACAGCAAAATATTGCGGGTCGTCATCCTATTGAACCGTCATCGTCACCTAATTTTACTTCCTACTTATATAAGGATATTTTTCCGGTTTAAAAATTTTCGATCATTTGCTAATCTCTGCTGACAAAATTACATCTTGCTCCACATTTTCATTAACTTTATAATTTAAAATCAAAAATAGACGTGTATTGGGAATTTCGATAAAAGTTGTTTATTTAGTTAAAAATAAATTTATGCTGTATTTTACGGACATACTGTATATGCTGCGAAGCTTTTCACAATGTTATAGTTTTCACGCGTTGAACAGGTTCCAGGTGCTTTGTCAATTCCCTCGTAATTTCCATTCCTTTAAGGGGACGTTTCCGCGCCTAAATTTTCATCATATCGTTCAAACTGTATTTTATGTCGCAACTGAAACAGATGGCTCGGAGAGTACTATATTTCTATACACATCACAAATTTCCGTTTCAATTTAATGACTTTGTTTTAATTCCGTACTATAAGTTTATTTGTATTTGGATTTACCTGAATAATCAGACTCTCGGTTTATCTTTGTCAGTTGTATTGGATTAAGAAAGGGTAGAGCGAGCAATGAATACATTGGGGTAAAAATTACATATTCGTTTTCTCGAAAATTTCCTTACTCCACAACTACATCTGATGTAGTTGAGTAGTTGTCATGTAGTTGTGCATCAGTATCAATGTGGTATCAATCCGTATTGTACCTAATTGTGTTTCTACTGTTCGCTAGTTGGTTTTTCTAGTTCTGCAAGAATTCGCAAGAGATTTATTTGTTAGCATTATTATAATTTTTTACTATTATTGTTATTAGTGTAAATAAAAATACCGTATATATAGTAGTAATTTCAGGTTTGTGTATATAGCGGTGTTATATACTTATATAAATATTTTATGCTGCGATAGCTTATCAATTTAAGGTTTTGCTAGGATAAGAATTAGGTACATGCATAGAGTAGTGTAGAGTAATTTTTTCAGGATTTGCAGAATGGGTAGAAGAGCAAGAAATACATCATTTCGCCAATGTATTCTTTATAAAAACCCTAGACTTTTGAAAATGCAGGAACGACGGGCAAAAAGTAAAATATGATATTCAGTCCTATATATAAATTTTTTGAAATTTCGGTCTAATATATTTAACTTTTTCTAGATCTTATAGCTAATAATGGATTAACTCAAATTAAAAAAAGTACCTACCTGTACCAGTTTACATATCAATAAAACGTTTGTAGAACAAACAATTCAATTTATTATTATATCAATAATGAAATAGTTCCTAAATTAGAAACATTTTATCAGACTTTTATATTTCCAGAAATAATTAATAAAAAAGCAAGCTGTCTTATTTCTTACCCATAACTAGCCTTTGATGTAAAAATTAAGGTATTTTTATTTAACTTCTTAGGTTTTTAAGTATCCTTATTAACTTATTACTTTCTGTAGTAATCTGTTGCATACTGGTGAAACATAGTAAAAATATTATTTAATAACAAAAATACGTTTTTGTTTCCTCTAATTTGTTAAACTGTTTAAATTGCAAGTATAGTATAAAACGATAATTTGGTAAAAATAATTTCAATTTGACATAAAACAAATTTTTTTTCAAAAAAAATACGTAAATAGGCCTTAGATTAATAGTAAACCTCAATATTTAGAAATTTAAAATATTTAGAAAATAATTAATAATTTCTCATAAGGTTTTAAATTTTGTTATGGCAATTGAAAATGTTATTAGCTTTGTTCGATTTGGTCTCCTGCTTTATATAGTAAAAGGCACTATCATGCGCCATAAAAATACCCTATTCCATTTGCATTGTCGTAATAGTCTAGCAACGTTTTTGAGAAAGCATTTCAGGTCAGCTGATTTTTTGATATGTTGTCCTTATTGCTCCTTGGGTTAGAGTCTGAGCCGGCTGGCTGGCGGTAGCGGTTGCTTATATTAGTGCGCAGCCTACCTGTACAGGTAATAATCCTAGATTTTAAAAGAATGTTAAGAAGTGTAATTTTTAATTTTGTCACTTTGGATAGGTTTGCCTGACATACATTTTTTAATGCCAGACATTTTTATCGTTGCTAATTATATGCCATACGCGAATTTTCTTTTTTTTTTAATAAAAAATTCAAAGTATTTTTTTATGTCTGGTATTTAAATATTATCTTATTTACGGATAAATAAATCTAAAATTAATTTGCCAGACGTTAATTCAATTGTTTAACTTTAAATAAACACGATAAAGTGTGGCAGTATGATGCTAGTAATCAAAGAGAGACAGATGCAGAATCTATTGCCGAGAATGCGACCGAAAACAATCACAAAGGTACATTACTTATTCTTCCTTTAGTGAGTACAAATTTCGATATATAAATATTTTAACAGAAAAAAACTAAAATTAAAATAAAACTAAATTAGAAAGGAGAGAATGAAAGGTACATCATTGAAGTTCAAAAAATTACATTTTTAATAAAAAAATTTCAGGTCACTATACGAGAATTACAAATAATAATTAATAGGAGTATTAAGTTATAAAAATTTTTTTATTCTATAATAGTGTCATAAAAAAGGAGGCATCTTCGTAATCATCATCGTCGTCGTCGCTCTCATTGCCAGAATTATTTATGTCGTCGTTTTGAGTATTGTCGCTGTCTTCTAATACTCTATTATCTGTAACTAAAAATTAACATTTGTTTAAATCTTCTTGTATGTTATATCATATTTTAGTTATTATTTATAAATGTTCTATTTTATACTCACTTTGAATAATAATATCAGCAACTTGGTATGGTAATTGCTCTCCCACAAACCAAACAAAATCATATTGCGTTAATAGTCCAGCCGTAAGCCACTGGAGATAAAGATGTTGTATGTTTTAGGTGAGCATTTCTCCAAAGCTTGGTTACGTAGCGAACTCTCAATAAATACTGTTGCAATTTCACTTTACATGGTGGCAAACTTGACGAGTCGAAGTTTTTAAATTTTTTATCGAAGTTCTCATCGATGTTTTTAGACTGAAAAGTATTTGAGAATAAAAGAAATCGAACTTCATTAACATCCGAAGAATTTTTAACTCCATATATTTGACAGACAAATTTTTCAAGGGTTACAAATGTACTGTCATGGAAACACGGTAAAGCTTTACATAAAGAGTCACCAAGGATTTGGTGTTTCCATGCAATCACCGGATGTGATTCCACGCTAGCATTTTTCAGAAAACGCAAAGTGAGGCCATTTAAGTTATTAGAAAAATTTAAAGAGTATCAGTCAGCTTTTCAAATTATTACTACAGATGACGAAAAAGTACTTGACAGTACATTTGTAACCCTTGAAAAATTTGTCTGTCAAATGTATGGAGTTAAAAATTCCTCGGATGTTAATGAAGTTCGATTTCTTTTATTCTCAAATACTTTTCCGTCTAAAAACATCGATAGAACTTCGATAAAAAATTTAAAAACTTCGACTCATCAAGTTTGCCACCATGTAAAGTGAAATTGCAACAGTATTTATTGAGAGTTCGCTACGTAACCAAGCTTTGGAGAAATGCTCACCTAAAACATACATCTTTATGATCTTTATCTCCAGTGGCTTACGGCTGGACTATTAACGATAGCAAATATGATTTTGTTTGGTTTGTGGGAGAGCAATTACCATACCAAGTTGCTGATATTATTATTCAAAGTGAGTATAAAATAGAACATTTATAAATAATAACTAAAATATGATATAACATACAAGAAGATTTAAACAAATGTTAATTTTTAGTTACAGATAATAGAGTATTAGAAGACAGCGACAATACTCAAGACGACGACATAAATAATTCTGGCAATGAGAGCGACGACGACGATGATGATTACGAAGATGCCTCCTTTTTTATGACACTATTATAGAATAAAAAAATTTTTATAACTTAATACTCCTATTAATTATTTGTAATTCCCGTATAGTGACCTGAAATTTTTTTATTAAAAATGTAATTTTTTGAACTTCAATTATGTACCTTTCATTCTCTCCTTTCTAATTTAGTTTTATTTTAATTTTAGTTTTTTTCTGTTAAAATATTTATATATCGAAATTTGTACTCACTAAAGGAAGAATAAGTAATGTACCTTTGTGATTGTTTTCGGTCGCATTCTCGGCAATAGATTCTGCATCTGTCTCTCTTTGATTACTAGCATCATACTGCCACACTTTATCGTGTTTATTTATAGTTAAACAATTGAATTAACGTCTGGCAAATTAATTTTAGATTTATTTATCCGTAAATAAGATAATATATAAATACCAGACAAAAAAATACTTTGAATTTTTTATTAAAAAAAAAAGAAAATTCGCGTATGGCATACAATTAGCAACGATAAAAATGTCTGGCAATAAAAAATTTATGTCAGGCAAACCTATCCAAAGTGACAAAATTAAAAATTACACTTCTTAACGTTCTTTTAAAATCAAGGATTATTACCTGTACAGGTAGGCTGCGCACTAATATAAGCAACCGCTACCGCCAGCCAGCCGGCTCAGACTCTAACCGAAGGAACAATAAGGACAACATATCAAAAAATCAGCTGTCCTGAAATTCTTGTTTTTTAAACGTTGCTAGCTCCCGTACTATAAGAGCGAGTTTCGAATATCACTGCATGCGTCGTGTTGTAAACGTCTAAAAGGAACAAACCTATTGACATTTAATGAGCGTCATCTGATGCACAATCGCTAAACTTCTTGCATGTACATTTGCCTTCGGCATCAAATTATTGAGCTCTTACTAAAAAATACCATACATTTTTTAATTACACTATATTTCTAGCTACTGTGTCTTTTTTATGGAACTACATGTATATATCTAGGTTATGATTAAGAGATATCGTTAAAAAAGCCTTACTTCGTCAAGTAATTTTTACTAATTTTTTTATTGCAGGTCTTCCAATTTTCTTTTGTTAATCAGCAACTGCCTAATGCAGTTATAGTTTTATAGAAATTATAATAATTTCGATATTCTTGCACGCTAGAAATCTACGGTACTCTAAGAATGAGGAAAATTTAAACTTCCCGCACAACTGTGTAACGTCACCTTAATTTCAAGAATAACTCCACAGCAATACAATGAAATGTATGGCATATAATTTAAGGAAGCGAACCATTCGGCGAACGCTAACGAACCATAAATTTGAAATCCGGCGGCATAATTCTGCATGTAACAGATATTTTAGTTCACATCGTCATATCACAGTTACTTGTGTCACTATGTGATTGGTACCCGGTATATTCTGGCACATAAGCGATTTGCTTTGAAGTGTAGTGTGTTTCAGTTAACCTAAAAATTTGCATTGTCTGGCTTGTTTGTGTTACAAATAAGTATTTGGATACTATATTTCTATAATGGAAACTGACGCTGATAAATATCCTCATGTGCGTGAATTAAAATGTAAATTAAATCTTTTAACACGGCCGGACGGTTCAGTATTATTAAGCCAAGGTGTAGTATCTTATTTGTTTTTTTCTATTCACTATATACGTTTGAATTATATTTTAAAATATATATATATTTTAGGAGACACTGCTGTTATTGTAGGATGTTATGGTCCTACAGAAGCAAAGACACAGAAAATGTACATCGACAATGTCAATGTTGAAGTTCATTATCGACCAAAAGCTGGATTACCAGGTATAAGTTAAAACTTGCAGGATTATTGTAAAATCAATTTATATTTTAACATCTAACATAATTTCTTGGGTTTGCATTTATTTAGCTAATGTATGTAGTTCAGTAGATCTTGTTTATTTACGAGGGCGATTAGAAAGAGTAGTTCATTTAGTTTAAATGATTTAGTCTATAGAGTTTAATTTTCATATTTTTGACGCAATCATCACATTGCATTGTCCACTCTAAAAATACTTTGATACATACAAGCAGGAATTGCATAAAATGTGTCATATTATTTTTGTCTGCTATAAATTTAATATAACAGATCTTTAACTTACTTATATTGATATGCACATATTTGCATAATTATATTTCAAGAAATAAAAATAATAGTTCAGTTCTAACATTGTTCATTGAACCGCAGGACTAAGTATGTATTCCGTTTACAACAATTGAAAAGTGACTCAGCCAAGAACTATTAGATTAGAATAGTGGTGTGTTGATTAGATACTAACTGCCTCTCTTCACTGCGACCAATAAGATCTATTGTGAGTACCCTTAATCTTTTAGTCTCAATTGATCTCCAAATCTCTGAAGAAGATTAGGATCTTCTTGGGGGCTATGGCCATGACGTCAATCGATTCTGAGTGGTGGTATTTTTGTCGGGCGGTCGCCACGCTGTTGCATACAATGTGTTCTGTCATTTCACTATGTTTGGAACAAGATCGGCATTTATCGCTGTCCACTTTGCCCATCTTCTTGAAGTGATGCCTTGGAGGACCGCGGCCAGTGATGATAAGATCTAAGATTTCAGATATTTCACCTCGCTAGAGAATTCAAGCTGTGTTTCTCCCAATGTGAATGTCACTAGGGTACAGTGAATAGTACGAAACTATTTTGTGTGAATTGATATGTATGTGTTCCTGCAGATATGATGACCAGATTATGTTCAGGAAATTCTACATGCGGCCTGATATTAGACCATCATAATTCTCCTCTTAATTTGTTTTTGTACCTGAAATATATACATATATGGTTGCAATTATCTCATTAGCATATCAGCAATTTTTAAAAATATTGTAAACAATAAGCCGCTACTATTATGCTCTGGAGGACTCTTGAAACAATTGGAAAGAAATTTGCAAATTCTAATTTGCACTGTTTGTTAATATACATATGATCGTTAGTACCATCGTGTTCAAAGTAAATGCGAATATTTCAGCCTTTTTTTAGAGAAATGAAATTTGGTTTAAAGCAAAGATTTTATTTACTGAATGGAAATTATGCGCATTTAATTTGAAAAAGATGGTGCACGGTCTTTCACGAAACCCGTTAGAAGGTTTAAGGAATCTACTGTTACTAAAATTCTGAAATTTTGAAATTTGCATTTGTAGTAGTAGTTCTATTGCTTAAAAATATTTTCAACCAAATCTGAGTCCCGGTTATACCGGAAGTAAATAGCAAGTCTGTTATTTTAAATAGAATGGTATAATTTTTCTTAATTCAATCAATTTTATATATTTGTAAATATTTTGTATTAGGATACCCTATCCCTAAATTCAACTGTTTCTAAGATATTTACAGTTTTCTTTAATATTTTGCTATTACATCGTCTTAAAGAAAAATTTATTGATTATGTGAAGTGCTTTAAACTGTAAGGTGACAAATTTCTTGAAAAGAAAGTAAAGGATCATAGTTACTGAGAACTGTCATAACTTTCAACAAAATTTGTACAGAATGGGCAGAAATTAGTAACCAATTCAAATATCTTCAAACATTCAAGATTCAACAGATTATATCCATTATTACATTGTTAATTTAATAAGTTAAAATTACAATATTCAACTGATTTTTGTCATGTTTTGTATATTTTTATGTTACATTGTTTACATATTTTCTTGACAACTATTTGTTACGATCTGTTACTTTTATATAGGTGTTGGAGATCGGTTCCAAGAAGCAATAATACGGAATATTTGTCAAACATCTTTGGTAGCATCACTGTATCCTAGATCGTCGGTAGTAGTTGTCGTTCAAGAATTACAAAATTTTGGAGGTGTAAGTATTATTTAATTGTTATTTTCATTCACTGTACTCATTTACTGTTTCAGTTAATATCGTGTGCCATAAATGCAGTTTGCATGGCCTTATTAACTTCAGGTATAGATATGCGATTTTCGATTGCAGCAGTTAGTTGTACGTTGTCTCAAAACGAGGAAATGTATCTCGATCCTGGATTGTTAGAGTTAAAGAATGCAAAAGCAGTTTTTGTATTTGTGTTCGACAGCAATGAGGGACATATTGTAGCTTCGCATACGACCGGTACTTTTAGTGTAGATCAGTTTAAGGAAGCATTAAAGCTATGTAAGGAAGGTAGTGCTGAAATATTTAATTATTATAGAAGTGTATTAAAAAAGTTAAGGCTGTGACATAATTTTAAAACAAAACGAATAATAGCACACAGCTTGCATTACAATGTATTTTTTATTTCATGTGGTTAATAAATTTTTTACAAACTATGTGCTTTATTTGGGAGTAGTAGTAATATACAATATTATTCGTTTTTTTTAATGTATGATTTTGGGTTGTTATGTGTTACTATAGTCGCATAATAATTTTGTGTTGTCTTTGGTATTATGCGGGTAAAATAGTGCTGTTAGTATTTATACCAATTACACGAGGATAACAAAAAAAACAAGCGAATACTTTCAGTAAACGGCATTTGCGGATGATGTGGTTTATAGTCCGTTCATTGTTTATACTGTGAAATTTTTATTTTGTATTTTCTAGAAACATTTTTTCCTATTGTCTCTGCAATAGACATATTTCACGTAGTTTTCCCCTATATAACAGTAGCATATGGTTTTTAAGCTTTATTGTTCCACCACATATCAGATTTCAATTCCTATCTTCATTCTCGTTTAATTGATACTAGCATTCCCTATACCTAAGGGTCATATTTATAGTCCGTGCTTGAGGTTATGTCGATGCTTGAGCATGCGATTTTGACAGATTTGTAATGACATTTATGTCAAAAACGGGTGCTCAAGCATCGACACAACCTCAAGCACGGACTATAAATATCACCCTTAATCTAACCGGTTTTGAGATATTTTATTATTTTACTTAACAATAACGAAACTTAATATTTCAACATTAATAAAGCGTAGGCCGTGGCTGTCAAAGATGTGACAACTTAATAGTAAATTATCTATGTATGCATTAGATATGTTTTCACTTTTCTTCAAAAGTTCATGTTTTATAGCAAGCAATATCAAATTTAGCTTACAAATAACGATTTCTTTAACTTATTATTTAGATAACGTCCTTTTATTTTGTAATGTCCCGTGCGGGTACAAATAAACCCAACAGTTTGTGTTATGTATGTGGAGAATTCCCGACGATATAAACGGAATATTACGCCTGTAATAGAAAATTTATATTTTCATTATTTTGGTCTACAAATTAAATATCAGGACATGGAATAATTTCTGATTACGAACAAACGCACCATTTGTCTGATTGCTACTTTTGCTGCACGAAAACTTTTGGGCTCTCCAACAAAAACAAGAACAAGATATTGTTACACTAGTGTGTCTTCTGTTATTCGTCCAGTACTTTATTCATAAGCTTTGCCAGTACCAAGACCTAAATAGGTGTTTTGAGTAAAGAATATGATGCAGAAGAAGAAATTTCCCGGTTATTATCGGCCAGCGATGATGAATATTTTCCATCTCTAAAGGACGGATCTTCCTTAGTAAATCGGTCAGAATTAAATGACCTTATTCGAAATCTGAACTGGTCAAACACTCAAGCAGAAATACTAGGATCTAGATTTCAAGGATGGAAGCTGTTAGCTCCGGGCACATATATTTCTGTATATCGTAATCGCCAGAGAGAACATTATTTTTCAACCGAAGCAGGTCTTTTATTCTGCAATAATATCGATGATTTGATGCTGATATTAGGTCATCAACATAACCCCGCAGAATGGCGTCTTTTTATCGATGCTTCGAAATTCAATTTGAAAGCTGTCCTTCTTCACATAGGAAACGTTTATCTATCCATCCTGGTTGGCTACGCAATCCATATGAAGAAAACTAAAAAAAAATATGACTCGGCTTCTTGACAGAATTAATTACAAAGTATACAAATAGTATATCAGCGCTGACCTAAAGTTGTAGCAATTCTACTCGGTTTACAACTGGGGTACACGAAGCACTGCTGTTTCTTTTGCGAGTGGAACAGTCAATCGAGAAAAACAAGCATTGTTATACCTCTTCCAAAAATTGCAACGCCTGCAAGTTACAATGATCTCAGACCTATATCTATTCTTCCTGTACTTTCTAAACTACTTGAGAAGGCAATTGGTATCCAAATCCGCAGTTTTCTGGATGCTAGTGATGTTCTACCTAGTGAACAATCAGGATTTCGAGCAGGTTATAGCTGTGAGACTGCAATGGCACATGTTGTTGACGATATATTGCAAAGTATCGACAACAACCAGGTAACTGCGTTAGTCTTACTGGATTACTCTAAAGCTTTTGATAGCATTAATCATTTTCTTTTGCTTTCAATTTTGAGATACTGTGGTTTTGATAACGGGTCGATCCAGTTCTTCTCTTCATACTTATCAAATAGAACTCAACAGGTTCTTTATAACGGTTTATTGTCCGATCCACATCCAATTATCTCAGGCGTCCCTCAAGGCAGTATTCTGGGCCCGCTTCTGTACATAGTCTACACATCCAACTTTATAAACTCTTTACGACACTGTCGTTATCATCTTTATGCAGATGACACTCAAGTTTATCACACCTTCTATGCTGCTAATGTGCATGAAGCTGTAAGTCATTTAAATGATGATCTTGAATTTCTTATTAATGAATCCGCTAGACATTGCCTGAAAATTAATACTAAAAAATCTCAGTTTTAGTATTTGGCCGTGCTAAGACGAGGGCTGAAGTAATAAGCGATATCAAAATTACTATTAACAATGAGGTTGTCCCTATTTCAGATAGCGTACGAGATCTGGGACTTATTCTAGACACTAACATTCGTTTCAAAAATCATATATCTTATTTAATTAGGTTGGGGTATTCCAGTTTGAAAATGTTATACGGTAGCAAGGATTGTTTGGATATTGGATTGAGAAGAGCCTTGTGTGAAAATTTGATTCTGTCCCGTTTTAATTTCTGTCAGTGTTTACTATTCGTGTCTCGATAGTACTGATAGAGCCAGAATCCAGCGTTTACAAAACTCCTGCCTGCGTTTCATTTACGGTATCCGTAAATTCGACAGGATATCCCACACACTGGGATGGGCGTGTTGGATTAATATGTCAAGGAAGGCTGAATTTCATTCCACCATTTTTTATCATAAGGTGGTTTTCTATAGAAAGCCCAGTTACTTGCATCGTAAGATTCTGTTCAGAACGGACGTGCACAATGTGAATGTGAGAAATAAAGGCCTACTAACTCCTCCAGTTCACTACCTAGAAATTTTCAAGAGATCTTTTTCATACAACGTGGCTAAATCGCTAAATTCAATTTCACCTGGGTTGCGTTCTTTGCATCCCTCTGCGTTTGCGCGTCAGCTACGCAAGCAATATTTCTCATCTTACTGAGTGCCGTGTTGTTTGTTTTTTTGTTTTTTTCTTTACTATCCCAATTAGTACTTAGTTAGTTCTGCAATTGCTTTCTTGTATTTGTGTTTAGATTTATGCGTGTGCTTATTTTGGCCAGGTTCAGAAGGAAGACCAGCTGCCTGCTGCAAGCAGCTGATTCTGAACCTTTTGGTACATCTATAATTTGGTACTATAGTATAAACTATTGTATTGTTTGAATTTACCAATAAACTGCTATTATTATTATTATTATTATTATTATATTATTATATATATATTTGACCGCATACCCGAGGAATTAATTCACCATCAATTATATTATTATTATTATTCCTGGATAAAAGAATATGCTTCATAAGGCCCTAGTGAAACCTGATAAAATATTTTTATCGCCACTGCACATCAAATTAGGTTTGATCAAGAATTTTGTCAAAGCAATGTATAAGGATGATCATGAATTCCAACACCTTCAATAAAAATTTTCCAATATTCCAAATACAAAACTTAAAGAGGAATTGTTTGTAGCACCTCAAATTAAACGTCTACAACAAGTTGTACAACTTGAAGAGACTTTAAATGACTTGGAACGTGTGCTTCAAATGCTTTTAACAGTGTGACCCAATACTGTCTAGGCAACACTAAACCTGACAATTACATATAGAAATTGTTAATAAACTATTTGGAAGTTACCATAAACCGGGTTGTAGCAATTGTCTTAAAAATACATTATTTTACACTTGCTTTTGAATTTCCTTTCCTCGAACCTCGGCGATGTCAGTGATGAACACGGCGAGACATTTCATCGGGATATTTCTGTTATCCAGAAACGTTATCAGGGCAAGTGGAACACTGAAATGTTGGCTGATTATTGTTGGAGTTTGATAGCAGAAAGTACCGTAGAGCAGTATGAAAGAAAAGTAAAAAAGAAAAACATTTTAAGACCGAACGTTTGCACCAAAACCTGACGTGTCAGAATAAATTTGTTTTTATTGTTATTATTACGACTGTAAGAGAAAGTAAAACTATACTTATAGTTTTTTTAAAAATTATAAAAATATTAAAATTTGTTGCCTTGTGTAATTTGGTACATAATGATCCAATCTTATTAAACACTGTTGAATATACATGTATTTTACCAATAATAGCAATAATATTGGGCTAATAATTTTATTCAGAACGAACCACTATTACAGAGAGAAAAAATTGAAATATTTGACCAATAACACAAACAATATTAGGCCAATAATTTTATACATGATGGACTTACCTGTATTGCAAAATGTTGACAAACAAATGTATCTCCAATATATTTTTCGTTGTTTAGCCAATATTGATCCAATTTATTTGTTCCACATGGGTAATGTAGTCTTTCACATTTCATCATTTACTACCACTGCTCAAAGACATTTTGCTGGATTCAAAAATACCTCAATATGTATACTGAGTGTACTGAGATGAATAAAAGTGTTGGAAAACACAAAACTAACGTCCTTGTTGATGTTCTATATATGTATACGAAAAAATCCTTTGAATGTGTTGATGGATAAGAGATTATTTTGATTTGCGAAAAGCTTTCGTATTTAAACGCAACACTTGGAACATATTAATTTGGATGCATGAGACTGGTGCAGAGAAAGCACAATGGAATGATTGCTTAAACAAATACAATGTATAGCACATTTACAATTGTCTGATACCACTAATGTGATGATAGGATAGACATTCATTTTTTACTTGTTTGAGAAATTATGTGTCATTAGTGATATCTAAGTGAGTCATACATCATTCGACAGCACTTATATTGTTAATAAAGCTTGTAAAGATTTATCCCAATCTACTGAAGAATTAATTCGTAACATAGGAAATTACGTATTCGGAAGCCCTAAAGGATGTAACTGTTTATGTTATATCTATTCAAAGGGGCAGTAATTAATTTTTCTTTTGCACTAAACTTTGTTGGACAAGCTGGCTTTCACATGCGGGAAGATCAGGGAAAACCCAGGGAGACATAGGAATGAAAGCGGACAAGTCTGTTGCGCAGAGCTTTACTTCTACCAGTCAATAGCTATAAATTAAATAAAATGGTGAAAATCATACACATAAAGGTTCATCGCCCGAGGGTAGCTATACTCAGTTGTTATATGGTTAAAAGTATTATAGATTGTCCGGGAATTCTGGATGGTTAAAGGGAGAGTTTCTGGTCTTGTGAATGCACCAGGGTGGATTATTTAGGATCCCTCTGAGGAAAAACTTAGGGATTGTATTATTGCATAAAATCATGCAAAGATAATACCTCTTTGGAATTTCAGTTCGAGAGATCTCGTGACGACACGCAAATTGCGGCCAAAAGAGAGAAGTAGCTTTCCTTTGCCTAACATCGACAAATCGACCCTTGTCGATATTATTCTTCTATTCACTAGAACCATAATTTCTAGTGAATAGAAGAACTCAAAGCGACTGATCCATAGTTCTATAGAAATCACTTTCAGATTACCAGTAAAGTCGAGTTAGAATTAATTACAGAAAATATACTTTAGTCTATAATGATGACTTATAAAATATCATACATTATTCGCATAAAGAGAACGTTGGGTAGGGTCCCTTTAATAAAGCAAAGACGAACGGAGATTGGGTCATCTATAGAATCAATCTTAGAAAGTATGATAAGACCATCACGAAGGCCAAACAAAATTCGTGAAGAAGCTATTGTGAAGGAATCGAAATGATTTCTGAAGGTGCCAAACTTTAGTATGTACAACAGTAGAAAAAGCAGGGACAAATTGTATCCCTAAAGAAAACCGGTGATACCTTCACAGACACTGACGTGGAAATACTACAATGTTTACTGAAAATCCACTTTCCGGTGTCTGAAATTATCAGTAGCATCCACAGAACAGAAAACCAAGATATTGAGCACGAAGTAATAAAGTCAGCGATTTCTCAAATAGTAAATGTTACCAAAACTAGGTGGGCAACGTGATGTTTCTTTCTGTATAAATCATCTGGAAAATAATGTCTTATTTCAACCTCTTTTATTTTACTTACTTCACGGCCCTTATAATAATTTAAAAAGTTAAATATGTAACAACAAATGTTCGTTTCTAGACATGGTGTTATTATCTCTTTTATGCACACAAAAAAGTAGAAATTCTTGAAATTGTGTAAAAAGTTTACTGGAAGTGTGCTTCTTGATATATGTGGGGCAGTAAATCATTCTTATTTCTAATTTCGCCATACTAAAGAGGCACATTTGCAAATTTCTCAAATACTCGAACTGAAGTTTTATACTCCAAGTTTGCAAACAGTCTACTATCAGTTTCAAGAAATGCTTGTTTTATACAACTTCATCTTCAAAGAGTTGTTTCATTAGTATATGACAATTTAGAATGATGGCTTACTCATGTTTTACGTCTTCACTGTTGCATATCATTGCTATATGTTGTCTTGTATTTGGTTTTTACTTTATCTTAACAGTTTCTGTATTTTTAATTTGTAAAATATTGAGATACTTTAATTATGTTTTATCATGTTTCAAGAGTTGTAATAGAAAGTGTTGTATATGTAATTAGATTTACTTTAGATTTTATAAAACATACACATTTGTTCAGTTAATATTAATACATCGATTTATTGTATTTCAAATACTATGTAAGTACCTAATACTATGTATTGATATTATGTAGGTACTTGAAATACTTTAATGAATGACTCGTGGCTGTTGGCCATTGAATTTTAATTAACAGATGTACTACAACGAATATCTGATAAGAGGAACATTTCGTGTCGTTTATCGTTCGTCTTTTTCCAATTCTATTCTCTATTCATTAGGAATATACCTAACTCAGCAGGAATAATTGAGCGGCCGTCAATCACCTGCGGCACCTAAATAGTGAGCGTATAGATTCTACAAAAGTCGAAATAACAAATATCCAACTGACACCATATAATTACATTTATCATATTTGTAGGTAAAGACGGATCACTTGACACCTGGTCATAAATGGCACGTCCGATTTGTTTGATTCCTTCGACCCGCCTCTGCTTAAGTACCAGTCTTTTTCTATAGCGTGCTGGATTACAGTTATTAAAACGGCCGGAAAATTTAATAGTAGTAGCACCCGTGGTCTATAGTTATTTTATAACAATAACGTTGACATTCAATGGTAGAATCCATTGAAGGATATTACTGCGTATAAGTGGATATGCGTAGACATCTCTTGTTATTATATTTACAGATCTGTTTTCTTGGGGAACTATTCTCAGAATTACATTTTTGATATATACATATATGTATATGGGTCCTATACATACTATGTATATATATCCATGTAAGTAGATAATACAGTGTAGGTACAATATCTGGATAATAGTAAACAAATAAAAATTGATTGTGTTGAAAGTGTTAATAGTTTCTATTTACTGTCAAAAAGTACATTTCATGTCTCGGTGTTGACACAATAAGTTTAATATAATAAGCAAAATACGCATGTAGGTATACCTACGTGTACGCTGACGAGGATGTTTGACACAGAGACATTCTTCAGATAAATATGTAATTGAATTGGTGCATTCAAAACCCGCTAGATCGTACCTCATTAAGAAAAAAATACAGTCAACACGCCGATATGTAAAGAAGTCAGGGACGCTAAATATCTACGAGAAGGAAAATAGAATGTCAAAAAAGCATTACAGAGGAAGGGAAAAAGTATATAGAAAGTTAGCAGAATCTCACGAATGTGGACTCAACAGGGGAACCTGAAAATATCGTTCACGGGAGTTGCTTGTTGTAAGTGTTACAGAGAAGATATGAAGGATATTGTTCAGATAGACGCGGGCTGTATTTGTTTATGGTTTAGTCTAGTCAAAGGTACTTAAGAATATTTGGTATATTTCAACAAATGGAAGATCCTGACTTCCATATAGATGGAGGAGTTTTTTAACAGGGCGAGAACTTGTAACTATATATTGCCATTGCTTGAACTGTCGCTTCGTTTGTTGATGTTGATTAACGCAAGATTTATCTAATGTTTTAAACACGAGAAATTATCATTCTCACCGACTTTTAAGCAAAACTGAGGTATATGTAGATTGAGCAATAAATGTTCCTTTTTTGAAGTGCAATAGCCTGCTTCTAAACATCAACGTTGAATATTTACCTTATAGTTTTATTTTCCTATTATAAATGGTATTTTGAAATTTCATACGAACGTCTTCTGTTATAAATCGTAATTTATCGATATGGGTGTTGCCTCTGTTGACATTTTCCATTCCATTTCCATCTGTAAGCATGACTGCGTTAGTGATTTCATTTTCTCAAATGTTTGTCTTAGATTTTCGAAATAACGTAGCATGACTTTAGTAATTTGTCAATATTTTACAGCTCTAGTTCCGGAATATTATATAATCATAACACTGCTATCTTCTTTAGGAATATATGCAATAGCTTTATAGTAGCTTAATTCTCTGCTTTTTTTTGAACAAATTGCAATATATGTTTCTGCTAAATCTTTATTTATAGACTTAATAAAGAACTATCTAATGATTTAAGGTAAAATCTATTTCAATACATTTTTTTCTTTTGGGAGTTAAAACAAATGAAATATCAAAAAAATGGGAGATGAGGGATTCTCCGAAAGAATGAGCGATACTACTGGTAACGCTAAATGATCTCTGATATCGCATTTTAGGTTAACTGTATAATATTATCTATGAAATCAAAAGCGAATCAATTAACTCTTAATATTCAGTACTTACGGTCTATAAGTAGAAAGTTGCCAAGTTTTCCTTCAACAATCGATAATTAGAACCATTGCGAGAAAACGTCATCCAGTGTGTTCATTTAAATGATGGTATTGAAGCTTAGTTAAGGTAATCAAAGTCTCCGGTGTGTGTGCAATTTACTGTCTATCTTGAAAATTACATAAAGATTATAATGAATTAAGAAGATCTAGTAAAATTTCTAGATAAGTGAGGTAGGTAGTTGATATAATTTTGTTTCATTCGATTATTAGGAATATCGATCAAATTAATTAACAAAAATAATTTAGTTTGGTGATCCCGTTACATTAATAAATTGTGTATTTGACTCGTACGAAATAAGAAAACAAAAATCATCACTAGAATTTTTGTTTCAATTTGTATAGTGGTCTTGCATTGAAACAGAAATGTATTTGTTTAATTTCCACAAGTAAATGAAAGCAACTTTCACCATAAGAGAACGATTAATAAGCTATAAAATTAATATTATACGGCGAATATACTTACTACTCTGTTATACGCGTATCATTTTAGTTGGTCCATCTAAAAAATCTTAGTTTTTCCGACACATCAAAAAATAACAAACATTAAATAATACATACGTTCATCTTCATAGCCCGCTACAATACAATATACAAACCCAATTAGAAACCTATTTTATTCATTCTTCTAATTGAGAGATTCTTGTATTGTAGAGTCAAAAACGCTTAATGTATTAAAGAAACTTGCGAGAAAGGACCATACTATCTTTTATTATTTATTTAACTATCACTCACACAGAGTCCACCATGGAATTTCATTTATCCAATGTTAGTCCAGCGTTTTTGACTCTACAATACAAGAATCTCTCAATTAGAAGAATGGATACAATAGGTTTCTAATTGGGTTTTTATATTGTATTGTAGCGGGCTATGAAGATGAACGTGTAAGTTCGAAACCGGTACCCAAATTCATTAAAGAAATTTGTAAGAAAGGACCATAATATCTTTTATTATTTATTAAATAATTTTTTTAATTAGCAACTGGCGCATTAACAGTAGAGGGTTACCTTATTTTCGTATATTTTCGACGGTTTCAGGGAACCTGTGGGAAATAGAAAAAAACTGAGATACGGTTTTTTCTCTAAAAATAATAATGACGTGTTTTACGATTTTTGGCAAAACCAGTCCAGCCCTACATCTCGCTTTTCTTAGGTACTATCGAAAAACGGTTACGACATCCTTCTTTAGAGTTACATCTGATGGCATAAATTTTATTTTGACTTAGTTTTTCGGATATAACCACAACTTGTATTTTTTAATGTTAGATAATTCAAACTTTATATTATTCACTTGTATAGCGTAAATTGACATACTATTCCCTATTCTTATTGTATGCACTTACTATAAAACTTATTTTTATTGAGTTTCTCAAGTACTTTTCCATTTTGGCCCTGTGGAATCATAGGTACTATTGCTGCATATTAAGAACATTTGTAGTTTTATACCTATGCTGCTCAAAGAGGGATAATCATTGTAATATACAAAATATACATAAACATCTCTCTTTGCTCGTGCTACTGGATCTTCACATTTATAATGTTAGCTTGCGTCAAAGCGTTGGTTAATGATATTCATATTTACTATTGGTGAAATGTTTACATTTGTTTGGCATTGTAATGTGTCTGAGAGCGTTTGGGTGAAATGAATATAAACATGTAGGCCTTCTTTGGTTCTTAACTAAACAACAAGCATAACATTAACTGAATAAATTACATTTATAGATCGTAATTCAGATCTGAAAAAAAAGTCAGGCAGTGTTCATTGTAGCAATGCATTATGTTTATACTTATTTCATTCCTAAACCATCTTTAATTAACTTTTGGAATAATTTCCCAGCCGTATTTCTACAGACCTTGTTGAACGCTAGGTTTCTCAACATTACTCAATATTAACAGACAGGAGTTTTTATTTGTATATTATTTATGTTCGAAGTAATTGCCATTTACAATAATTCAGTTAACCATTCTCTCCTTCCATAGATTAAAAGCGTTCACACAGCTGTCTTTAGGGATACTATCACAACAACACTTAACGGCGATGTCAATCTCTTCTTCTGACTGGAACCTTTTCCCTCTCAAATGTTTTTTGAGGTCAAAAAAATAGCCAGAAGTCCCACATCGCCAAATCCGGTGAGTAAGGAAGATATTCTATAATTTTGATTTTGTTACTGTATGCTGCTATATGGAACGACGCGTTCATGACGTAACATGATTCCCTTTCTTGGCACTTTACTGAACACAGTAGACAAACAATTTTCAACATTCCATTTAGCGGTCTTCTGATCTTCTAATTTTATTGCAGCCACCTAGTCTACTAAATACTACTTCTAAAAAATACTGCGTACATAACTTTTTTCATTGCTCGTTGTTTTTTCAAATCGTAGGGGTCATCTTCATGTATCCAGATTCGGCTTTCATTATCCATTAGTTATCCAAAAGTTCTCTCGTGATAATTCCATTTTTTCGATAACAGAAGCTTATTCTATGGACTATTTCTAAGACACTATTCAACCGAATTATACAAACTAAACTGTAATTAACAGATAAAATAATGCACTATTTAATAAACAAAAATTTGTTTTACACGGGTAACTAGGTTTTTCAATTCTCCATAATTGTAGCTTATTCCTCGTACACCTGTATCTCTATAAATTTATACAATTATTAGCGCTATGCATATATTCACTGACAAAAATATCTGTAACTACGACGTTTCAAGGCCGTTCCTATGAATGCAGTATAGCGTTATTTTTGGGATTATTATTTTCGTATAGTGACCGTTAATCAAAAGTTGATGGGGTTCTATCACTATGAAAACATTGACATTTACAATGAAGTATGTATAGTTCGTTGTACCACAGAATAGATTCCTAAATTAGAACAGACAAAAGTTTCCTTTGATCTTGTGTTTCAGATTTTTAAGGCTTTCACTTCGTTAGTCATATTCATCACTAAACACTTCAACCCACTAAACACCAAAAGGCGCCTTGATAATGACAGCATTGCTGGCGAAACGCGTCGGTGTTTAGTTAAAAAGTTTTGGTGTTTACTGTTCTACTTCTCCACCAAGAGATCCAGTGAAGAACTTCATAATGGTACAAATTTTAAATTATATGATAAACTATAAATATAATTTTCACGTAGGTATTTGTGTATTATATTTAATACATTTAGATTCAAATTTGTTAATTAATTTATCAAGAAAATTTAATAATAAATAGCTGGCAACCAGTGAGAAATGAAAATATAAATAATTGATTTTAAAAGCTCATATAACCAAAATAAGTATAAATTGGCTTGTTGCATATGACGTAAGTTAGTACATTCTAAGATGATCGCCCGTTGAGATGAATTGACATGTTTTCTGTTCCGATTTAGGGATCTATTCCGTGGTTGTGCCCTACACATCTAATGTATTTTAAGTGGTTTGTCAGTTTGGCTGTTATATCGGAAGTCAATACGTTAACATTTTTGGATTTCAGTGACACACACTACTAGTATTATTGAGAATGCGATAAAACGTGGAAATGTGAATAAATGTTTAGGCCACAAGTATCTTTCACAGGTATCAATGTAAGGAATCAAAAAGTGCAATAATATATAGGGTGTTCCATTTAAAATAATAAAGTTAGTATCTACTTACAGTAGAACCGGAAGTCTGCCATTACTGATATTAATTTTAAAATGTGTAGAATTTTATTCGAGGCAACATTTATTTGAAACATTTTTTCAAAAAATTAATAATACATAAGTCGGCTATGGACCGTTGCATCTTAGGCTGGACACCCGGTATATGTATATGTACACACCAAGAAATACTTTGGTGTTAATACTCTCTATAAACTGCTTCAAATTATGACATTTGTTTTAATTGCCCATATATTCAAAACAATGTAAAAGTCTTGGAAACTTTGGAGGAGCCTGAACTTTTAAATCGGACAGATACGCCGCTAAAAAAATTGTTTCATGTGCCAAGATATGTATACGATAGTTCAATAGCACGAACATTGAATGAATAAAATGGAATTGAAGTCATATAAATTTAAAGGTAAATAAATAATGAAAAGTAAAAGAATTCATTCTATAAGATTGGATTTTTATACACCTTTCTGGATTTTGTTAGAGATCCATGCTACAATCGTGCTCTTGTTTTCAGAATTACTGTAATTTTTACTAAGCAGTTGAAATTACATTTATGGTTTCATACGAACTTACGGTAGATGGGTGTTTTCTGCGTGTATGTGGATATCAAATATAGTCTAGAAACGAGAATATGGAGTGCAAAGGCGTCGGAAGTAGTAATTTTGTTAAACGGTAGGAGTGGTTTGAATCAGGCATCTGTTCTTTGTATCGTCTAATAAAATCACAGCTTCAGCAGAGCGACCATCATGATTTATGCAGTTTCAATCATTCGCATTGTGATTTCAGGTCTCGATATCGTTACGGTGTATAATTAAGCGTTGGATCACAGACAGACTTGCAGCTCGCTGCTGTATAATTACCAAACTTTAGTTTTTGTTTAATTACTAGCTTTGTTTCCTGTGGACTAAAACAACCCGTTGGATATAATAATCTTTCCTTTCTCCACTGCAGTGCTAGCACTGCTTTCGATCGACCAACAAATACCATAGGTATGTTTATCTCTACAATCCTGACATAAGACCTATCATTTTTAAATCACAAGACAGTACAGTAGTTCAATTATCATTATTTAATTTTAAGTTTTTGGTGTGTGATTATGAAAGGTATATTTTGTTTGTTCATTTTCTTGAGACAACGAATACTAGCTAATTTGTTTAAAAATTATTATAAAATATTTTTAATAATCGTTGAAAAAATATTAGGTTCCCTTCATTTCCAAAATATAACGCTGTACAAAAATACTTATTAGAATAGAATGAATACAGGATTACAGAAGAGCAAACTCAAAGAATCATACAAATTCCGAAGCAGTTATTTTTTCTTTTCTCGTAGTGCTAATTATGCACGTTGAAACAGTAGCTGCCGAAAACTGAACATCTTACAAATCGAAATAAATTTGAAACGGCCCAAATAAATTTGAAACGGCCCTAGACGTGTATAATGGAATATTTAACTGTTCCTGATATCTAAAATTCACTTAATTTCAAGTTGCTAAATTATCACTATCAACATTTTCTTCATTTACAGTAACATATATACAGGTACACTATCAATTTGACACAATTTGTCAAACCAGTTCTATACAATTAGAAATATGACATTTTTCGGTGTGAAAAGCTTTTGTAACAAGAGGTAGCAGTCCCCGCTTTATTATAACGACTACATTATGTGTATTATTAACTTTGCACTTAGATCTTCGCGGATGTTTCGCTGATCATACCATCTATTTGTTTTAGAAAATTTCAAAGAATCTTCTGTTCCATCTTATATATTTCATTTCTTTTACCTTCACTGGATCTTCTCCATTCCAGTTCTATGGGTAACCCCGTTTTTGTGTGGTATTCGCTGATGATGACGGCATGAAAAGTAGGGAGCATATGCTAATGGCAAAATTCCGGAGAAAATTTAAATTTAACTTTTAGACACAATTAAAAATGGTTTTTTTGTAGTATATAAGAAAGAGGAGTTTAATATATGAGAATACCATAAATGACAACGAAAGAAATGTAGTAACAGTTCAAAATAACATAATGGAACTTTACAATAAAGTACAGGAAAGATTTGTTTCGTTTTCCCTGGTGATTGAGAAGTCATTTGTAAAAAAGCAAAAAAAGCAATATAATAAATAAAATTTGGAGAAAATGATAAAGTATTTACCTCATAAACACTTGCAAAATTGCAGGAAATTATGAAATAAAAGTAATAAAATCAAATAATATGTTTGTAGATTGAAATACATCATTAATATTAGCACTACAAGAATGTTCATAAAAGAGATAGTAGAAATTGCCGAGAATATGAAAAAAAAACTGCAATAGACAAAACAATTGACGAAATACAATTCAGATTTGGGAGAGCAAAAAATAAGCATAACATTTTGTGATTGTTTGGTATAAGCCAACGACATCCTTTAGTGCATTTGGAAAAAGAGGAGTAGACGCCAAAACCATTGATGTAATAAAAGCAAGAATAATAAAACTACTGTTAGAGCAAATATCGAACAATTTATAATAGACTTAGGCGATAAACAAGTGTATATTCTGAATTGTTTGTGATCTTTGCGATAGTAATGAATGCTGTTAAAGGAAATGAAGAAAAAAAATTAATTATCTGAACCATGGAAGAAGAAAGAAAGCAAAATATCTGTTGATATACGCTGAATTTGAAGACAACTAACCCTAATATAATCTCAAAATAAGGCAGAGTACATAATAAAAAATTCAATGATCAAACATATTTTGACAAAATAAGGGCAATGGAAGATCAAATAAAACAATAAACAAAAGATTAAATAAAGCAGGAGCAATGTGATAAAAAAAACCAATGTTTTTGGAAAACCCGAAAACAGAAGGAATAAAAGCTATAGACAGATCTACAATTTTAGATTTATATGTCCCACGAAAGAATAGAGAAACGAATACATGAACCCAAAATAAAATAAAAATGCACAAGAAACAGCCAGAAAAGTATGCACCAACATGATAAAAGAAGAATAAGTGGAAAATTGAAATACAAATGGGATGAAAGTGAAAACTAGCACAGACAGGAAGAAGAAAGAAAATATAAAGAACAGCATCTTACATCACATACCTACACTTAAAAGTAAAAAGTTTCAAGATTTAATAAATAAAAAATCGCACTTTTCACGTCTTCATCATCAAAACTACTGTAGTTTATAAAGCTATGTAAATTAATATTTATAAAGGCTACCTACATACACAGTACGGTTTAAAAACAGACGATTCAACACTAAAAAACTGAATAAGTAACAAGATTATTGCTTATAGGATGCAGAAAAATGTGCACGTCGTTTATAGAACGTCTAAATATCGATAAGAATATGTATTGGCATGTAAGTAGAATCTTTTAGTAACAACTTGAATCATGTTTTCTGCCGAGGTCGTATGGTTAATTTGTAAATTGATGAGTTGTTAGGCCAAAAAAAAACATCTCTTACTTTATTTCTTTAACTGTTACATTCTGAGAATTGGCATACTGGACACAAAAGACACAAAATCAGCAGTCATATACATCTTTCATTCACTGGATAGACCATATAAATGCGTGAAATGTATTTTTATTAAATCTTTCCGCTTTCTCTCTGAAATGCATTTATGTGACAGACAATTAACCTCAGAAGGTAGAAGATTACGCAGATGCCTTAGTATTTTTTCTTAATGTGTGGTTGGTGCTTAGTTGCAGTGACTCTGTAAGTTGTATTACTTGTCTGGCTATCACTGCAACTCTTGCGGTGTAAACATGACGGTATAATATCAGCCCGCATGAAGAATACGCTGAACCTAACCTGGCCTTTGTGATTGCGGGAACATCTGCATAGCAATCCACATAAAATACTTGTGGTACCATTCACAAAAAGAAGAAAGTTGTCTCTAGTGGCACTCACCTTGGCTAGCTTGGCAGCTGGCAGTGACAGCTTGAACTTACTAGTGAAGTGAAATATCTGGGTATTTTCTTAGATCACTTAGATCACCTGGAACACTTATCTCCAACGGATGTCGGAAAGGGCCACAAAAGCACTGTGGACTTGCCCTCATCTTTTTAACAAAACATGGGAGCTGAAGTCTAAGATGATTCTCTGGACCTACTTTCCTATAGTCAGACCCATGATCACATACGCGTTCTTAGTATGGTAGCCAAAAACAAAAAAAAGCGTAACGATGGAGGCTCATTTAGATGTAATTCGCTTACATCTACAAGTGAAGATCGACGCGATAATGGGTGCCATTAGGCTAGAACAGAATACAGTTTTCAAATTAGGACACTTAGTGACCATCTTGAAATTCTGCAAGAACTAGAGGAGTTGATAAAACTGATATACATATGACACTTAGGTTTGACTTCGATCAACAGTTTGCAGCCGTGGGTTTCCAGTGAACCTAAACTACTGGACCATATGATAGTACATGGACTGGCTTTTTTAACCAGAAATTATGCTTAGGAATGTTGAAAAGACGTTAGCAAGGTGCGCGCATATACATTTTCTGAGGCAATCAAGGAGTTCTAAAGGCTCTGAGGGCATGTAATTTTGAGTTAAAGCTAACTTGGGACTGACTGTTTACCATTAAAGCTCTGGTCCAAAGAAACACAGTCATATTGATGGGGGTACCAGGGTCGGCTCATCTACAACAGTGGAAGATTGATCAAAAAATCTCGTACTGGATCAAAAAATCTCGTACATTCGAAAACATAATTCATTTCAAATAAACTTTTTTTGTTTTAACCGGAATATGAACATATTCGTATATGTTTATATGTCCATCCGCAAACAAAAAGTAATTTAAATATTTCGATATTTATATAATTTGCAGACGAAAAACAATTATTTAAAAAATGCAAATTGTGACTGAAGCTCAACATTACTTATTCATTCAATATACACAGATACCTACAGGGCACAATCTAATAAAAACCGTTAATTAAAAACTTAAAACCAATTCAAGATTTTATGTCTTACTACTCGTGTAAGTGATACACGATATCTTGTGGAAAAAGATAAATTACATGACAAATTTATTATAATTGATGCAATTAACCCAATGCAATCGTTTTAACTGGTCGCGGATACAAATGGGATTACTAGCGACAGGTTTATAACGAGTCGGTATTTTCAAAATAATTAGCGCCTCAAAAACAGGTGCGGTGCCTGTGCAACATCAAATGTGTGACGTCAATCAAAACCAGTCACGTCTCCGAATACCGGCAAACCGCACGTAAAATAATTCATTTAGCAATCAAGTAGATAGCAGTCAATTTGTAATTTAAAAATGTTATGTTCTGTATTAATATTACCTCTTTAATAAACTTTATGCATTATGAATGAATATCCAAATTCAAATCACAGTTGCAGCGAATGGATAATGTTGACGGGAATATAATATCTGAAGACCAATAAAAGATAAGCTTGTCTAAATAAAGTTTTGACCTTCTATACATTTTCGATCAATATGTATAATCGGCGAAAATAATGATCACGTATAAAAACATTTACGTTAAATTGAACTGGACCTGAAATGTGAACAGCATTGCTAAAGAATCAGGAAACGATTACATATTTTGAAAAACATTTGTTGTGTCATTTTTCGATGTAATATGTTATGCTAGTTTCAGCAGCTTTTTAAACTGTATTGCTCGTCTAACTGCGATTGCAACTGTTGCTGTGTAATTTGTCTGTGTGTAAATGTGTTCAAACGGCCTTGTTATAGCACTATTTCGCCGTTTATAATGTTGCGCGCTGTTAATTACTTTGCACGTAATAGCGAATCGATCGGTATAAAATTCTCCGTGAAAAATGTCGCCGCCTTCTCCGACAATTGAAGCTCGGGCCCGCTGATCGCTCGCACTACTGGATAGCTGCCTAACCACTGCCGATATCGACTCGTTTTATAATAATATAATACACAGAGGAGACAAACGCAATTAATTGTTTGCAAAAAAAATTGTATTAATGTTTTAAATACTAAAAATTCGGCTTGTTTTACGTTATTTACCTTGCTTGTACAATATATGTGGAAAGAAGAACAGTGGTAAACTGTTACTTATTTTTAATTTTCGATTTTTTATTATCTCGGGTAATATTAAAAAAATATTGCAAATGTGGATAACCTTTTTTGTTCAAGAACAACATAAGAAAATATGTATATTGCAGGGACGGTGTGTTGATATAAAGTAAATTGCAAAAGTAATTTTTGTTCAGTTAACATGCAATAAAATTGCTCATAAAACAACACATACCTAACTAAAACTTAAATCGTAACCTGATTGTAACAATGTCATTTAAAGAAAATTCAAGTCCTGTAAGCGAGAATTTCGGTACTTAATTTTAAATTAACACGAACATCGCATTTTAGATCAATTATATTAATCTTAACTATTAAATATCACCATTTGACCAATGAATGTGAAATTGGAAATAAAAAGTAGGTTGTTTGTATATTGTTCTAAAACTAGTTTAAAGGTTCTACTGTGTACCAAAATTTTCATAAATCTACGATATGGTGCGATTTGAAACTGTTATGTATGCTTCTTGGTCAGCAAAGTGCTTTTCTCAAATTCCTATGTTTCTTATGTGAATGGAACAGTAGGACAAGAGACTTGGTCTCACTGGTTGAGAAAAAGACGGTCTCGAAAATTGTTAACATCAGAAGAGAAGAAGTAGTTTGGTGCCACCTCTATGTATTTAATTTATTCAAGAAAGTTATCAAGTTCTTGTGTGGAAAAAGGACCGACATTATGTTATTATTATACTCAAGATGTTGGAAAAATTCTAGAAGTTGGTAATGTTTCATGAGACGATTCACGTTTTGAACAATCACTTTGAATTTTGAGAAGGTGACAAGTTAAGAAAAAGTAACTGGTATCATATCTGAAGCAGCATGGAGTTAAAATTTCGTGGAAAGAGTACAATAAAAATGAGCTTGTTTTACGACTTTTTTGTTTTAATGGCGAAATGCACATAATTCCCTGACTGCCGGGTAATTATGCCCAGATATAATTGTGTATATTAATTTAAAAAGTAATCGTCATTAGTGATTATAATATGCTATATTTAAACAAATATACACTTACCTACATAATTAAAAATATTGGAAAAGAAACATAATAAATTGTTTATTAACTAAGCACCCACTACATTAAAAAAAATGTGTTATGAACAAACTTTTTAAACTTGATGTTTTTGTCTTGTTAGGCAATAATTTTAAGCCGTATCCCATCCTCTACAATCAGCGTGAGCCTAGATTCTGCAAGTAACACGTCTAAACCACAACTCTTTATCTCAAACAAATATCAGCATTCAATTGTACTTATGTCAGTTTTACTGTCCCACATCATTATGAAATCAATAGTACATCTTCATCGTCACACAAAGTATTCTCATCTATGCATTCCTTCATGTTCTTCTTTTATCACACTTTCTGAGAGCTTAAGTTGCCTTCTGCAACGTCTTTTGTTATTATTGACCATGTCTCTCCTTTGTTTTGTTTGCTTGTCTTTTTTCTTCTCTGTTTTTATTCTGCGACATAAAGTTTCCTCTCAATTGAGTGCTAGTCATTATTTTAAAACTTCGTGATCTTTTTTTTGCTATTAGAAAGACTTAAATGTGAAATACGTAGAAATGAAAAATGGGTAACGTTAACTTGAGTAGTTAAATCGGCAGTGATATCATCAACTTGAGGCAAACAGGCTAGCCATGTTGATTTTTCAGAAGTGTTTTCGTCTCTTTCTCTCAGCTCTACAGCAGTTTGCTATTGGCCTTGCTCTGCATTTCTTTTATTTCTTTCATCTTCTTCCTCTATTTTAACAGGAATTTGTCATTATTCCTCAAACTGTTAATCATGCATCTCAAGTAGATAACATCTCTTAAGAAAGCGAAATTCCTGCGACTTTGAAGTCTGCAACGCTATTTTGCATAGTTGCAGTTGTGAGATAGGTAACATTTCCTATTAAAAATTGAAGGCAGTGGGAGGTCTAAGGTGGTATTGTTAAGATGACTCGGCGGAAGTTGAAGAATCGAACCGATACGTGACATTAGTAAGACCACAGAAAAAGGTCTTCAAATCCCAATCACAGAGGAGTCTTGTATTATTCCATCCATTTTTTGAGCACATAGTAAAGCGATTCTCTCTCATGATCTCACATATCACATGTGGAGACATACTCAATCTGGTATATGTAAACGTGGGGTATAAAGCTTCTTATCGCACTAACTGCGCATATGATTGCTATGTTTTCCATTTTCACATGATATGACAGAGTCAATGTGTTTTTGTCACTTAGGTTCTAAAATGTTAACAGGTTATTCAATGTTGAAAATTCTAGTTTCGTGCACATTGTATATGCGATCTTGGTGAAACTTATATTTCCCCAAAACAATTTGCAAATTAGAAAAAAAATGCTAACTAAGACTGTATTACACATATTGCTGCGATTTAGGCGTGTACTTTCAGGATTCCTCGGGCTAATGGAATTGTTCTGTTTTAGAAAACATGTTAACTAGTTCTTTCTGGCCGTTTGTGTTTTTTGGTTGAAATCATGTACGATTTTATTTGTCTTTGCATTGCGACGCAATTCTGTTGGAGTTAGACAGCAAGTCTATCGTGAAAGTTAGTTTCTTTCTAGTACCGCTGCTTGAGTGTTACCGGTATTCAATCTGCTAGTATTATCTAAGTATTTTAATATTTTTCATTAGTATACTTTTGATAAAAGTTGACATAGTTCCATTAATTCTACATCGCCGCCAAGTTTCATTCAAATTAGTGTATTCGGATTGGGAACTTCTCCTTGCTTAGGTCTGTTTTTCTATTTGAAATGTTAGTATGGTCAAATATGTTGCAATAGTAGGTTTGAATGAAATTTTGTGTCTAGTAGTTTTCTTGAACAGAAACAGTAAAAGAGTAAAATGTTTGAAATATCAAATACCAAGATGTTTAAATTTTATGAATTATCGAAAGAAAGTAAGATATTGTTTTTTTGTTCGTGATTTTTTGCCAAATCCTCCTCCGATTTTTTATTTCTCTGATGTTAGTTTCTTCTTTACTGAATAATACTGTTAGTCGGATAAAACAAAACTCTTTCACATTTTGAAAGACAGCTTTGAAATATATTGCTGTAAGCTGTGAAACATGTAAGATCAATGTCGAATTTTCCGGAGCGAAATTTATGTAATTCTGATTTCCGTTGAATTTATATACATATACATACATAGTTAGAAATTTGTTGCTAACGGTAAACCAGTAAAGTAAACATAGGAGTTTCATTGAGGAGTATCTGTGCTAATAGAGTATGTTTGACTGAAGCCTATTTGGAGTGGATTGGCAAGTTAGTCAGATAAAGACGACTCCTTTTTATAATTTTTATGCCATACAATTCAACTTTGTTTGCAAATTTTAGATTATAACTACTTCATAACATACACGCGTCAGACTTCTTGTAAATAAAAGTTATTTCTATATAATCACAATGAAAACTGTAGTAGGTACATGTATGTATATTACACGTATATACTTAAAAATACATTAAGGCACTCTTGTTTTTATGCACTTGTTTCACTTTTGCCGTATAAAAATTCATAAGCTACATCGGCATCATTTTAGATACAAGTTCGCTGGAAACGTTTGTTGGGTTGCTTTTTGTTGTGAGTCGCTTTAGTAATTTAGTCTCGATTCGACTCGAAATAGATTTTCAATTATCGTGTGTACCTGGTACGGCGCGGCCATTGCGGCCGAATACATTAACCGTCCATATAAGGCAAACACACAACGTGGCGTTATCTCATTAGACGGTGTGCGCTCGTTAAGTAGAAGCGGGTTCCACCCTCCCGGTGTTTTGTAGTACTACTGATCTATACCTACCCCTTTTTGCATGTGACGAAGTGCGAACGTCGGTCAACGTGTGACTTTCGTCATATGTCAACCCCGTCATGTCCGTTCGTCCATTCGCTGCGCCACTAAGAAATTCGACCAGAAGCCGCAGCAGCGCAAAACAACGCTAGACCGCCTCAAATGAAAATGCAAGAAGAAAGGAGATAAGGCGCAAAGGAACGAGGACAGAGAGGCACACAATATTAAATTGGTGATCTTTCCAGGGTTGATTTATGCGCCCGATGCTCGCAGTTTTAATTTCTGTTTCGGAGTGGTTCATAACCGTTCATTATCTACCTGTCTGATGGGTTTCAGCTAATGACTATTGGTCTAGGATGGGGCGAATAGCAGTTGCCACGATATTCCGTGATCGGAAATAATTATATTCACATCTAAAATGGATGGCTGCATAAAAACAGACGCCAGGCCGCGTTTATTACTCCACCACCGTTTTCTATTTAAAATAACTTCGTTGCTTTAATGGGAATTTCTTCAAATGCTCCGTTTAATTTTAGACACTAAAATCTAATAATTTATATTTAGATGCGGTCGCCGGTATACGGACCCAAAGAAGAAGAAAGAACTCCTAGTGAGGAAAAACCTGATGCGTCTTACAACAGCGTAACATGATGAGGTATCATTCTTTCTCTGCGGCGAACTGCGAAACTGCACGAAGAAATTAACGACCACCAACTACTTCGACTTTTGGGTCGTAAAAATATGATTAAAAAATGTACTTCGTCGCATAAAAGATATTTAAAATGCACTTTGGTGCTATGTTCTTCTGCAAATACAAAAATTAATTCCAAATTTTTTAGTCTACACAAGATCTTTAATGATTAATGATTTTTAATAAGTGATACAGTATGCTAATACAATACTTTAATGTACACTGTTAGCTATCAAAGTATACTTTATGTACACAGTAAATTTGAAAATGTTGTTTGATTATGGCTTAAGAGCAGTAATGTTTTGTAAAGTTTGTTGAAGTTTATCTCATTCTGGAATTCTGTTCGACAACATATTTTTATTAATGGCCCTTCTAAACACTGAAGACATTTACTTTCTTTTTGGTACGTGAAAAATTTATTGCATTTTTATTTATAATTTTATTAATCAGTATTCATAGCTACTTCTGCTCTTCAAATGCAACAATAAATACTTGTTTATTCTTTCATGTGCTGTGTGTAATTATAGTTTCTTCTTTACATATTTTATGTAGACTAGTTGTCCATTAGAAGATTTTTGTTGAGTTGAGTTGCTGTGTTGGCTTTCTGTTCACTATTTTCTTTCGTTGTTTTCTGTTTAGGGACTTTGGTTTGGCATATTACCAAGATGATTATTCTATTTCTCAATTAATACTCTTATCAAATCATACCCGTGTTGGTCTCTCATTCTAATTGTTACATATTTTGCTACCTATTTATTTTTACCCATTCCCCTTAAATATCCAATCCAAATTGGTTTTATTTGTATGTAGTATGTATTTCTTAATACATAGTATTCCTGCACTTTCGGTTACCTGCTTATTTTGTTAAGAAACAGGCATTACCTGTATTCATTATTATTCTGAATAATAGAATAATAAATAAATTATAAATCTTTTATTTGTTCTTTCCCGATTTTTAGCATATTCGTCGTTATTTAGTCGAGTCTTGGCATTTTTATCTCTCTTTGACCCACCATATGTCTTTTATCCTTATGTCATTCTGGCATTAAGTCTCGTTATTAGCGTTATTTCGAACCGTATTATATTTATTTCTTGAATCGTTTCCTTTTACACCAAGAAAGTATATTCTTCGTTTAAAAGGAGCTGCATTATATTTCTGTTTTCCGTTTTGTACAAAGAAAACAAGAATTTGTTTCTGGTGAAAATTAAGATTTTGAACAAAATTATTTCAACTAAATTCAATCCCGTTTTAACAAATATTTCAGAAATCTTAATTTAAAACGATATCATTGGATAATATAGTATAAATGAATGATGTCTTACATTATTATAATTTTCACTGAAACGACTCTTAATTATATTTTAAATGCCGTTATGTTATTGAAAGAAAGATTTATTTTGATTGAAACATTTGTATAATATTTAGAACAATCTGTTTGGCGACCCCGTAGCTGAGTACACTCCTGTACACTAGGCATTGACAAAATGAAATGGTCGATATTTGCTTGTGGCACCTCATGTTAAGCAATTTGAACTTCGTTGATTAACTCCTCCAAAGTTTGTGGAAGATGGTGCAAAGTGGGCAGTCTCCTCCCCATGATATCCCACACATGTTCGATGGGGTTTAAATCTGGGGAAGAGGGTGGCCACGGCAAAACATTAATGCCTGCTTCTTGAAGAAGGTCCATAGTTAGACGAGCAATAAGGAGACGTGCATTGTCTTGCTGAAAAAGGACGTGTGGACGGCCATCTAGATAAGGCAGTAAAGTGCTTTGTAGGACATCATCAACATAACGCGTAGTTGTCATACTGCCTCGAATAAACAGAAGTGGTGATCCGCTACCCTAAGTAATAGTCCCCCAAACCATTATTCCAACAGTCCTGTGTACATGCCTCTCAACAGCAAACCCAATATCGCGTCGCTCTCCACGCCGGCGTCGTCGTACCATTCGACGGCCATCGTGCATACTTAGACAGAAGCGCGATTCATCGCTGAAGACGACATTATGCCATGCTTCCCAATGCTGCTGTTCTCTGTACCAGTTCAAGCGTTGGACAGTGGTCCGTAGTCAAAGGAAGCACTAATCTTGGACGGTATGAAAAAAGTCCAAAGGCTCGAATACGGCGATATAGTCTACGCATAGTAGCAGGCCTACCTTCTTCTTCAAACCATTGGTCAGCGATCTGACCAATGGTGTTGTAGCAAAACGTAGCAAACGTCTCGTAGAGCTAGTTGTCTGAAGCGCTTATCTTGACACTCTGTGGTACGCCTCGGTTGACCAGTTTGTCTTCTTCGTGTTCCTCTACCTTCTTCTATCCACACACGATACACACGCATTACCGTCCTTGCAGTACAATTAACACGACGGCCAATTTCGCGATAGGACAAACCAACATCTCGATAGGCAACAATTCTACCCCTGTCAAAGCATTTTGTTACGCTTGACACTTGTAGACGGAGACGCAATAACAATTTTTTTCTATATTAGTCAGCTCTCATAGACATGAATCACTTCGCAAAAAAGTAAGAGAATTTTTGTTTTTGCAAAAACGTATCAATGATAAAAAGTTGACCTACTTATCATGCTAGCATGCTTTAAATATAGTCGTTTTGAAGTCAAGAAATCAAGTTGAACAAATTACTCCTTCTGGGTGTAATACTTCTAATATCAGTGAGTATATTTACTATTCGTTTTTTTTATTATTTAGCCATTGGTATAACTCATTAACGACTCTACTTTTGAGCGTTGAATACGTGAGAAATGACTACTAAATTGAAACCAAATTGACATCATTTCTCAGTGGTTCATAAAGTATCTGTCCATAATTATTTTGTTTGTATATGAATAATTCACCTTCGTTTAATAAGTGGTAGTTTTTTTTTCGGAATTTATAGCTTATCCAACGAACAAGGATATATGTATTAACGGTACCTAATGTATGCACCTTCAACGAAATATTGGCGTAAAACCGAGTGCTGTATATGTGTGCTATTAACTCTGGAGCAGCGCAAATTTTAGTATATAATTTAGGAAATTTTCAAAACAAAGTTTGTTTTAATTGAAACATTTTGATCCGAGTTTTGATTTAATTTCACCCTCCTCATTATCAAATGTCTATCAGTAGTAACATAAATGTGTGTTCATCCGTTTTTCATCTAGATATTTTTGAATAAGTTTATTTTCTAATGTAAGTTAAAGAACCATCTTGTCCTTTACAATCATACCAACTTCTTTTCGTTTTTTTGTCAAAAAAAATTGCATTTTAATACTTTGTTTCCAATTAATAAATATAGTGGCAAATTCTACATTTTGTTGCATTTATATTGTAGAATACCTTAAAGACGTTGATATTTAAAAGGGATAACGTTTAGTATTTACGTATGTAGGTAAAAAGTTGATGTATTGTAGAAGTAGCAAATGCATGGATTATTGGAAGCTTCATATTCACCAGTAGACGAATAAAAATGCGTTTAACGATAGTCCGTTGGGCAACAACAGATCCCACTCCGCATGTTTTATGGTGCATGTCTACTCCAATAATACATTTGTATTCGAATGCAATGCGACACACTTGCATAGATATTATTGTGTAAAAACCATTCAACCGATAAATAACGCATGCAACATAATTCAGCGCATTCGAACCATCCAACCGGATCGACAAAAAACATAAGATCTTTATTATAATTTTACTGGCTTCCTTAACGAGATTCGGTTAACAAAAAGCTTGTGCTTCTGTTTATAACAGTGGCCTGTTTATAAAATTGCGGACAAAAACGACCCACAACAGACCAAACTATAGACAGCAATTCATTAAACAAATGTTTAAATTTATGGCATAGGTATTTTTAAAAGGAAGACTTTTGTCGTCTTGATTGTTGATTTCTTCATTACTGAGAAAATAAACAAAGGAAAAGTCCGAGCACGCATATTATTAATGAAAGGAGGTTGTAGAAAATAGGGGCATCTTTAAAGGAAAGTTAGTCCCAACTATCGATTAATGAAGCTTGTCCCACTACAGATCTACTAATTACAGGTTTCACTGGCAATTTGTGTCTGGTGTTATCGTTTTGTTCTAATTGATTTTATTATTTTGATTAAATAAGTTACAACAATAAGTGCAGATATATTCTGTTTTATATTTGTAATCTCTCTAATAAATTAGATATATGTAGGTACATGATGCGAGTTAAGTGCCAAAGACTGTTGGTTTCCAAAATTACACAATACAGTCATACTCTTCATAATAAGTAGCTAATATAACTAGCAAAAGCTTTCCAAAACTTGAAGCTATAACTGCTGTTAGTAATATTTGCCGTCATTGACCTCCTCCCTATTTAAAAAAGCTTTACTGTTTTACTCACTTTTAAGACCAGGAAAACTTCCGTTATACTTTTTTTTTTTTTTTTTTTTAATGTGTGGTGGGTGCTTAGTTGCAGTGACTCCGTAAGCTGTATTACTTGTCTGGCTATCACTGCAACTCTTGCGGTGTAGTTTAGTGTGTGTAAGTTGTGTTTAAATGGCTTTGTGACAGCATCATATCGCCTTTTATGATGCCGCGCTGTTAATCACTTTGCTCCCAACAGCGAATGGCAAGTCGATCCGGGATTAAACTCTCTGAAAAAATTTCACCGTCCCTCCAGAGAATTGAACCCCGGCACCTATCGTCCTCTCACAACAATAGTCAGCCGCCTAACCACTGCGGCCATCGACCCGTTGCCGCTATTCATACTATTCATAATAAATGACTAATGTGATTATCAAGAGAGATTCAGTGATCGATCCTTCATGCATTTTTAACTTACACGAAATTAAAACTTTAACAGTGAAAGTGAAAAGGCACAAATTTAGATGCAATGCAAAAAGTGCTGGAAAAGGTATTGTCGTAACAACATGTTGCGACTGTGCGAGCAAACTGTTTTAATATTCCCTCCTGTTAATTTCTGTGACTACATACTCTTCAATACCCGACCCAATTCTATGGAGAATGCATCATTATATTAAATAGAATGTATATTTTGCCTCATAAACTACAGCCCGTAGATGTTGACGTGTCTGGACCATTTCAGAAGTTTTACAATGGTGCTCTTGATTGTGAACCTTGAAAAGACTGTATTAATCTATGAGATAGTAACTTATGCTTGTTTAGCTTTACCATCGCGTGCTTTGTCATCAGTCAAGATCATTAATCCTTTCGCGAAGACCGGCATATTCTCGTTTGATCCACATAAGCCAGTGAAATTAACGAATTCCAAATTTGATTACTAAAGACCGCAAGTGTGGTTCGGTAGCAGGGGCTTAACTATATCGGCTTTACCGAAATAAAAATGGGCGTTATTTAGATAAACTTTATAGTAGAATTAATGAAAACACAGACATAATATACAACCTTATCTTATTAGCAAACAAACACGTTGAAGCATTTTCACGAACATACTTACTCGTAGGATAGGTGCGGCCCTTAACGCTCCCGATGTACTGGCGCTGGAACCGAACCAATTCTTGCGATCTTTATTGATTACAGATCGAGCTCCTCGTATTATAATTATATAATAAGTTAATTTAAAAGTTCAGCCGAAATTATTGCCTATTCAAACGTAAAACATCGATCAAGCATTAAAAACACATGAAGCAAGATAATCGCATCAT